>OX638147.1:4993230-5483746 GCA_951805005.1 Othius punctulatus
TTAAAAGCAACTATGCGGAATATACACGCGTTTTATAGTTAAACAACAACAAAAAGCCAAATACATTGATTCGCAACGCGTTGGCGCAACGCTAGGTATAGTAAAGGGTCCTGTAGCCGAACTTCCCAATTCTTAACACATTAAATGACTGAGTAGGAAATGTAACAGCAGAATATAAAACTTTAATTGCAGTTTCTCACATTTTATCGTTTTTGACCTAAGTGATTTCACTTGTAAGCCGACGATATGTATGTTCAATAGTGAATCTTAATTTAGGGTATTAGATAGCAAAGAAACGTTTAACATGTCGCTTCTTATGTCCAATTTGAATGCACAAATCATAATAAATCTATTTTGCATTCTTTCGATGCTAATTATATATATATATATATATATATATATATATATATATATTTTTATACTGTGGAAACCATAGCGTGGACCCGTATTCCACTAACGATCGTATTAGTGAGCAGAATAATATTTTTAAGGAATTGACACAAAATTCTTCAGAATATCTGGACACGAAACCCAAAGTCCTCATTGCTCTGTTTTTCTTTATCTGATGTGGGATGAAAAGCTATTATCCAAAATTATTCCCAAATCCTACACTTGGAGCACTCTTTCTAATTTAATGTTGTTAATTGTATACTGATGGTTCTGAAATGTGCGTTGTCTATAGAAGGATATTTTACTTTTTTTTTAAATTAGATTACACAAAAGGAATGCAAGAAGAGAGAAAACTAGTACCACAAATGAAGGAAGCGAGACAAAAAGGGTATAAAGCGCAAATACAATACAACAAATTAATAATAAACGATAAGAAATATTGCGTAGCAGATCTAAAACTGAACTAAACAAAGTACGGAGAGGAAGTAAATGGCGGTAAAAGAACTATTAGCGAAATATTACCAGAAGGAGACAAGCTCACAGAACAGCTAAACAAGTTAAGCCATACAAACACAGAAAAAAACTAATAAGTACCGACACGTATGGGACAAACGATAACGATATAGGCAATGGATATGGTGATGAAACAAGAAAATTATGTAAGTTTCGCAAAAAGAGACGCAAGACAAATACATCAAAGATTAATCTAGCAGTATAAAATGTGCAAGGTTTAAACGGAAAAGAAAATGAACTAATTGAAGAGTTTGAAAAAGTAGCTGTGTGATATTGGGAATTACAGAAAAAAAGAAATAGGGACAACAAAGTATGAAGATGAGTAATAACCACCTGGTCATATACAACGGAGTACCTATAAGAGAGCGGGCTAAAGCAGGCGTAGGAATCCTAATACATAAGCAATACACCGGGCTTATAAGAGACTGGAAATTCGTCAATGAGAGATTAATAAGAGTTGACCTAATATTAATTGGAAAAAATGAAACCTTCAGAAAATGAGAAAAAGATACCAAAAATATCTTTTGGGAAAACCTACAAGAATATAGAGACAGGGTAGATGAACAGATAATAATTGTAGATGATTTCAATGGAAGAGTTGGAAATAGCACAGGGAAAGGACCGGTGAGACCGTTTGGGGAAAGAACTAAAAATAATAATGGACAACGAGTGATAGATTTCTGTGTAAACAATAATATGATAGTGAGTAATACTAAATTTAAACACAAGGAAATACATAACTTCGCACGTGTTATGGAAAGCCGACAGGAAAAATCTATCATAGACCTAATATTGATGCAAAATGAATACAGAAAGGAAATACATGACGCAAAAGTTTGGGGGCCTAGAGATCGGGAGCGACCACTATCTAGTGAAAGCCAAGTTAAACATCGGTGAATATACCTGGACTACAGCAAATAACACTTACAACTGCCCCAGTATAAAAATATATAAACGAATAGAACCTTAAGTAAACAAAATTTACAAAATAGCCCTAAAAAGGGAATTCGATAAAGCGAACTGGCAAAACATCAATGAGGTACCTTCTACGGAAGGTATTCAAACTAATATAAGCGGACAAAATATGCGGTAAGTCCATCCATAGAACAAATAAGGGCACTGCGTGGTGGAATGAACAAGTTAAATTTGAAATTTAAAAGAAAAATATACTATGGAAAGCATATTTGAGCAACAAAATAGAAATTAATTTCTAAGTCTACAAAGAACAAAATAGAAAAGTGAAAGCAAGGCGCAAGGAAGAAAAACAGAAAGCATGGGAAGAATCTGGAAGTATAATGGAGAAAAACAGCCAAGGAAATGCCAAACTACTCCATCGAACGCTGAAGAGCCTAAAGAAAACAAAGAAAACTAATCACAGATGACAAACAAATTGTGGGAGGTGGTGAGAATATTTTACTAAAATATGGAAAGGGACGGAAATGCTGAGTACCATGGTATAGAAGAGGCAATATCGTTCCTAGTAGTGGAAACAGCGGACAAGAGTTTAAAAAATGGCAAAGCAGCGGGCTAAGACAATATAAAAGCAGAAATGGTTAAATATATGGATGAGGAAGGCTTCGCATGCCTACATAAATTAATAAATTTGGCCTGCAAAATAAGAACAGTGCCTAGAGACTGGACGGTAGCAATAATTTCGCCAATTTTCAAAAAAAGAGACTATAGAGGGATATCAATATTAAGCGTCATTAGTAAAGTGTACGAAATAACACTCGAAAAGAAATTAAGAAATATTGTAGACCCCACTATAAAGCCACTATAAATGATAACCAATGTAGCTTCAGACCATAAGGGGGACAGCAGATTTGATTTTCAATATAAGGCAACAAACAGAAAAAAACTCTGACCCATAATAACAAGCTATACGTAGGTTTTGTTGATCTTACTAAGGTCGTTAACAGTACGCCCAGAGAAAAAATATGGGAAGTTCTAGAAGAATGCAAAATTGGTAGTAATTTATTACGAGCAATAAAAAGTATTAATCACATCTCAAGAAATGTAATAAGAACAACTAATATGTACTCCAAAGAATTCGTAACAACCATGGGGGTCAGACAAGGCGGGGTTCTGTTGTTTATACTACTAATGGATAAAATTTGTAAGACATGCAGAGAACGAATAAAGGCAGCATATATAGGGGTACATAAATTATGGTATGGTAGATCCATTGATTTAAAGTAGTGTAGAAACTGATATCGAAACATTTTTTGTATAAGTACAGATATGGAAGAGTTCAGAAATGTTCAGTAAAATATTTTATCAATGCTTTCTAGAATTTAAGAAAAAAATTGGAAGAGTATTTTCAGAAAATTAATAGATAATATAAAAAGTCATATTTTATGGAGAATTAAATGAAATGCAATCTTTATTTATAAAAAACTAAATTACAAACCAATTTACAAAATAAATCCAATTTTCTACGAATATTATTAAATAAGAACATAATTACTATTGCATAAATGGTTATTGTCAATGTTATAAAGTTGATGTTTCTTGATAATAAAATCTGTCAATGTTACATTGTTACTTATATGTAATAACAAAGTATAATAATGTTTCACCTGTTTTGTACTACGTGAACATAATTATTGTCACTATGGTTTATGCCATGTTACCGCCGCTGCTAACTAAACGGCTGAACTATATTAACTCGTTTCAAGGTACTAAAGTCTTGAATTTGATTTTCAATAAATATCACTCTAAATCAAACTACAGTGTTGTCAATTAATTTATATTTTCCCTGAAATGAAGATGTTTTGTGCCGTCTAGGGAGAAGTTTTTTAGGTTTTTTTCAGGAACACCCTGTATATACACGATATATTACTTATCATTAAAAGAAAATGTTATAATACATAAGTTTTTCCAAATATTTCCATATCAATATAATGGATCATCTTTGAAGTAACATATCTTATAACAATATTAGTAAGTTTCACGAGCTAAACAGCAAATACATCCTTAATATGACGTGAAAGAGCAAGTTATTAAATTTTCGGCTAAATATAACTTGAGTCAGTTTGAAATAATAATAATAATTATAATAGCATCGATAACACAGATGATGGTTTCTAGAAACATTGCTGTATCAATAAATCTAAATACATTTTTACATACAATAAATAAATATAAATACTCATGGGCTGATCAAATAAGATTTTGTTTTATTCAAATATATTAACGCCACTTCATGTAATATAAATTGTATCCTATTGTATACAGGGAACTCGGGTATGGGGTGACAAACTAGGATGCCATATAACTACTGGGAAGTCTGGGTAGGGGCGTCAAAACAGCAAATCATATGAACGAGATTGTCGAGAATTTGGAGGTTAGAACAAAGTGTCAATATCAATGTGTTTATCAATGATGTTCAAGTTTATTGGATCGAAGAGTAGTTAGGCAACACGGGTTCCAACCCAGGTTAGGTTAGTTTTCGATTAATTTAATCCGTGGTTTGATTCGCGGATTAATCAATTACCGCGGGCGGTAACAATGGGCTGATTGTGGAAATTGCGAGTAATTTGATCATTAAAATGGCGGATTCGCGTTTTAATGGGATAATCGCGACAATTATCCGCGGTACTTAGACCACAATTACTCTAATTACGCCAGCTATTTGCGCGATTATTCCGCAGGTAATTGCGCAGTTAATTACATTATAGTGATTCAGGCAAGTGCCGGCAAACACACCGCCCCCACCGCCGCCGCCCCATGCCGCCCCCGCGCCGCCACCGAGTGACACACCAGACTAGCCGCCGCGCCGCCCCCACGCCGCGCCACCCCCGGGCCGCGTCGCCCCACTGCGGCACTGCCCCCGATATGGCAGTGTTTCTGCGCCGCGCGTGGGACGTGGGACCGTGGGACCGCAGCCCCCCGGGGTGTCGCCTGCCTTAACGAGCCATCTAATAATGACAAACACGTGTGTAACGCGATACACGATTCGGCAGGAAGTGATCAATCAAACCGCACTCAAACCCGTTTCGGGTTGCTGACGCAGGCCATAAACATACCAATTTTATCGTTATGATTATAATAAAACAACCGGTCCCCTGACTGGCTATAAAAAATAGTGGCGGAGTCTGGAGATTAAGCCAGCTGATAATAACTAACACGGGTGTCACCCGATACGGGTTTTTAGGGCGCAGCTATAAACATATCATTATAATTAAGTCGCCGGGGCATATGGCATTCAGACGCGATATAAAACATAGTCGGGGGGAGTCTGGGAGATAAGACAGACATGATAAATATATCAATTTTAACCATGTCGTAAATTGAATACTAATGGAAAATATAAAAAATTAGGCGGATGCAGCCAGTAATTGAGATTAGATATCTAACGAAATATGCACGTGCACCAATTAACTTGATGTCGCACCCAGTCCAGACATGTTCATTCCTGCGTGAACACGAATGCGCCACACCCCACCCCAGCGAGGGTTATTTAAACGAAATACCTCGGGCCACGATCACCAGTTCATTCCGAGCAGTGTCGAAGCTCACATCTAGCCCTTCAAATTCTTGGGTTACCCTTTGTGCCAGCACAGATCTCCTAGTGAGTGTTATCGTGTTTTGATCATCATCGTACATCATCGGCGAACGCACATTCGTATATTTGTACTCTTTTTAGTTTTCTGTGTCCAAATACTAGTGGTTTTGTTTTTCTCTCTGCTTTTCTTATTATTTTATCCATAACAGTAGATAATGTAATTGGGAGATGTTCCGCTTAGTATGAGCCCATAGGCGTTCATTTTATAGAAGTTGTTGTTGAATCCACAAAAAAAAGTTTTATTCTAAAGTTAATTTAATTAGGTTGAATATGCGTGGGTATTGTTGTTTTTGTGTATATTTTTTTTTTAATTCAGTTGGCAAGTAGGTGATTCTGTTATTGTTATATTTGTATATACATGTATTATGTCAAAAGAAGCTAGAGAGTAATATGTTGATAATTTTCATTGCTTATGTGGCTTATAAGTCCTGTTCTTTCTTTATTATTTGGAATTGGGTTTTGGTTATTGATTTTATTCTGTACTTTTCCCATCCATTTTTCCTATTCTCCTTTCATATTTTTTTTGCCTTATTGTCGGCGGTCCTTTAAGTAATTTTAATTCTTCAGTATTAAACGATTATTTGAGAGCGGTTTTAATAACTGGAAGGTTGGTGTATTTCGTAACATTCTCGTCTATCACGCGGCTGGACCGGGTTCGATTCTCGGGTGACGTGCAAATTTTTATTAGGTAAAAATGCTTTGGTTAATAATAATAACAATAATAAAAATTAATAATAAATAATAATAATTATTAAAAAATTATAATAAATAATAATTAATAAATAAAACTCGCGCCCCTCCATATTCAAATAAATTCATTCGCGCCGGCTCGTTCATTTTGAATTACGCGCCAAAAATCAGACGGACCAATCAAAATCCCGGTGGAGGGGGTAAAAAAGTACTTTCAGACCCCTGTGTAAATCCTTATGGGAAAATGGGGCCGAACTGTCCTAGGTACACTACTCCCTTCCCCCCTCACCCCCCTCACATTACCGGCACCGATAATGGAGTACACATTACCGCGGTGCCCTTATCCCGAACGTTTGCACAAGTTGTATGTTAACGTCTGTAAATTCATATCCGTCCTATCCTAAACCTCTATCCTCGTACATTTCCAAATGTCTTTCACACCCGCTTTGATTTCCCACAATATCAGGGGCTGGAGAGCCAATTGTCAGCTCTTAAAACACACAGTGCAGTCCCTGAATCCACAAATTATTGCCCTTCAGGAAACTTTATGTAAATCACACAATCCTATTGCCATTAAATTCTTTAATTGTTTCAAAAATTCCCGCCCGTCTGGCAGAGGTGTAGCCACTCTGGTGCACAATTCCCTTCCTGCAACCCAAATTTTCACTCCTTTCCACCTCAAATTTGACATTGTGTCAGTCATAATAACCTCCGTCATCGGCCCAATAACCATCCACAACATTTACCTGCCCCCCAGCTTAACTTTCCCAACAGCCGCGCTGCACCTGCTGTTGAAGTCGCCAAGAACTGTCGTTGTTGGCGATTTCAATGACAGGAGCCTCCAGTTTGGGGACACCGGCTCCAATGCTGCAGGAGCTTCTCTCCTGCACATTTTAGACACCACCTCCTTTTCCCGACTCGAAAACTCCGAATATACCTTCTCCTCCCACCAAGGATCCTCAATACCCGACCACATACTCTGCGCCGACGATCTAATTCCCTACTTCCGCAAAGACCTCCAAGTAATTCCCGAAACCACCAGCGACCATTTCCCACTACTTGCCTACTCATCCATTTTCAGTCAGCCGTCACTTCCCCGGCCTGAGCCTAGATTTAATTTTCACAAAACTGACTGGAAAAAATTCGTTTCACTCCTTTTAAATTTTCAACTTCCCCCTGTCAACAACCTCTTTGATTTAAATTCTTCCATCCTGCACCTAACTTCCTCCTTATCCGCCGCCATATCCTAGTCAACTTCTCTATCCAGGGACTTCATCCAAAAACCCCCAATTCCCAAAAAAAACCTGACGATGATCCAAACGAAAAATGCTCTGCGGCGCCTTCAGCGCCGCACGGGCGACCCTAAGGTTAGGACCGAAATCAACAGGATTTCGGCCCTCATTATGATCAGTTTAAACGCACATCGCACTAAACAATGGGTCGATGTCACTTCACGTTTGGATTTACGCCAGGGCTCCAAATTCTGGAACCTTTTTAGAAGACTTACATCCCGCGTTCCAGAAACTCACTCCTCTCCCATAAATTTCCCCGCCCCTGTCGCACACGATCCGCAAGCCAAAGCAGACAACTTTGCAATCCACCTCCAGTCAATTCGTAACAACATTCCCGCCTCCTCACTCCCAAGCTTACAACGGCAAGCATCCAAATCCTCCAACTCTAACTCACGTTTCCCCACACTGCACGTTCCCAGCCCCAACTTTCCCGACGACATTATCACCTCCGCCGAAGTCACGGCCGTTATTAAACTCGCACAAAACCGAGCTCCCGGCCCTGACTTAATTCCCAACCAAGTCCTGAAAAATCTCCCTCCTAACATCGTCGATTCCCTCACACAAATTTTCAACTTTTGCTTCTCCTCCGGCTACTTTCCCGCGCAATTCAAAGAAGCAAAAGTAATTTTAATTCGCAAGCGCAACAAACCTCTCAACAATCCCAATTCCTACCGGCCAATTTCCCTCATAAACACCCTGGGCAAACTTTTTGAAAAAAATATACTCTCCGCCTCCGTGAATTTTGCCACGATCACGAAATCATTCCACCACACCAATTTGGTTTTACCAGCGGTCGATCGGCCCAGGATGCCCTCCTGTCATTCGCCTCTGACGTCGTCAGTGCCGCCGACGCACGTTGTGTGACGTCGGCTCTGATGTACGACATTGAGAAGGCGTTTGACACGGTGTGACACGATGGCCTGATCTTCAAGCTCATCAGTCTTAAATTTCCGGCCCATTTAATAACCCTCGTCAAAAACTTCTTGTCTGATCGAAAACACTGCGTGGTCGTCAACCACCCCAGTTCCCCCAGTTTTTCGCCCCTCGCTGGCGTCCCTCAAGGCTCGACTCTCTCTCCCTTGCTTTATAATATTTATGTCCACGACATTCCGTTACCAAACTCAAATAGCACCAAAATTCTCAACTTTGCTGACGACATAATTATTTTTTCCACTTCTTACAATCTCTAACGCGCCCACGCGCGCTTGCAATCATATAGTTCACTAATCACGGCCTATCTTGCCGAGTGACGCCTCAAAATAAATCCCCAGAAAACCCAGTTCATTATCTTCAAAAACATCCGCAAACGAGCTCCCGGCCATACCTACAAAACCATCCTCGTAGATTCAATTCCCTTTTCCCACAGCATCTCCGCAACCTATCTCGGCATCCAATTCCACCGTCACCTTAACTACTCCTTAACTATTTCCAACACGCTCGCCGCTGCTCGGCGCCGTGTTCCTCTGTTGTTGGCTCTCCGCTCAGCGAGCGGAGGATGCAACACTCTTACACTTGTCCACAACTACAAAACCTTTATCCGCCCTATTCTTGAATACACGTTCCCATTACTCGGCTCCGCCAAACCCAAAGTTCTTGCCAGACTTGCCTCCTTTGAAAGCCGTGTCCTACGCAAAATCCTCCAACTTGATTATAAACATCCTTCCTGCGACATTTACAATAGGTCCCCCTCGCCCCGATCCTAGAACGCCTGAAAGGTCGCCAGGCCAAATACGCCCTCAAACAAATCCTGCATGACGGTCCTAACGCCCACCTATTTTCACTTCCGGTTCCCCGGCCAGTTCGCCGTCACATGGAAATTATCCCACATCCTGCCTACAGCATGCTCCCCCACATACATCCCCGTGATCGTCCAGAGTCGGTGGACAACATCCTTGCATGCATAAATCCCGCATTTCTCCAACACTAACTACACAAAACACTGGCTTTGCATGGCACCGTCCACATGTGGATATGATGCGCGCCACGCTATTGTACTATAAACACCAAACTCTCACTTATCAATTTTTATTCATTGCTTCACAAAAACACACTCGCTACCAAAAAGCGGTGCATTAGTGCTGTGTTCGCACTATTTTTAGAACACACACCAGCACAAAAAACTTATAAAGCATAAAAACACAAGTATGCATAACGTCTTTTTTACCATCCATAATGCACCGCGGAACCGTTTGTTTGTTATCGCCTGCGGACTGTACTCATTTTTTGTATTCATTTTTTATTTTATTTTTGTCACTCTGTTAAATTCACACCGCCCATACTACACACACCCGTAAACCTACACACACATACGAGCCTCTGGAACTTCATCGCAAGTCAGTTGGAATTCGTGCTCTGCCCGCAGGAGACCCACACTCTAATCTCACCACAAATTCACTTCAGTCCTACAAAGGCTTCGGCCTGTAGAGGACGTAAAATTCACTAGACTCATACATGAATTAAGGGCAATCCACTCCCGATTACAATGCGAGCGAGTAACTCCGTCCAGCAGTTGTCGTTGTTGCTCAGTCGTGTCTGACAGCGAGAGCACCTGTTCGTTACTGCGACTGACAATAAGTGAAGAGAAATTGATTAATGAATTGAGGGTAATCCACTCCTGATTACAATGCCAGCGAGTAACCTCGTCCAGCAGTAGTCGTTGTTGCTTAGTCGTGTGTGACAGCGAGAGGACCCGTCCGATCCTGCAACTAAGCGTTGATGATATAAAGAAAAATGTATTTATGAATTATATGGGGAACTGTTCAGTGTTTATGATAGTAACTAAACTTTTCTGGTAAAATTTTGGCAGCGACTCACTCTGCACTTGTCGAATATCAACCACGGAACTCCTCGTATGGGCCCTAAACTCTGCTTTTATAGGCACGCACTGCAAATAATTAGCTCAATCGTAGCTCTTTCTAATGAACGGTTTTGTTGCAATATTTGCCTGACTGTGCTATCTCTAGGGCAGCATGCCCCTGCACTTTCTAAACTACCTCCCTGGTTTACGCACATCTGTCTTTCTGTTAGTTCTCGAAATAACCGCTCGAGATTGTACCACATTTTTTATTGTATACGGTTTCTTATCTAGATTCTAGAGTCTACGATAGACATTGTTCAAAATGAGCAATGTAGGTTATGTAAAAAGGACGAGGAATCGGTTCTCACGTCCTATGCGAATGCCCGGCGGTAAGGATCATGAGGCAACGGCACTTTGGGAACCCCTTCATGGCTTCAAATATGGTCAGCAGCTTAGCACCCAAAGAGATACTGGACTTTATTTAAAAGAACAGGACTCATGGATGAAAGTTGAGTCTACAGGGGGAAGCACAAAAGGAGTATAGAGGCCAAAGTGCTGAGGGACTTTAGAGAACCTACCCAAGGAAAAAAAATTAGATTCTCAACTATTCGTGCAGTTTACTACACTAAAATCATAAACAGAAATAATCATAATAAAAATAAAGTTTTTATGTTAAGCGCTCCGTTTATTGCCCCTTGTTATTTTCTTCATGGCCCCCTTCACGTCCCTTACAGACAATGAGGTCTTCTGATGGTATCTATCGGGAGGTACGCCAAAATAGGTCTTCCGTGAACAGCTCCGGGGCCTCTGTCGATCCGCGGGGCGACGTGAATCCGCGATCGACTCTTCGAATATTTCCTGAAAGACAAGAGTTATCGTGCACAGACAAGTCTGTTCAGTGCACAGAATTAAGAAGATTTTGGAAATATGTATTACATTGGAAAATTGAAAACTGATTCACCTTTAAGAAAACATATACCAAATAATAACAGAAACAACAACAAAAACAAATGCAAGAAAATATACTAACAGTAACAGCAATAACAAGAACAGGAATACCAATGCTAAAAGGAAAGGATATCAAAGCATAATTGTCAAAAAATTAAACAATATTAATTTAAAAAATATTATATACTTACATCGGATTTTGCTCGCAGGCAAAGAAATGTATGTATGTGATCCAGTAATCCATAGGTATGACGATATAGCTATCATAGACTGGAATACCGAATGACGGTGAACTACAATTTTGTCATTGGTCAAAATTAGGATTTAAGGACTTAGGACGAAATTTATGAAAAATTCGTAAGAATTAGAGATTTGAAGACAAATCAAATATTAAATACTTACATGTAATTCTGTTCGACACACAAATAAATGATGCATGCAGATCCATTATCCAGAAATCGATGAGATTCGTGTCAGCAGACTAGCAGAGAGCAGAATACCGAATGCTGGTGATCTACAATGAAAAATATATAGGTCAAAATTATGCAAAATTGTGTAATTTGAGATTCTAGCAATAAACTTAACGCGATTTTTTTGGGAGCGTATTTCATTTCTAGTCTTTAATTTTGCTGTATTGCAAATGAAGTTTTTATTGATTTGCTTGCAAATTGAAATACTTAGTCCAATTATAAGCGAAACCTTTAGCAATAGTAAGTAAACTAGAGACAAATTCCAGGGCACTTGCGGCCACTCGGTTATTGTTGGTTATTGTTGCGGGGCGAGGTGAATCCGCGATATTTCTTCGGATATTTCCGGAAAGACAAAAGATATCGTGCACAGACACGTCTGTTCACTGCACGGAATTAAGAAGATTTTGGAAATATTAATTACATTGGAAAATTGAAAACTAATTCACTGGAAATGAAACCATTGATTACCGCCGTATTAATTACCCGAATTGTGCCGAAATTCACACACTGACTGAGAATGAGCAGATAATGCTGCGGCACCATATTTTAGGTAACAATCCCCTAAATACGCTTAAAACCCTAACGCTTTTTATTTATTTACGGCGTTTTAGTTGTTAAAAAAATACGAAAAAATATTGAAATGTACGTGAAGGAGTATGAGAATATCACGTACTCAGCAGTATACCGTGTGTTCGATAAAAATGGCCCAAGAGTGTAGCGACTTCATTTGTTATTTCATCATCAACAATCCATATATATTATTAAATGGGACAGTATTAGCTACAAGTTGACGAAATGAATTAACAAAAGTAAATTAATGTCATCAGTAATAAAGATGTAATGCACCTTACAAGGACGTAATTTATGTTTTCTTAAAATGTGGCGAACCGTGCTAACAGATATGTTACGTCCAATTTCACGAACTGACGTTTGTGGTCTTTTTTTGATGTATTATTATGATCACGAATTGTTTATTCTAGAGAATATAGGATTTAATAGCTTACTAGCTCAAATCAGTTTTTCACACTTTTTGCAACAATTTCATAGTATAACAATACTAAAAATTCAGGCCGATGAAATGTACTTAAAATGCTCTACACCAAAAAAATTATACCGAGCCATTTAAAAAAATTGTCGCTGACGTCACAACAAATAAATGAAGGTGTCTAAAAAAAATTTTTTTAACCAATTTGTACCTAAGACTGTCCCATTTGATAATATATAAAGTTTGTTGATGATTAAATAACAAATGAAGTCGCTACACTCTTGAGCCATTTTTATCTAACACCCTGTATATTGTAATACGGGATAATTTTAGATTTTTACAGCAATCGTCCCTTACAAAACTGCAACCACTTATGAGGTAGGGATGATTCAGGTCAACTATACGTAATATGCAGGGCCGGTTTAACAAATGTTGGCGCCCTATGCGATTTTTAAGGTGGCGCCTCTTGAACCATCAGCTGCCACCTCCCTTATAATATCTAAAGTGATGCAGGTAATTTAATAATTGGAGATTTTTATTGTGGTAAATTTTATTACAATTAAAAAAAATGTACAAAATGAACACATTTTAATCAAACAGTATAAAAGACATGAAAAAATAAAAACAACTTCTCAAAGTACATAAATATAAAAATGTTTCATAAAAATCAAAACAAAAGCAATAAATAATATTAGTTAAACAATGTTTGCTAATCTGAAGTTCAAAACAGAAACCAATACTCTCAATTGTTTTATTATAATTTATTTCATAGAAAAAAAATCCTAAAACTTGAAATTTTGTAATAATTTACAGTTTTGGTGCCCACTCTATACAGGGTGAGTTTTTTCGGATGTTTAGTATGGGGATCTCGGAAACTAGCGGAGATAGAGGGACGATTAAATAGGGAAAGAATTGCAGTTTTACGAGCTCAATTTCATGAGCTTTTTGTTTTATGGAAAAATTGCATGGCTAATCTCGAATATCTCGATATCTCGCATATCTCGAAAAAAAATATTTTTTGTTATTTTGTTCGGTGCCTATGGATCTGTTATTATTGACTTTAGAAAAAATATGTAAAGGAAAAAAGTTGTACGTAATTATGTGCTTAATAATAAAGTCTAACCGATTATTTTATTTAAGCTATAATTTTTGAGTTATGACACAAAGTTGAGTTTTTTCTAATGGAAACCATAGTTGGCCAAAAACTCACCCTGTATACGACTAGGTACATAAAAAATTAATAGGACTGACTCCAAGGCATATTATTTGTATACTATCAAAGTATTGGAGCTTGTGAAAGTTTTTAATATAACAAGAATAACCCTTTTAACAATAAACATTTATTACACTAAATGTGCATTTCGATTGCAAAGCAGTCATCATCAGTAGACAGACAAATACTGAATTTTGGAACAATATTTTGGAGAGAATCAATGCTTGCAATAAAACACTGCAAAAAGTTAATATAGATTTAACAGTCGTTGTGCAAATTTATATTACTTTAATTGAATATTTAACAGAACAAAGATCTAAATTTGATCTTTATGAGGAAGCAGGAAAAAATGAATCCAGCTGCAATGAGTACAAAACAAAATTAACCAAAAATGGTAAAAGGAAACTCCAGTTTTTAGAACCCAATAATGACGCTAATTTTAATGGACGTGATAATATGAGAATTAATACATTTTATGTCGTAATGCGTTGAAACATGCCTACTTTAAATAAATTGTTTTATGTCATTTGAACACAAATATCGTGTTGTATTCAAATTAAAAGTGCAGTTTTAAGCATTTAACTGGAACTTAAATATATAAAAAATATTCTCCGGAAACTATATTATTTAATTAAAAGAAACGGAAAGAAACACGAATATAAATATAAATATAAAAAAATGAATATAAAATGAATTGGCGCAAATTTTGGCGCCCCTATTTACTTGGCGCCCCTAGGCGATCGCCTAGGTTGGCCTATTGGGTAAACCGGGCCTGGTAATATGTGGGTGTAAATACGTACACGCGACTTGCCATATAAAAGTATATAAACATAGTTGTTATGTGTTTATAAAAAACAACCCTTAATCGTCACTCCATCCCTTAATGCTTCTATTAACACGTGGATATGTGAGATATTTTCGACATAATTTCTATTGTTATCTAATATACGGTAATTATATTATTATTTTGTTGTTTTGAGTAGTTTTCAATGGTTATTTAATAGTTATATTATATTTTTGAAATGTACCGTATATAAGGGGGGTCTTACGCAAGTCGTTTGTTAAAAGTTTATGGGGTTCCTAATGAAATAAAAAATTGAAAATATTCACACAAACATGGTTTATCGTGTTCTTAAAAAGAAAATACGTACATGCTTCTATCACTTCCGGTTCTATCAGAAGTGGCCATAAACTTGGTTATTTTTAATGGAACACCCTGTATGTTTTCACATATTGAGATTGCTCGTTCGGTTCTAAATACATTTGTTAAGCACTTATCTTTAGTAGTTTTTGAGGAAAAAAATAATTTCCGAAATTTGTGCTTCAAATAGACGATTTAAAAAACATTCATAATCTCTCTTCAAATATGAAATGAAATAGAAACTTAAACTTGTTTGCATGAGCTGAAGCATGGCTTTATCATTACAATAATTCATAGTTGTTGATATTTTACTAGTACTATTTAGAAAGTTTAATTATTTACAGGTACACTTCAAAACGTCATAAATCATTTTATTTAAATGAATCACATATGTTTTGTATGACGGGGCAATAGATAAAACTATTTTTCACAAAAAAGTGTAAAACAAACCTATCACACACTTATTACAAACCTATCAAAAATAGTGGTTTGTCAGTTATTTTGAAAATCTTTAAATTGTAATTTTTTTTTGCAGCATTTAATTCTATCTGTGCACGTGGATCTTAGCGGACATGCTTTTTAGTTTTACCATTATCAATCGCATTGAATTTCAAAGTTTCTGCAGGGCAGAGCTTCACGAATAGTAAACATTTTAATAATGATTACACAAATTATGATTGATAATTAGGAAATTATGATTGATAATTAGAAATAAATAAATCTATACAGGGCAAATAAGACAGAATTATTCTTCGAACTTGCAGAAAATTGAATGAACTTATCACCGATGAGCGACGAACTAAACGAAATCTAGAAAATTGGAATCAAATTTTCTTCATACTGAACAATTACATGGAAAGAAATGTACGAAAGCCGGTCATTGATTACGAGGAAGAGCAAGAAATGATTTTTGCCTTTTCCAAGTGCATCAAAACGCATCCGTTGTTGTCAGAAATTTTTGGACGTTGATAAATCTTCAGTGCAGAGAATTTTAAAAACGCATGTGTTGCACACATTTTAATTTTCTATGGTACACGATGTATATCCTCAAGATGCCGCTCATATATTTTAAGATCTTGAGATCGTAGAAAACCGATTTTAATTTTTTTTTTTTCTAATTTAATCTAATAATAGTATTCGAAAATTAAGCAACTGCAAGTAATAACTGCGTCCATTAGGTAATTTAGTTCAAAATACATGTGCAAAATTTCGTAATAATGTATCAACAAATAACGGCTAAAAAAATGGCCAGTGCAAAAACCCCGTTAATCAATCTATCACTGAGCCACCAAGGTCGACGTTTTAATCCAGGGTGTGTTGCACCCTCTCCGTTCCTCAAACGTGGATTCCAAATCGTACATACACAGAATTATTCGAGTTCGACTTCCACACCAAGGAAAGATGTACACATAACGATGCAATGACGATAACGATGCAATGGCAAAATAATACAATCTTGTTTACCCGACTATGGATTTACTCCATTTCATTCAAAACCGATTGGCCCTGATGATATAACATATGCCAATATACTACGCAAAGGCTGTGATGGAACGAGGACGATTCGAAAGCCTAATATTTGAATAAACAAATCATTCCCTTTGACTTTAAAGGTCACTGACAGGTTATTAAATGTAACAACTTGGCCGCGAGGGAAGGAGGCGTTTTTTGCGCGACGCTATACTTGGGGTGGCAAAAACAAATCGGTAGTTGAACGTACTTTACCGATCGAAGTATATAGAGCTTGGTACTGACATGGGCAAGTTTTTCGCGGTTCGCGCCCGAAATTGAGCTGGAATCTAACTAATAAGTAAAATATTAAATTTCTCTGTAATCCACGAGTCAAATAAATAACAAAACATTCGTTCACATGTCATCAACCATTTTTGAGTTACTGATATAATCAATAACTGAAATATTTCAATACTGATAAGATTCGGATTGTGTTCGTGCGTGCGCAAACCGTTTGTGCGCGTAAAATTATTCAAGTCAGTACCCAGGTTTACTCGTTTTGTCGATATCGAATCGTTGTGTGATCAAATATAAAATATCTTGAAACAACACCTAACTAAAACTTTCTCGTGGAAAACTCTTCAAAATTATATGTACATGTGAAAAATTAGAACAATAAAAGTCATGTGAACAGGGCTAGATTGTTACTGCCCTGAGCTGTCCCTAAAACACTTTTCCTTTTGCTACACCCTGAATAGTCGTATGGGGAGATGTGGAGGTAACAATATTTTTTGGTGCCCAGAATCAAATTATTAGACTAATTTATAATTCATAAAAAAACAAGACTTGTAAAACTGTATTTAAGTAAAATAATATTCTTCTCATCTAACAGATGACTAAATTTGTAACGGTCATTACCAGTATAGTAAACATATCAGCTTGAAGTGATACACATATATTACACTTGATATGAGTACTAGAATCGTGATGAAATATGAAATTAGAAAAAAAACTATGGATAAGTCAACACAACAGAGGAGTTAGCAAAAAGATTATAAGAACAACACAAAATATATATGTACAAACACAACGTTAATGTTAGAATTAAAAAAAAACATCACGAAATCAGAGGAATTCCCAATAAACGAAGGCCCGAGACAAGGAGGAATCCTATGTTCGATTTTGTTTACAATATTTATAGTCCATATACCGACTGTCTGGGATAAGGGGCGAACATAGGAATTTAACATGTAAAATTAAATATGTGTAATTATTAGCTCCCCTATTAATTTTAGAGAAAAATCTCAAAGGAGTATTTTTTAGAGGATTCAAAACTGTAAATGTATCATCCATTTAATTTACGATTGTGCCAGAATCCACCTCAGAAATAAAAAAAATAAGTTAAACAAAAAGTCGGTGGAAACACCAACTAGGTCGATAGCCGAATAAAGATTGATCTACTACTACTACTAAGTTGAACAATGTACCATAAAAAACCTTGCCATGAGTTTGACAAATGTCATGTTATAGTGACCCCTATACCCATTTGGGTATTCAAGCTGATTTCCGATTATATACAGAGTGATTCATTGGAAAATGCACATACAGTAATGGTAGATGCGGCACGCCGAGGTGATTCTAAATAAACTATATTTTATGGGTCTATCGTTCTTTATAACTAATATACAGGGTGATTCAATAATATTGCCAATTTTTTCAATTAATCATAACTTACAATCCACCCTATTATTTTTTGTAATATTTGGTACGTATGTTCTTTGTCCACTGTAGTGTCGATTAACATAATAAATGAAAATATTATTCTAGGTCCGGCCTTAAAAAAATTAATTAGTAGCATTTCTACCTTTCAAACAACGTCTATCTTGTATGTGTAAAAAATCATTATACCATTTGTTCACAACTTAAAAAAAGCCCATTCTGAGAAAAGCCTAACATTACTTTAAATAACAATAATGTTGCAAAAAATCTACATTTTAAAGGTTAACTGAAATTTAAAAAAAAAAGAATTTTATTTATCCGCCTCTAACTATTTTTTCAGCTAGAGCACGATCATTTCTCGACTCTTCTGATGCATTCTTGATACATAATAATAATAGAATAACGCAGCCTGTACGTATTGTTTAATTTAGTAAATTTGGGATTATGTATCAAACCTAAAGTGTATTATTTACTAAATTAAACAATACGTACAGGCTGCTTTATTTCATTATTATTATGTATCAAGAATGCTTCAGAAGAGTCGATAAATGATCATGCTCTAGTTGAAAAATAAACTAGACGCGGATAAAAAAAAATATTATTTTGAATTTCTGTTATGTTCAACCTTTAAAATGAAAATTTTTGCAACGTTATTGTTATTTTAAATAACGTTATGGTTTTCTCGGAATGGGCATTTTTTCATTTTTTTTTTTTAATGTAGCGCAATGAACAAATATTATAATGATTTTTTTACACATACAGGGTGTTTGAAAGTTAGTCATTGATAATAATATTTTGTCCCATATACGAACCTGTCCTCTCGTTTTACATTAAGGTTAGGATCCAGAAATTATGAGAATGTGAAATAGTTGATGATTTTATTGATTAAAACTGGAAAATGATCAATTAGGAAGGGAAATTTATTTATTTTTAATTTTGTGCCACCTTACTATCGAAACATCTAGATTTGACACGAGTTAATAAGTAACAAAGATGTATGCTCTTTCCAAAACGCAAACAAAATTTTAAAATATTGATATACATAAGTTGACTAGATTCTAACAATAGAAAAGCGGGACAGCCGGCGGGCGGGTGTGGGAGGGGGTAGGGGGTTTGATTTTTAAATTAATTAACAAAGAAAGTAAAACGCAAAATATACAGGGTGTCTCCTAAAAAAACGCCGCTGGCCATAACTCCATAACTCCCGAACTATTTATTGCCCGATTTCAATAAAACAAAAACAAAATTAAATGCCTCCACATGTCCTACAAAGGGGCCCTAATTTTCTTTTTTTTTTGCAAAACCAACTTTCATTTCAGCGATAGTCTGCTAGATTTTGCAAACAAAAATAGGGCAACTTTGTAGAACATGTGAAGCCATTTAGTCTTGTTTTCGTTTTATTGAAATCGGCCAATCGGCCAAATAAAGGAGTTATCCCTAGCGGCGTTTATTAGGAGACACCCTGTATAATATTATATTACAATTATTTAACAACATGAAAAATAATGTGAAATTTACAAATATAATAAATACGAGGCATGTTTTTAAAGTACCTTTTTATATTTTGCCCGCTGTAGCGCTGCTACCAAATACAGATATTGGCGAAATATATAAGCTTATAACTTCAAAATAGCGAATAAAAAAAACCCCGAAAAAAAACCCAATCTTTCATAAGTCGGGACTTTTTTAAACGTCGCGGGTTGCGGGACAAATTTCTAAAAATCGGAACTGTCCCGCCAAAATCGGGACGTCTGGTCACCTTAAATATACAGGGTGTTGTTTCGAGTCGAAACCTACTTATTAATTTTTTTAATGCCGGACCTAGAATAAGATTTTCATTTATTATGTTAATCGACCCTACAGTGTACAAAGAACATACGTACCAAATATTACAAAAATTAATGGGGTGGTTCGTAAGTTATGATTAATTGAAAAAATGGGCAATATTAATGAATCACCCTGTATATTGGTTATAAAGAACGATAGACCCATAAAATATAGTTTTATATACTTGTATGCGCATTTTCCAATGAATCACTCTGTATATAATCGGAAATCCCCTTGAACACCCAAACGGGTATAGGGGTCACTATAACATGACATTTGCCAAAGTCATGGCAAGGGTTTTTTGGTACATTGTTCAACTTATTTTTTTTTTATTTCTGAGGTGGATTCTGGCACAATCGTAAATTAAATGGATGATACACTTACAGTTTTGAATCCTCTAAAAAATATTCCTTTGCGATTTTTCTCTAAAATTAGTAGGGGAGCTAATAATTACACATATTTAATTTTACATGTTAAATTCCTATGTTCGCCCCTTATCCCGGACACTCGGTATAAAACATTGAATAGGGACACAAAAAAATACATGTAGACCACGACCTACACAGCGTAGACATCAAAAGAGGATTTTGCTGATGATGTAGTGCTATTGGCCGAAAGCGAAAAAAAATTACACGCAAATCTAAATACATGGCATATAAAATTAAACTAAGAAAATACTAAGGCAATGTTAAAGGAGAATGTACAGGAAAAAATAAAAATAAATATCGAACATGTAGAGATCGAACAAGTCAACATGTTCCAATATCTAGGGTAGAGAGCAACCGAAAACAAGACGGTTCAATATATAAGAGATTTTAAGCGAAAATTTAAAAATAAGAAAGAAATTTCCCAAAAAAACAAATTTAAAGTCTTGAAGTAAATCTATTGACAGTATTGACATGGGGGTGTAAATCATAGGTATTACACAGAAACCAAAAGAGCAAAATACAAGCACTAGAAATGAGATACCTACGAAGAATAAAAAAAGTCACAAGAAAAGATAAATAGGTACACAACAATTAGAGAATTTATAGAAAAAAGGACAGCTTGGTTGGTGGGGGCATCTACAACAAATGGAAAGCACAATACCAGTTAGAAAAGTGTGGGAAGCTAAACTAATGAAAAAGACAAAAAGAGGACAACATCGAAACACATTGGACATAACAGTCGAATAAATTCTGTAGAAAAAGGGGGGAGACATGGACAGAGCCATGGTTTTATAATATACAAATACTAGTACAAGTGTTTTAAAGTTTTTCTCGTGCATGGCTGCTGTTGCGAATTGGGTGTTTAGATAAAATCCTCGGTTACTAGATTTGTGCTCAGAATGAGCACATATATTATATGATATATATATATATATATAATTTTTATGAAATATTATAATCAATTTATTTCAGAAACTGGACTATAAGTATAAAAATAATATTGGTGGTGGAACACAATAAATGTCTTTAAAAACGTTAGATAATTGCAATGATTTGCAACTCGTATTTTTATAAATTGTAGTTCGTGAAATTCGAAAATTATATAAAAAAGTGTGCAATGATTGAATCGTACATAAATGTAAAAAAAAATAATATCGATGAGTACACTGACATTTGATTTAATGTAAAGTAAGAAATACTCTAATTGTTTAATTTTTGCTGATTTCATTTTTATCTGGAAATGCAGTACAGTGCGGAAAGTTGGTATCGAATTGAGGACAGAAACATATTATGTGTCTCGGTAATCTCACGTAACTACATATTACTCGTAACGGCCGCATTTCCTTTGGATGTCCCTTTCTCCGCTTTCATCGGTTTGCCACTACTTCGCGGCCTAGGTTGCAACTAGGTCACTATCGCACACTTTTACATCCCACCAGAGTTCAGCTTGCACTTGCAGTATACCGAATCGAACTTCTCGTGTGACAAGACGTGCGGGTACGTGCGATCTTGCGTGTTTTAGTGTTTGTGTCAGTGCCTTCTATCCCTTACAATTGCGTCACTACAGGGAGTTAACAGACCGCCAGGTCCGTACCAGCTAACACCAATGCATCCCGATAACGGATTACTATTCCCAGCATCCCCAGGTATGTACCAGACGCGCGCATAAAAAATACAGCCTGACATTGACATTCAAATTGCTCTACGGTCAGTGTCAAATCGATGCTAGACTGCAAAACGGGTTTTTTCGTAACTTCGTCAATCACGACTTACTTCTTCTACCGCTTCCTAAACACCGTAATTACACTACTAGGGAAACTGGAGGAACTTACAACTATTTTGCATGGAAAGTTCTCTGCAACCTTTTGTCTTGCATTTATTTTTACTTGCACTTATTATATGTGAACTACTTTCATCTACCTATAATTCAATTCTCGTCAGATACAAACTGTGAAGATGTTAATATAATGTGGTTTATATTTTTGCTTCGAATTGGGTACTTCTAAAAACTTCGTTGTGAGCTCTTTGTGCTCATTATTAGCTGGACGCTCTGTTTCGGTGTTGAATTGCGCGGGACGAATCTTGGCCCAGATTTAATAGAGATTGAGGTTAACCTGACGTCACTAACAGTATTGTTACATGCCGCACGATATTGACATACGTAGAACTATTTACTCCTTGATTACAGTCACCTCAGTCACTAATTTTCTTTGTAACGTATACGGTGGTAATTGTCACGTACCGTTGCCACACAATAATAGCACTTTGTTTCGAATTAGAGTGCGATTCCCATATATTTTGAGTGTCTTCGCAAACATAATGACTAATTTTAGCAATGTTCAATTTATGATATTAAAAAATTCAATAATTCTGTAATAAATTCCAGAATATATAAAATATTTATAACAAATAACGCTATTTAAACTATCAATTACAAAGTTACACCACAATTTAATGCTCTTGAAATAAATCTTGAAAGAAGTAACTATTAGGTGCCGAATTTAGAAATATTGAATATAACTTAAACATTGTTTAATTTTCGAGTAGTCAGGAGTTGATCTGCATTTAACGAAAAGTATAAGAAACTGACTGTCGAAGGTCGAATAGTTAAATTTTTAAAAGCCGACACCTTCCAGTACCGGAAATAAATTTAAATTAACATAGGAATAAGAGGTCGATATATATTGACCTTGTTGTGGTAAGGTTAACCTTAACAATTATTACGTATCACATATCTTTGAACGAGCTCTAAAAATTCATCGGCGGTATGGTGAATTGAGGGAAATCTTCGTTGCTCCCAAATTGACTAAATATAAAGGCCATATTTTATTGTCTATAACTGTAAAATTCACACATGCACGCGTACTAAACATGCGGGCATCATTGTTGGGAATATGTGTGAATATGTTCATTAATTGTTACCACTTCAAACTCAGATTCTTGAAGCGAACTATAGTTAGTTCAGTACTAACTCTTTAAATCCGGGTTATATATTTAGTCCGGAATTAAGCATTTAGTCCCGAACTAGCTTCGAGAATCCGGGTATAAGGTATAGTATACATTAAATCCATTATAGGTTCTAAATGCTGAGGCAAAACTTATTTACAATATGTAATAAATAGCATTCGATTGCATGTTTCCAATTTTACAACAGAGCCATCATCTTAACAATAATTGACCTAAAAATCTTGAAACACTTAAGCGACTTAGAGAGCACTAAGTTACAATTGCGTTTACATAAAGAAAAACATTAGCATATCGAGGGCGTCAACGCAGGAGCTCCTAACTAACATTTTCAGTCAAAATTATATTTTTTGTACTCGGACGTGATGGTGTTGGTGTACTTTCCCGATACCCCCCGCCCCGTAGTCTCTCGAGCCCCTCCCGTACCCGACCAATACCTTCCCTTTTTGGGCAACTTTGCGGAGCGTGTACAAAAAATATAATTTTTGATAAAAATGTTAGTTACGAGCTCCTGCGTTGACGCCCTCGATATGCCAATGTTTTCCTTTATGTAAACGCAATTGTAACGTTGTGCTCTATAAGTCGCTAAAGGTGTATAATTTTGGCTAAAAATGTTACGTTACGAGTTAATGCGTTGACGCCCTCGATATCTGATAGGTTTATTGACTGGGTGAGTTCTGTATTAGGTATCATCTCTGAATTTGTTAATAATAAAAGATGATTGTCATTATTTAATATCGTAATTATAATAATAAGTAATTAGTGATAGTAAAATGTTTTCGAGGTCTCGCTATTTGTACTTTCATAGCTTTCTCCTATAGAAACGTGAAAAACATGGCTTCTATCATTAGAAAAAGTAGGTTCCCTCGGTGAATGGATCGTTTCGTCGTGTAAATAATCATTTTTTTCATGTTGTTTTTCTTTTTGAAGCGAATAACAGATAAAGCGGACTTAATCATTAGCAGTCATTCACCTTATAAAAATTAATGTTAATTATAAGACAAAAATAGCGATTGTAATCTCTTGTCGTATCAGAGAACCCTGAACTTTTATGCAGTATATACGTAATTGGTAAATAATCAGAAGGCTCCTAACCTAAGTCAACCTAATCTGTGTAGTGCGATTATTATATGGGATTTCCATGCGCCAATGTGTGAATTTTGATGTGAAGTGTAATATCTAAAACAATATGATGGTCAGTAACCCATTCCTGTGAACGTGAATGAACTTTCGATCGATATGTCTGGAACACATTTAATTTTCACTCTGTCACGCCGACCTTCGAGAACATTTCCAAGGAAATCTATAGCGCGGATGACGAAAAATTGCACAAGCATAAAAGTATAAGCAAATAATTGTGTACGGTCCAACTTGAACGATGTTTTGTGTAAATGCCCGCGCTAAAAACGTGCAAATTAATAAATTCGCGAAATAAAGTTTTTCAACGTATTCTTGATATGAGAACGAAATATTTATTTTTGGCGTCGTTGTTGTTATATTTCTTGAAGTGAAAATATGCGATTCTCGCCGACTTTGCAATAATACTTTCAACTCTAACTGGACACACGGTTATGTAATTGTGGAAGCACATGGGCCTAAATGTTGTGAAGACCACAACACAACACGGCACGAGTGTATTACGTAACCTACGAAGGTGACCTGTCACTGCTCTGATTGGTGACTCATAGAGGGTGTTGTCCTCGTCTCCCCACTGTCATTCCCCCCACTACGCCTGGCAGAACCCGCGAGTCCGTCTACACGCGGATCGCAACCGCAACACAGTCGTTATTAAGCTTGATGTGGATAGGTTGTTTTATATCAGTGCTTTTCAGAACCATTGTTTGTGATTTACGATTTTCAAGACTAATTTTGTTTACACTCGTTAACCATCCGGACATCATCTGCAATTATTGTTGGTAGGTTTTCACAAAGGATATATCAACTCCACATCATGCTTCATCATCATGCATTGCCCTTATTAGTTATACAGTTGCATTTTAAATATCCTTCTGCATTAATATCTACCTCGAGGTGACATACACGGTCTAATAACATCACATGCACCTAAACCATCGCCTCTGTTACAGCTACTCGTTATCCTGCCTCTATTTGCTTAACCATTGATTTCAATTTGAAACCAATTTTTCGTAATTCCCATTGTGTAACATGATCATCATTTGGCTGCTACATCGATATGTTAATTTGGCGGGAATCATTGTCTTCTGAATGGCAAGAAACGTTCAATTGATAAACTTTTTTTTGTGACTACGACATTGTTTATTGCTCATGAACGTTTCCTTTAATACATTTTGCCAATTAACGCGATGATAATAATGCTATCTTAAATTATTTGCATTGTTATAAGATTAATAAATAGATAATAGCCGTGGGCCCTAATATAGGTAACACAGACAAAAATGACGCAATATTGTACAAGCTCGTTAATTAATTTTTAGAAAACACTGACCTACCGTGAACCGTCAAATTGTACCGTTAGTGACTAACGTAATGACTAACTTGATAATGAAGTCATTCGTCGGGCTTTATTTTTTTACTCATACAGCATAAGTTTCCTTACAATGATCTATGATCATGCACGTGGTTTATTTCGAGAGAAACGGTGTTTGCTTGGCCTCGCAATAAACTAATTAATAAGTAAATGCTATTCACTCACGTGTACATGCGACAGATTTTAAACAACAAAGAAAATAATTCCTGGAGTCTCGTGATTATTTTAGGTGTACCGATTGAATCGCCGTTTTGCAACACATTTATTCAATATCATATAAGCCATCGCATAGTAGGGAATTCTTGAGCTGTAGGAGTTCCACTAGCCTAGTTTTCTACCTTAGCCGTATTCATTATTGCACTCGAAACTCGCCGTGGATGTCGGACCATAATTTTCAGTTCGTTATACTTTAGGAACTAACTGTCCGTTGTTGCAAGGAATTGCAGTCTTTCGCCAATTTTATTCGCCATCATTGTGCATGTCATTATAATGGGAGTATAATTGAATCCAAATATCTAATGGATGAGTCACACATTGGAAAATACTGTTACGTTTTGTTGATACCACGAATTCGTTTTGTCTGTGAATATACAATTTTAAAAGAATTTAATATAACATAACGTAACCTTTTCGTTCTTCTATAGTCTATATAATCACTGTTGCGGAACATAGTGCAGCACAACATATTGCATAAGTTGCTCAACTATTTATGCACTTTGGTTTCTTGTTTTATCAACGCGTTATTAAATAGATCTGAGCATAGGTACTGACTAACTGACTTACCGCTGGACACATTTTTATTATTCTACTAAAATATAACCTAAAATCGCATTTACGTTATATTAAATATGCAAGTAACCAAAAACGGCAAGGTACTATAGTCCATGCCAAATAATTTGTCACTCCCAATAAAACCGGAACTCCACCTTGTCGCCTATCAGAATGGACAGAACTAATGCAAGTGCATCTCTCGGAACGTCCTAGCTTATTGCGGTACGATTGTGAGCTTAAAGTCCCGGAGTAATGCACTTCCTTATTCCAAAGCACTTCATTTCTAAGGGATCAAAGGAATGGTGTATGGCCCAAAACCGCCCCGCAAGTTTAGGGTGTATTCTCATTAGTTCGACCCACCAGGTTTTATGAAAAAAATAAAAAATTATTTGGAGCGGACTTTTATCTAATAACCTATTACTTATAATTGTAATAGTGCAATTGGAATGGGTCTTCTTATTAACCTATTTATATTTAGATTCTAGTTTAAATAATGCGAACAAATAAAATATAGTAACAAAAAAATATTTCGGGGTTCATGACACAAACATCATCTTTTGAGTCAATATCGTTGCATAATTCTCTAATTTGGTTACAGTCGTAATAATTACAATTGTTGCAAACCACGCGCTGGCAACGAGCGTGCATTTGACGGTTGCACGTGAAAGCGCTCACGTTGCTTGCTCTGCTCTCCGTTCCTGTCACACAGATTACGTCTATTTATGCATTAACAATGTGTTAACTGCTACGCCATCAGAAAACCGGCATTCCAGTTCCAATACTGTACACGTGACTGCATAATTCCTAAAGACAAACAATTCGCACCTTTTCTGAGCGACGAATCGTTTCTTTTTAATTTAGAATTACAAATGTCCAGTGCAATGCCGGGGCTCGAACTCGTATCTCTATTTTCTGGTTTTACTCCTGCTGCAGGCAATATTAATTAAGTCCACGCCAGATAATTTCCACTTTTCCCATAAACCCGAAATCCCGCCCGCTGGTGGAACCCGCAAACCCGCCAATGACCATAGATTTATTTCTTTGATCTCTTATAAATGAAGTGCTTTGAAGCAGCCGCATTACTCAGGGACTTTAAGCTCACTATCGTACGTCAATAAACTAGGATGTTAGTGACAAATTATCTGGCATGGACAATATATTCTCGAGTCTGTCTCCCGCTGCAGGCAATATTAATATGTGTGTATACCTAATATCCACATGAAAATGATTTTTCTAGCTTGTTCGAAAAACATTGCCGATCAATCCGTGTATTACTCGCATATATTCCAATAAAATGAATGTAATATGACCAATGACGCAAAAGTTTATAAAAGAAAGTTAATGTTTAAATATATAGTTCACCGAGAGATTGCTCTTCAGTCGTAAAAAGTAGGCGACTACTGTCATTGGAGAAAACCGTCCGAAGCGAGACGCAAGGCGATTTGGTACGTGTGCCAGTGAAAACAACTCTATAGTCTTGTCCTTTTCTAGACCGGATTTGTTTTTACGAAGCGCGAGCAATCACGATTTGAATGAACTATGGGTAATTTAATCCAAAACTCCCCGCTCGCCATATATTGAGTTCTGCCAATACTTAGACCCACCCGCTGGTTAATGATATCTGCAATAAATGTGTTAACACATACATTGTCGACTACTTGTTTATGACCCTGTCCCTTTAAAGTTTAAATAGAACAAGCAGTTAATAACGTTTCTAATGTATTTAAAGGGACTAGAAAATACATATTTCATATTTCTGAATTTAATTTAAATAGATGGTTTCAATGCAAACAGATTTTAGGCGAAGGTCATTAACTGCGCTCTGCATAATAACTGCATAATAAATTGTGAGAATTAGTGATATTTCTCAGTTAGTTTTTTTATCAAATACATTCAATTAGTTTAGTGAGGACTAGTGATAATTCTCACAATTTCTTATGCCGATCTTCGTGTTTTTATCTAATACATAATGCAGTTATATTTTTATATGTAATTATCGCAAAAATAAGTTTAAACGCCATAGCGAACTAAATCCAAGTCGACCTAAATTTACGTTCATACGTTTTGTACTTTTTTCTTGATTCATTATTAATTGAAAAAAAAGTGGCGTAAGTGACAAATGAGATGAAACAAATAATCGAAATCAAAATTTGAATGCATTTTTAAATTCTGGTTTGTTTAATTGACTTTCTCAATTATAGATATGCAACATATCGATAAAACTGATCGGCAACCAGAGGGCGGGATTTCGGTTTTATAGGAAAGTGTCAAATTATTTGGCGTGGACTTTAGTCCGCAAACATGTGGAATAATCACACCGTGAATAAAATATATAAATTAAATCCGAAAATAAGAGCCAGAGATAATTTTGAATCGATTTTATTCTCGAACGGTATTCTGAAAATATCTATTACAAAATCTCTGACCTTAGAACCACGAAATTGCGAAATATACAAATATATATTTTTTTGTATTTATTTAACTTATTTGTATATTTAGTATTTTTTTCTTCTACCTTTCGGTGTCGGGATGTTAATTACATATAATAAATGGTAAATGGGTGGAAATTCATGGATTACACTGATTACAGGATTATAGAGGTACGCATATTGTTAAAATACTATTGCAATTGTGTTCTTGCTTTAAAATTTTTCAAAGTAGGCGCGGCCTATATATTTGTAAACATTTAAATTTTATCACTCACAGTGATGATGTCACAATTTTTTTCACCTAAAGCGCCAAATATTGAATTGTCCTGAGGCGCCAACATATCGCACACTCTCAGTATCACAGTCAAATTTGTACTGAAATCATAGTGCTACTGTGTAACCTTAAATTTGAGGAGTTTTAAGTGGTAAAAAGATTTAAATACTGCCAAATTTGAGTGATATTATTCAAAATGCCTTAAAAGGAATTATAGTATCTACACTCGGAATTGAAATTCTGCCCACGGCGAGGGTTTTTTTACGGTCAAGGGTTCTCTATTGTTAAGCGTACTACGAAGTGGCTGGAATAGTGCGAGTGTGCAGGACTGTAACCAAATAATTTCCTTTTTACCAAGATATTTGTATCGGATCTGTATTAACTGATACCGGCTCTGGACTTCATAGTAGGCGAATATATAGCAACCACAACAAACGCCCTTCGTAGATAGAATTTATTATCAAATACCGTGTCAGTGACCGAGTAATCCTGAGAAAACGGGTAATATCGAATTGAAATGCGAAAAGGATGTTGAAATTGTTTATATTGGGAGAAGTCAATCGCAGTTCGCATCACTTACACGCAGTTCTGGTATCGTGCGGATTGATTTCTCATATCAGAGTGTTTATTCACAGATATTTTTTTCCTTGATTATTATGTTATTACTCCGTGTACGTCGCTAATGGGAGTGGGAATTTACCACGCCTAGGGGAACTTGTTCTTTCTTTCTAACAGCGTCGCTTTTCCTCGCTTCTGTTATTGGCCTATTGCCTGTTTTTAGACTCACTCGGTATAATCACCCCGACGAGAGCTGACAATGACTCATGCTTTTTCGAACAAAGAATCTCGTGTTCTATGCTCATTCGCATGCTTAAGCTAAATGTAATAGAGTGAAATGAAATATGAAACTTATGCTGACTTCCGGAAATATGGAACGATGAGTCATTGTCAGCTCAACAGGCTATACACATCTTTAAAATTTGTTCATAAATATCATATCATATATCGTAAAATGTTGTTCATTGTACTCATTTAGGAAGCAGAGATAAAAGCGGTTTGGGTTCATACACCACAAACTGTACCCTTGATTTTCAGCCCCCTACCTTTGAACAGTGGGCGGGATCGGCATCCATTGTTACAAAGATTGCCGAATTATTACACACGTTACAACGCAATTGTTAAAAGTCCATTGCACATGTAAATAACATTAAAAATGTATTTCTCCGGATAGCTCAGATCCGGGTTTATTTACAAGTTAAAAACGTATTTCCTTGGCCAGGTCAGGTGTGCAGGGGCCGGGCAATATACGTAAAAGCCTGGCGCTAGCAAAATAGATCGGTAATCTTCGTGTTACAAAATATCACCCGGAATCTAATGCACTCATTGCAACAAGAGGACACTTCGGTGTGGTTTACTGTTTTCAATTATCGGTCAAAACTCTCAGTTTCTATAGAGAAATATTTTAAGTTGCACATTTTTATCTAATGGAGTCTAATGGAGCCTAGGTTAACACACTGAAATTTAATCCAGAAAATCTGTATTATTGTGTGAAATGCAGGCAATGGTTACAAATGGTGGAATAATTTGATTTTTCTGTTGTTTCAGATGTGATAAAGCAACATATGATGGTTGCCGAATTAGTGGGACGTAATCAGAGTGGGTCCCCAATAAATGGTGAACTGCCACATTTGAACTCCAACATGCCAGCCAGTCACGGTCGCGAGGCAATGCTCTCGAACAATTCGTCTCCCAATCCAGATTCGTATTCACAAGGTTACATGACTCCTCACGGCAAGCAGAAGGAGATGCTGCCGCAGAGGAAACAGCGGGAATTCACGCCAGACAACAAGAAAGATGAAAGCTATTGGGATCGCCGGCGCAGAAACAATGAGGCCGCGAAGAGGTCACGCGAGAAACGTCGCTTTAATGACATGGTTTTAGAACAACGTGTCGTTGAATTAACCAGGGAGAACGCCATGCTAAAGGCGCAATTGGAAACTATTAAGGAAGAGTATGGGATCTGCGGAGAAAACCTCGTTTGTGTGGAGAAAGTGTTGGCCACGATGCCTCCAAATGATCTTCCTATAAAACGCCAAAAAGTGTCTAATCAGCTTTACAGTTCTCCCAGCCCAATTCCGACATCAGTAATCCACCAACCTGTGGTATTGGGATCGCCGTCTCCTCCGTCGATGATGCACTCACAAACAACGCTACATCCGCCTACATCTCATCACGAACCTCCATACCGGGATGCCGAATTTCACCCCTACAATTTTCCATCTTATCCTTCACCAATGCATTACGATACAAACAGTAACAGTGCATTAAATCTGTCCCGATCTCGCTCGAGAGGAAGACAGTCACCTTACGAAGTATCAAGTAATTCTGGCGATGAAACTGTCCCTTTGGCCTTAACCACGACAGAACCAAACAACAGTTTACCGCTAAAGCTACGCCACAAGCTACACCTGGGGGATAAAGATGCTGCAAACACACTACTGTCTCTACAGAATATAAAACAAGAACCTGAGCCGAGGTCGAGCCCTTCGTGGGACGCCGAAGGTTCTAGCGATGAACGAGATTCTGGAATATCGCTGGGCACGGAATGGACCGCCGCAAATGCTGCGTCGACACTACAAACCTTGCAAAAACAGACGAACACCGAAGATGAAAAACAAAAACACATCCTTCGATATGAACTTGTCCGCTTATCTAACGAGGTGGCTTACCTTAAGTCTATGATGCCACCTCATTAGTAAGTAGTGTTTGAAACAGTGTTAATTGTGATTCGCGCCTCTATTATCTCATAAATTATTGATAAACATATCAATATTCTGTTCTTTGTAGTCATGTTCTAACAGCGGAGCTATTTATTATATTTAGTTGTAAGTATTTATTATTATGCGTCGACTGGCTATTTTCGTACCAAGTTTGGTATAAGATAATCCACTATATCGAAAATTTAACTGAACATTTCAACTAGAGCACAATATCTCTATCTTTTGCCATTTTATTGGAAATGCTTTAATTTCATTTATTCAAATATTCCTATTTAACTATTTATTATAATAAGTATATTATTGGTGCGCATATAAATAGCTATCTTTTTATATCTCCTTATTACATGCACCCAATGTCTATTTGTATCATCACTTATTTTCACTATGTCATAATTATAGAAATGTACCTATTTATTTTGTAGTTGGAAAATGTGTGATTTTAAACTATTTATTCTAAGATTGTGTTTATTTATGTATAAAATGTATGTATTTTTGTTACTCACAACATGTTAGCGATTTGTGTTATGTTATCTCATAGCTTATATACGTATACATACCTATGTATGCATATATATATATATATATATATATATATATATATATATATATATATATATATACAATATTTTATAAGACTAGTGGTTGGACAATACCTCAATAAGATATTTTTTTTGTAATTAAAAACCAAACGACCAAGATGTGTAAATACGCAAAATATATACATGTGCACGCATATTTACGAGTATGTGAATATGTATATAAATATGTGTATATCATACACATGATGTCCAGCGTCCAGCAAGTTATTGTATAATGAATGAAGAAAATATTTATATATTTTCATATTACCGTTAAATGTATCCTAACTTTAATGTATTATAATAAATATTTGCATCGTTTTTCATTAATTCCTGTGTTATGTTGATCTCTAAAAACCGACTAAAATAAAAAATCATTATGTACTATGTATATGCAATGTTACCATGACCGTGCTCAATAGTTGCACAATATTTAATTCTAGATTCTCGCATGCTTCTATAGCGTCATGGGTATTTACGACGACGCCCGCGAGATTTCTCTGTTAGAACGCATATTTTGCCACTTCTGGAAATTATGTAAAATCCTAGAACACAATAAAATCATTTGGAAATTTCATAAACAGTATGGCCACTATTTATAAAAAAAAATCGTGCATCTTGAATTAGATGCCCGCACGAAAATTAAAGTGTGTAATACGTTTCATTCCCAATTTCTCAAGATATCAACAACGCTCTAAAAAGTTGAACGTACTTATATACTTTAAGTAATATTTCTCTCCTAAAATAAAAATCTATTTTCATACGTTGCGGTTACCTAACGAGCGACACCAATTTCATACAATTTCAGCATGGTTCTTATACTAGAATCGCTAAAAATTGAATAAACCAAACTCATTCCTCGGCGAAATAAATTCCTACCAGATTAAAAGTATTAACCTTGTCTAAATGTCCACATTGTTATCGCCATCTTTTAGACATGTTTCGTACTAGTACAACTGAATGATGCAAAACGAGCAATAAAATTGGCACAGACATGGCCCTGAGTGATACCGCCAATTTCACCTGCCTCGAATCTTTAATCTATCTTAATGCATTTCATAGATGATCTTTAAGAAAAATGTGTTTTAGCTATCAGAACTTGAATCACCACATTAAGAAGAAGGTTAGGTCTGAAACTACCTTATCTGACTGCAATGTTGCCACGTTATTTTTATTCATTGAATGATAACCTGTGGTGAGCGTTGGCGGGTAACTTTTGAGGTCTGCGTCTACGTTTAGATGTAATAATTTATAAACAATGTCAACAATGCAAAACTAACGTAAATATACAAATATGTAGTAACACAATACATCAGGAAAGCAGACTATAAGTTACTTAGGCAACCAGATTTCTATCCGTTCCCCCAACGTGATAGGGACCCCAAATCCCCGAAAAGAGGGGAAAACAATTAAGAGCCACAGTAAAACTGCATTTTATGTCCCTTGTACGGCTCATAGCCTAAATCAGGGCTCGCCAACCTGTTCAATGTGTTGAGCTACTTCAATAGGTTTCGAAGAGTGAGCTACCTAACCTAAGCCAATGAAAATTAAATAATACACAAATATGCTCGTCATGAATGCTTTTATTTACTAATACTACATTACATATGATTACATACATACAAGAAATTCTAACGCGCATAGAACAAGCTAGAGCAGCATTCGTCAAAATGAAAATCATGCTAACTTCCCGAGATCTCAGTCTAGACCTAAGGCTAAGAATGGCCCGATGCTACATTTTTCCGATACTCCTCTACGGCATGGAAAGCTGGACTCTGCATCAGGAAACCACCAAAAGGTTAGAGGCATTCGAGATGTGGGTCTATCGTCGCATGCTGCGCATACCATGGACCGACAAAATCACCAACGTCGAAGTACTTCGAAGGATGAGCAAAGTGACCGAAATCCTTTTCACTATAAAGAAGCGAAAGCTAGAGTATCTAGGCCACATCTCTAGAAACCAAAAATATGGGTTACTACAACTGATAATCCAGGGGAAAATCCAAGGGAAACGGAGCATAGGAAGACGACGTATATCCTGGCTACGTAACCTGCGGGAATGGTTTGGGGTATCGTCGGCGGACCTGTTTCGTTCGGCTATCTCCAAAGTTAGAATTGCCACGATGATCAGCAACCTCCGTCGGAGAAGCTGAAGCAAGAAGAAGATTACATATGACTTGCAAACCAATCGTATATGTTATAAAATAAACAAAATTTGACCCAGCCCCAACGGCATTATCACATACAGTTTCAATCATAATAGAATATTTTCAGAATAATTTGATTCAGCCATTCAAATACACCAAATGTTCATGCAAAATTCGATTGCGGCATTTGTTCTTAATCACTTTCATATTAGAGAAAGAAGATGTACACATAAATGTTGATTTACACTAATGATTTTAAAACTTAATCATTTTGAAGCATAATAACTTATATTCCAGCGGTCTTCACCAAAGTTTTGCATATACAAGTTGCAAATTTCTCAATATTCATTTCCATGAAGAATGAAGCAACAAATTTCACCAGTAGTGTGACTTCGTTGAAATCTTTTTGAAGGCGTACTTCAAACTAGAAATGATTTCTGCATGATATTTACTGTCATAGGGTTGTAATGGATTTCGAGATAACTTTTATGAAAAAATAGGAAAGTGCTTGGTATTGCAGCCGATTAGGATTTGTTCCCAAATCTCAAGCTTTCCTCTAATGCTTTTATATCAAATATCATTTCTGCTAATTCTTTGTCTCTCCGCTGAAGTTGTAAATTAAGTTAATTTACTTTTTCTTTGATGTCCACAAGAAAACCAAAATCTCCCACCCAGCTTGAATTTTCCAGTTCAGTAATCGGTTCACTGCGTTGTTTAAAAACCTCATCTATGAGGTATCTATGTTGGTAGGAGGTCAGTAAAACGTTTGAGCATACGTCCTGTACTCAACCATCTGACCTCAGAGTGAATAAGTAAGTTCCCGTATTGACAGTCAATTTTTTCGTCCAGTCTTTTGAATAATGTTCTCAGTAACGCCTGAGCTATAATCTTATTCACAATTTTTACTACGAATTTCATAACGTCGCTTAGTTTCAGAAACTTTCCACATAATGCTTGTTGGTGAATAATGCAGTGGTAAGAGAGAAATTGCCGAAAACTTTCATTCTTACGAATAATGCTACGAGACCCTTATCGGAACCTACCATAGCTGGAGGTAAGGAACGGTATGATGGCTCAGTTGCATCCTTATTTATGTCAACTATTTTTAAAAATATTGACTGTTGTCTGATTAACTGACTTTCCTATTGTCTCAGCTTTTCTTTTCTAACGGCGTAATATAATGGGAATATTTTTTCAAAGGTCGAGTTTTATGGTGCATTTCAATATTTCTTTTTTTAGCATCGGAGACAGAAGCGTTACATAAAATATATATATTTTTGCATTTAACTTGTGTAAATAAGTTTTGTTCTTCCCAATCCGAATAGTAATGGCATGTCTTTACTTTTCTGCTACTACTTGCCATAATTCTTGTATATTAGCAATGGCTATTTGTAAGTCATCTCGACGCAAACCGTTGGACGTTTCAAACTTACTGCACATGAACATATGCGCTACGTCGCTTCCTTGTCGTAGGAGGTAGGGATATGTTCAACATATATCCTCCTGAAAGCAGGCGAGATCATTCTCGAACACCTGCTATGCTGAGTTGTTAGAACTTTCTTGGTGGTCCAGCTTGTTCTAGAGTGGCTATGTCGCGACAGATTCAGGGAGTAACGGATCGTTGTCGCTGTTTCTGTTAATTTTGAGAATTTTCTGAACTTCCTATAATTTTTAGGTCTAGGTCTAACAACTTTAGGAATATACCTGTGCTGTGAGCTACCGGATTTGTCCATGCGAGCTACCGGTAGCTCGCGATCGATGGGTTGCGACCCCTGGCCTAAATCAAGTGGAAAATTCTGCTGCAGAAGCTTGGCCGATATCACTTAATTTCTTCGAAATCATTCAAAATTTATTTATATAGTCGATTCCTCTTAATTGGGACACATCGGGACTAGGAATTTTGGCCCAATTAAGCGGCTGCCCCAATTAAGCGAATTTCACCTAAAATTAAACAATGAGTTCTTCATTTTTTCCTAAACGTTTCCATTTATAAGGAAATAATATAAACTTTAAAGAAAAAATAATATATTCTGAAGTAAAATATTTAAAAATTATATAAAAAGTATTGCCGAAAATTTTTGATAATACTTATCAATAGGAACGTGTATATATTCATTTTCTAAATTGTTTAAAATTTAGGGAAATTCTAAAGGTTTCAAGTCGCAAACAGCAACACAATTGTGTATAATGTTCATATAATGTTCATTTTTATAACTCGCCAACAGTGAGTAATAAACCGTATTGCTTGTAAAAGAGGACATTTTTGCTCTAATCTCTCAGGCTGTAGAATTTACTAAATATTCATCAATGGGTTTCAGTACGTAATTAACCAATTTTTGCGTTTCACTGTCCCAAATTAAACGGAATATTGTCCCAATTAAATGAAGTAATTTACTAGTTACTAAGATTTGACCCAAATAGGCGGCTGCCCCGATTAACCTGCGTCCCAATCGGAATCGACTACAGTTTTCTTTTCTTCTACAATGGGATATTTTGATGAAAACGACTATAAACAAAATTTAACATTAAAAAAAAGTTTTACAAAATGCTCCTCAAACAAACAAACGTACAAGTACGTAGATATACATACAGGTAGCATACACAGAGAGTGTGGAAATTAAGTAGCGGATAAATTCGGTAACTCCGTTAATGTGTATCAGAGAGAGAAAATCTGAAAGGGAGATAGCGATATAAATTACTGCACATATGAAAATATGTTTTTCAGATTTAAAAAACAAAATTTTAAAAGTTATGACTTCATTAATGTTTTTTTTTTTAATGTTAACCTTCATTTTTATTTTTTTATTTCGGTAGAGCTTTATAATCTGTTGTCAACCATACAACATTTTTAATAGGTTACATTAGAAAAAAAATAAAAAATAAACGTCTTTAAACTTAAAGAAGTAAAGATGGATAGGAAGGCGGGGTCCAGTGGAATGGGCGGCTAGGTCACCTGATCTAACGCCATTAGACTCTTTTCTATGGGGGCACTTGAAAAACATGGTTTAGGGGACCTTAAAGAACAAATTCGGCATGAGTGTAGGTTAATAACGAATGCTTCAAAACGTGGTGAATGCATTTTATTACCGTTAGGGTATTTCCACATGGTGCAGGGTCACCAGTTTAAACATTTACAGTAATTGTCGAAGCCTTAATATTTTTTTGTTTGTTTTAAACCCCGATAACTTGGATTAGTCTGTTAATTTCATTAGTATTTTTTAACTTCACGGCCGTTTTTCTTGATTTTTTTCTTATGTAACCTATTCAAAATGTTATATGGTTGAATACAGATTAAAAAGCTCTACCGAAATAAAAAATAAAAAATGTAGGTTGTCATTTAAAAAGACCATTAATGACGTCATAACTTTTAAAATTTAATTTTTTTAAATCTGAAAAAAATATTTTCATATGCGCAGTAATTTATATCGCTATCTCCCTTTTAGATTTTTTCACTCTCATACATATTAATGGAGTTACCGAATTTATCCGCTAGTTCATTTCCACACTGTATACTGTGTTGGTACAACCGTAGAATGCACAGCTTGCATCCTGATTGCAGACTCTAAGATTGCAGTTATTGTAGTGTATTGACCGCCAAGCGGCGATTTGAATACTTTCTTCGAAAACCTATCAAGTATACTAATCGAAATTAAAAGCACTCACGAGTGCACCATACTATGTGGTGATCTAAACATAAAGTAGCTTGCTGAAGCTGGCTGCTCCAAAATGCTAAGTGACGTGTTCTCGTCCTTCAAGCCACTTAACAAACTATACGAGCCAACAAGAATCCACATGGTTTCTAACCTAAATCACAGAAAATTCATGGTTACGAATAGCAACCTCCGACTATCAGAGCACTTCTTACAAACACTAATAGCCAACACTGAGTCGGATCAATATGCCGAAAACGATATTATACTCGTTGGTAGGCAGATTAGTTAAAGCAATCTACGTGAACTAAAATTCAGTCTACATAAAATAAACTGGGACACTATAGCAACAGGCGATATTAATACATCATACAACCGTTTCTTCCAGGAGTTTGGGCATTGCTTTGAGATGGCATGTCCCGTCAAGAAACTTAAATACAGATACTCTCACCGCCAATTCGTAAACAGAGACGTCATAGAATCAAGTAGCAAACTAAATCAACTATACAAAGCCCACCCGCTCTCTTAATGATTTGGAAATGAAAGAAAGGGGGTGGCTTTATCACATTACGTGTTTACTGGGGTCGGCCAGGGTTCATGAGTTTTATGCTTTGTGTTTCTGTTTTTATTACTGAGAGGGTGAGGGTATGAAATCAATTAATAGGTCGGTAATAATGTATATATTGGTTAAAAACTTAGACAGCGACAGGTTCGTGGACGGCGGGCGGTCTACTTACAGGTGGCCGTCCACGGCGTATTCGGGGTGCCTCAGGGGTGGCGGCGTAAGGCTCTGGATTCGGAATCACTGGTGGCGGGGCGGGACCTGCGGAGCGCCCTCTTCGTAACAGCTGCGCCAGCTGGAGGATCTCTACCGTGGCGAGGTGGGTGTTCCGGACATTCCCGGGATCTTTGTTTCCTCCCGACGGGGTGTCTTCCACGGAATTGGTACCGGAATTGGTGGATGGTTACCACAGGAACGGAGACACTCGGTCGGTCGGGCGTTTGTAGATGCCCGGGCTTTCTCCCTTACAGTTGTCACGGCTGAGGATACGAGAATCGGTGCGGGTTTTTCGTAGTTCCTCGAAAGCGCGTCTGCTACGAGGTTCATGGTCCCTTTTCTGTATTCAATTTGGAAATCGTATTCCTGCACCTCTAATGCCCATCGGGAAAGCCGTCCGGTGGGGTTCCGGAGGGTTTGTAGCCAGCGCAGGCTCTGATGGTCGCTGATGACGGTAAACCGGTATCCCTCCAGGTATCCTCGGAGTTTTCCGATGGCCCAAACCACCGCCAAACATTCTTGTTCGGTGGTGGAATAATGTTTCTCGGCAGGTGTTAATGCCCAGCTGATATACGTAATTACCCGTTCGTCATCTCCTAGATCCTGGGTGAGCACTGCTCCTAATCCCGTTTGGCTGGCGTCCGTTTGCAGCTTGAAAGGGGCATTGAAATCGGGGCAGGCGAGGACGGGGGTGCAGCAGAGGGCCCTTTTTACAGCCTGGAAGGCTTCCTCCTCACTCGCGGTCCACTGGTAACGTCTTCCTTTCTGGAGAAGTTTCGTTAAAGGGGCGGCAACCTGCGTGAAATCCTGTATGAATTTACGATACCAGGAGGCCATCCCCAGAAAGCGTCTTACGGCTTTTACGGTTTGGGGAGCCTCCATCCTGGTAATTGCGCTTATTTTCTCTGGATCGGTTTGAATACCTTCCTCGTTGATTAAATGCCCGAGGTATTTTATTTCTCGCCGAGTGTAACAGTTTTTAACTAATATATTGGTTAAAAACTTATAACTGAAGGAGAATACTTAAAAACAACTTAAACTAGATTAGTCTTGTCGGTAACTGGCCATATGGTGGGCTGCCTACAGTCGATCCTCGCATCGGCGCGGCTCTCTAGTTTGACCTCTCCCAGCGGATGACGTTTCGTGTCGTGCTGGAATTAACTCGGGGTGGTGTTATACAGTTTTCTGTGTTTATTGTTAATTCGGGATTAGCTGGTGTTCTACCGGAAACCGGTGGATAATTTCCATGACCCACAGAGTCTCCAGGTATAATTATCGCACGGTTAGGTTATTTACTGATAGGTTGTTAATTATTAGTCCTCTAAGACAGGTTATGCTCATCCACAATCGTGGGAAAGCTTACAGATAAGTTACGCGACCCACAGAGACTTCATAAATTACCGTGTTACGGGGAAACGGGACAGGTTTTGGTGTTAGGGTAGCAAGAGCGACGTGCATGCACGGGCGGCCTGCTGGGATCTGCTTCTCCGGTCGGTGCGCCGGAGTTAAATATACTCGCGAACAATTACTTGTGACGTATCGCTCAGCTGATCATTGTGTCCGCGTTTCGGGAGGTGGGAACCGCGCGGCCGGGTATTTTCTTACCGGGGCATCCCGAGATATATATTCCCTTGTTTTTAAGGGTGAAGCAATATATCTCGCGGGTGCACCTTTACAGTCTCCTGACTGAAACAAAATCAGATAAGACAAAGAGACATCAAACCGAAAAGAACAACACAAGGCACTAGTCCGTGAGTCGCTACTAAAACGGAACCTCAATCGCCCTATTCGCTTAGAAAATAAAACCAATACAATCTGGAGTATGGTAACTGAGGAGCTGGCAACAAATCGATGTCGTAAACCCATTAACTTGAAGTTTAACGGCATCACTTTCCGGTAACCGTCTGAGTTAGAGATCATATTTTGGGAGCACTTGTCCCAAATTACGAATATCGAAATGAGTAAACAGCTAAATGGTAAGTTTTCGTTAAACTATACGTCATCTAAGCCAAGTCCATATAGAATGATGCTAGAGCCCACGCAAAAGTGTCGCCTCTGAAATATCCCTACCTATAACCTATCTGGTTAGCAAGGTATTTGATACAGGCACCAGTCAGCACTGAAAATTGCTAAATCGCCCGTCTTTAAAAAGGAAATAAATTCGACGTAAATAATTACAGGCCAATATCGGCCCAAAATACTATATCAAAGTTTTTTGAGAAAATGACGGTAAAACGCCTATGGAGCTTCATTATCAAATATAACCTTATAAGTAGCACTCCACCAGCGCCGTCACCGTCACATCGCGGCATATGTCAAACAAACAATCAAATCTTTACGAATTTTAACACAAAACTTCCTTTCGAGAAAATTAAAGTCAAATAAGGAGAAGAATAGTTCACGGTAGGCGAAAGTAGGTACTTAATATTGCGACGACCGTCGCCTCGGAAGTCATATTTGGTCAAGGTCAACCACCTGCTCGAAAGTTCGCGCTGTGGGTGAGTCATCACTCCGGAAGTTTCTAACGCGATTATCTGGAAAAATCGAGGCCCTGTCTTCTCGAAATAGAAAAGCCTAGAAACACTTCGGAGGGATGTAAAAAGGAATGAACGACGTGATCCGGCAGTCGGTACAAGGAGTCGGTCAGCGAAGAGTGCGAAGCCAGATAGAGACTAACCAGACGTTATTGCTAATAATTAGCGGTGTAAATTGTAAATAGTAGTGTCCATTATTTTTAATAAAAATCCCTAATTAGTGATAGTACGATTTTATTTAAATCTCCGAAGCCGGCCGGCCCAGGCCCGTTGCAATATGTAATAAAGGAGTGAGTGAGACGGATAGTAGATAGAGCCTAGAGGTCAAGAGGCGAGTTTAATATGAACTACATACCTATTTTACCACAAAAGTCAGTCAAGTTATATTATCAGTTTGGGCCGATCTGAATTTAACTTCCGGATGATATTATAAATTGTATAATGCAAAATTAAGCGAGAAAAAGAACTGTCAAAGTTAACGAGTATTTATGTATCGATCTTTACAGAATAAAACAGAATCAATATGAAGCGAAATAGACCTAGTGGATTCCAGTAAAGAAAATTAAGGAATCAAAAGAACTTGAGCCCGAATCATTATCTGGATCCATTTTTAAGTATGTAGCACCTTCGGCTTCATTGGTATCAAATATAACACAGCAAAGTGTTGAAAGTGACCTTCTTGATGAAACAGATGATGTAGAAAGACAGTGCCAAAATGCATTGGATGAAGGGACGCTGGGAAGAGAGCCTGACATACAAGACGAAAGACAAGGTGGAGCAGATCAACATCAAGAAGGATATGACTAAGAAAAAGGACGGAATAGCAACAATGAAGAAGACTCAGAGAAAATTGAAAACGATGAAGAAGAGCTACATGATAATGACAAATTAATTCATGTTATTTAACTCGTTTCGATATTGCTACTTGGCCAACACCAATGAAGATTTGAGAGTTGAAATTGTTAAAACGAGAAGTGAACCCTATCAAAATAGAGATGGCCCATTTTTAGATACTGTCCAAAGATCTGAAGATAAAATAAAAGTAAAAAGAGCCGACATTTCAATTCAGAATAGTTTTATAAAGCGTTACCAAATGGAGAAAAGGTACTCAGAAAATGGATACTATACTCTCCAACAAAAAACAGTTATACTGTTTTGCTGCAAACTGTTGCTGTTTACGCACCATGAAAAAAAACATCAGCGTTTTACCAACGGGTCTAATTCATGGTGGAAACTAAATCCTAAAGTGTCTGAACAAGAGAATTCTGAGAACCATCTCTCCGGTTTTGAAAAATGAAAAATCTTGGAAATGGATTCAGGCTGCAAAAAAATATTGACCATGAACATCAAATGGTCTTTGACCAAGAAAAAAATAAGTGGCGTGACATTTTAAGTCGCCTTTCTAATGTTATTATTTTCCTGGCACGCCAAAATCTTCCTCTTAGGGGGCATATAGAAAGGGTTTCATCAGACAATACGGGGAATTTTTTAGAATTAGTTAATCTATTGTCGAAATATGAGCCAGTGCTAAAAGAGCATATCATATGAATTGAACATGCTGTCGCCTGTGCAAAACGGAAACGGGTAGATCCTTATTTGTTCAAAGATATTCAAAATGAGTTTCATCAGTCTTTTGAAGAAAGAGGTGAAAAATAATATTGTGGACGACATCTTTCTGGAGTGTTAGTTCAAGTGTAACTTTTTTCAGAACAGTAGAAAGAGTTTACACGTTCTTTTTGTCATCCACACATCGATGGGAAATTTTAATGAAAAGTATAGACGTATCGGTCAAAAGACTAATAGAGACAAGATGGAGTGTTCATCACGACGCTGTTAAACCACTGAAGAATAATTTTTAGAAACTTGTAACAACACTCGAAGACATGTGTGATCCCAGCAAAGAAAACGTCGATACAAGAGAAGCAACATCCACACTCTTACCAGCTTTGTGTGACTTCAGTTTTTGTGCTACCTTTTTTTTGGTGTGGAGTCCTAGAAGAAATTAACCAGATACAAAAGTATATACAAAGATCTGAGCTATCGCCGGAAAAGTGTGTCATAAAATTCAAAGCCCGAAAAATTATTCTTCAAAGCCAACGTATCCAAATAGTGGAAAGAGCTATTTCCTACGCATTTGAAAAATGTGAGGACTTGGATATTTCGATTGAAAGAAGAGGAAGGAGGAGATTCCGACAACGTATGCCAGGAGAAATGGCCCAAGACGCTGAATTAACATTGCCAGAAGAGCTGCAGAGAGCTATGTTAGAATATCTTGATAGATTTTACGGAGAACTAGACCATCGTTACAGGGCAATGGATGACATGCTCATAACATTTGATGTTGTTCAGCCAAAAACTCTCCTTACGTCAACAGAAGGAGAACTTCGTGGTATAGTTCTAAATCTGACAAAAATCTATGATGAATTTTCTGCAGAGGACATTATTTTGGAGATTTTGAAACTGTGGCGTCACTTGAAAGCCGCCAGCATTTCTTTCCAAGAAGCCCTCCAATGGACTATCTTGGAGCTTCTAAAATTCATTGTAAAATGGGACTATTCTGAGTGTTCCGAGTCTAGCGCTGTGTCTAATATTGTTTTTAACTGTTTGTGTTTCGGTGGCTTACTGTGAAAACAGTTTCTCAAAATTAAAGTTGATAAAATCTTACATAAGATCAACAATGAGCCAAGCGCGACTTACCAATCTTTCCATATTGTCCATTGAAAAGGACAGGAAAATAAATTTTGATAATGTAATCGAATATTTTAGCAATATAAAGTTGATACGGACACGCGCCGCAACGCGTATGGCCCCGAACACACGGCGACATCGGGCGGCGCCGGAACCAGTCGGCGCCGACCGGCACCCTCGCCCCACTCCAGCTGCTTGACACAGGGGTGCGCGCCGTCCGCCCCACCACCGATTTGCGCATCCCTGGAGAAGGGGTGTCTCCTTTAAGAAGACGCGGAGCGCCCCATCGATCGTCAGTCCCCTGCCACTGATCGCAACCCTGAGTGCTCTGTAGCACCCTGGTTCCACCCGCCAACCGCGTGCTCCCCCAGCACCTTGGCCATACACGCCACCGTGTGCTTCTTAGCACCGTGGACATATACACCGCCGACTGAGTGCTTCCTAGTACCTTGGCTCACGCACCGCCGACCAGGGATCTGGATGCCGGTTCAAGGCCAGGACAACCCGCGCCGTCGACAGGGGACATCGTGTTTTTTCTCTCTCATGTTTTCTTATTTTTGAATGGCAAAAATAAACATTTCACGCCAACGCCGCAACATTAACATTTATTTCCACCCCGTCCCCAATGCTAGCCGAGGCTCAGACCCCGGTCGTATCATAATTTGAGCCCTAGCGTGGGGCTGGTTCGCGTGTGAATCGCGAAAGGACTCACGACCCTGCTCTACCACTGACATTAATATTTGGTTTTTATTACTTCGCGTGTGTAAATATTTTCTCCGTATCTCCGTGTGTATATAGAACATTTGTACACTTAATATTTCGCGTGTATCATTCTACATCCTCAGGTCTGCATGGTAATAACCAGATCAAAGATGTCCACCACCGGCCAAACAGGGGCGCAACAAATGGCACCAGCACCGCCCACACTGCCAACGGCCACGACCAGCGTCGCTCCACTTCTGAGAGTGGATATCAACACCCAGTGGAGCCCAAACCAACAAACACCAGGTCTGCCACTAGCCCCGGCTCCGATCTTCCGAGGACTCAGTGAAGAAGACCCGGAAGTGTTCATCAACCGCATGAACACTCTACTTGCACTATATGACGCCGCCGATCACGTCACCTTAGCAACCCGCCAACTCCGTGAAGCCGCCGCCCAATGGTGGAAACCTTACGAACCGCTCCAGCTGACCTGGGCAGATTTTACGAACCGCCTTTGCCGGAAATACGCCGGACCCGAGGCAACCGCATCCCTCCTGGCCCAGCTATTTGGCCAGAAGCAACCGCGACAGGAATCAGTCGAGGTATTCCTGCTACGGAAAGAGCTGCTCTTCCGGAGACTACTGCCTGCGACTCCCGTAGCTGAGAGGATTGCGATTCTACTAGAACAACTGCCGCCCACCTTGAGACAGCATCTCCGCAACCCGGTGGCCCGATCTATCAACGAGTTGATAGAACAAGCGGGCCAATTAGAAACTGACATCCGCCAGATCGCATCATCCCCAGCACCAAGGACCGACAGGCGCGATGGCCCACCAAAATGCCGACACTGCCCGGAGTACCATCCGCATAAGTACTGCCCCGTGCTCAACAACAACTTCCGGAATAACCAGGGAAACTATAGATGGGCCGAGCAGACAGCATCTCGGCCCTAGCCATCCTCTCCACGATAGGACCTGCTCGTGGCCTCCCTCGCATCGAAGCCCAGATCAACGGACACCACGTCAAGGTCCTGATCGACTCAGCAGCCACCCATAACTTTGTACACGAGAAATGGATGCCCCCTGTCACAGCCGCCCCACAATCCGTCCATCTCGCCTCCATAGACGGGGTTCTGAAGGTCACTGGCGAGGCATCCGCGGTCCTTACTATCCAAGGACTAAGTGGCGACGTCCGCACATTTGTGAGCCCAGATCTCCGGGAAGACCTAATCCTAGGACTACCCTGGCTTCACGCTCAACAGGCCACCATCGATTGTTACAGGGGGTATATAAACTTCGGCGCCACCCACCGACGCACCGCCCAATGGAGAGGGGCACCGAATCCTCCGCCTACCACGCCGCTCGTGGACCTAACGACCCTGCAGCACCAATGTCCACCACCGCTGCACGATCAGTTCCGGCGCCTGCTGCACCAGTTCGCGCCAATCTTCTCCAGCCAGTCCGCAATTGCTTCCGCCAGAAGCACGACGCACAAGATCGATCTCATGAAGGATGATCCGTTCCGGATTCGACCGTACCGGTGTTCGCCCGAAAAGAAGCAAACCATCTATAAACAGATAGAAGCCATGCTCGCCGAAGGGGTGATCGAGCCATCCACCTCCAACTACTGCTCTCCTGTGGTGCTCGTGCCCAAAAAGAATAGTACCCCTCGCTTTTGTGTCGACTATAGGCGACTCAACGAGGCAACAAAGGACGAGACTTCGGCCCTGCCCTTAATTCAGGAAACCCTGAGAGACCTCGGCCAAGCAAAAATCTTTTCCACCCTTGACCTGAGGAACGGGTATTGGCAAATTCCCCTGGAAGGATTCCCGCCATTACACCGCCTTTGCAACTCCAGATGGAGCGACCTACCAGTTCCGGGTGATGCCCTAGCACCTTGGCTCACGCACCGCCGACCAGGGATCTGGATGCCGGTTCAAGGCCAGGACATATACACCGCCGACTGAGTGCTTCCTAGCACCTTGGATCACGCACCGCCGACCAGGGATCTGGATGCCGGTTCAAGGCCAGGACAGCCCGCGCCGTCGACATGAGACATCGTGTTTTTTCTCTCTCATGTTTTCTTATTTTTGAATGGCAAAAATAAACATTTCACGCCAACGCCGCCACATTAACATTTATTTCCACCCCGTCCCCAATGCTAGCCGAGGCTCAGACCCCGGTCGTATCAAAGTCATGTAAGCACGTTTAGTATCTGTTGTTTCTTTTTGTGGGTGCTCAATAGAAAACCGCCCCGGGTGCCAACCCATGTTACGCCGCCACTAAAATGCTTACATGGTGACGTAATAATAACCTACTCCTAAACACGTCAAAGACATAAACGTACAATTCTTTAACCGTAAATCACCGCAAAATCCTATAAATTGTGTCTCTGATAGTGACAAATTCCTCGGAAGCATTATGGATACAAGGCTGGACTGGGGTCAACAGCTTGACTACATATACTCTAGAGTCTATACTGAATAGCCCTTACTATGCAATTACTCCAGTCAAATTAGACTTTTTGGCGGAAATAAATTATATAATTTTGAAATTTGATATACGAGATATAAGAGCGAAAAATTCTCGATCAGAGTAACTAAATTATTTTAACGAATATCTATCTAGCTGTTTTGTAGTTATTTACGAAACGATAGCCTGAGACAGGAATTGTGCGTCGCGCGCCAGTATTATCTCTTACTTCCGGCGTCTACAGCGTGCGAACTATAGCTTTTGTGGCAAACAGTGCGATATAATTTCTATTCAAAATTTTGTTTCCATCAACTTTACCCGATATGAAAACTTTCCGATGGTGCAGCGTTAACGAGATAATTGCGAAGAATTATACAAATTGGTCGTTTGGGGGGTATTTTTTCAATATTAAATGAGGCAGTCCCCCAAATATACCAAATTTCAAAAATATATAATTTATTTCCGTATGGATTTACTGGATAATTTTACTTCCGGCCTCTATATCGCGTGAACTATAGCCTTTGTGACAAAAAGTGTAATATAAATTTTGTTAAATATTTTTGGTTCCCATCAACTTTACCCGATAGAAAAAAATTCAGGCGCTGCACCCCTTACGAAATAATTGCGAAAACTAACATGAGGTCACCGTTTGGAGGGTGTTGTTTCGATATTAAGAGATGAAGCCCCCACTGAGGGAGGAGAAACTCGACGGATATTAGTTTCTAGAGTGCTCAAGAGTATGTATACCAAAATTTCAAAACTATATAATTAATTTCCACCAAAACGGCTTCTTGAGGCTAACATGACTAGACTAAATGACCAAAATAAGAGGCAAGCTCCCTAAGATGGCAATGCTGAATGTATACTACTGACTCATCTACTGCTACAACATACTGGCTTTGGGTGGGGCTGACACTAAAAGAGTCTTCACACTGCAAAAAAGTATACTGCGGTAAATATTTGGCCTAAATCCAACTGTCAACTATCGAGATATCTTAAAGGAATATAACATCCTTACTCTTGCTAGTATCTATATGTACAAGTTCGCCATGTATGTTCGACCCTGTCATCTTCCCGAAGAATGGGGACCGACATAACTACCTTACAACGGGCGACACTGAGCTACAGATACAACCACACCGCACGAGGCTGTGTGAGAAAGGTACATTTTATTATTCATGTGTTTGGGTCCACAATGGGAACAGTTTTGATAGTCTAGGAAAATTTGATTTTCTTCTGTATTTCATCGAGTTACTTTCATTAACTTGAAGTTCATATCCACTAATGTTTACGCTATGTTTATTGTTTACTGTAAATTGCCTACATGAATAGCTAAATATATATATATATACTCTATCATATTTTTGACTTATATCGGTAATTTCGAAAATATTTTAATAAAACTTAAAGACAATCTTAAACTGCATATTTATATATATATATATGTATATATATATATATATATATATATATATATATATATACAGTATGTCCCCGGATTGAGTTTACAAGAGGAAAAACTTTTTTTCCTTTTTTTTTACGCCAAAACTTCAAAGGAATAAGATTTTTTGCTTGTCCTGAAACCAGCAAATCTCTAATTAAAACTTAATTATTGTGACTCAGAGGAAAGAAAAGTTCATTTTTCTTTTGATTTCGGAGTTTCTCTGCTTTTTGTATCCCATCACATTGGCCGTTTTATTTTTTTGACGATGTCACTTTGACAAATGAGTTCACGCAAGTTAAATAACAAAACTGTTTGTGAAAAACATAATTTTAATAAACAGCAACTCAAAGAAACAGCTTTAAGATAAAAAAGTCATTTTTGACAAACATTATTGAATGTCTTACATGCCTTATACACAGGAAGAGAGAAAATAAGATAGAAAAATTGGAACAGATAAACGAGAGACTACTAACAGTAGTCAACAAAACTATGAAGAAAACGAACACAATTATAACGGCATATGGGCCAAACGATGAAGACACCACCGCCAAGAAAGAATAATTCTGGACACAACTGGAAGAAGCAGTAGAGGCAGCGGAAGGAAACATATATATAGCAGGCGACCTAAATAGCAGAGTTAGAAAACAAGACCAAACACACAAAGCCGCAATAAGGAAGTACGGAGAAAACACTAGAAACGACAACGGAAGAAGACTGTTAAACTTCTGCATAGTACACAACCTAATAATCACGAACACATTTTTCAGACACAAAAACATACACACATTCACCAGAACAGAACAAGCGAGAGACAGAAAATCGATAATTGACTATATAATAACGAAAGAGACAAACAATAAATAATGGACATAAGAGTAAGAAGGGGGCCGAAAATAAGGAGCGACCACTACCTAGTGATAACACAAATAAGAGAAAACAACAACGTAACAAAAACAGAACAGCAAACAAAGACAACGAGAGTATGCACCAAAATAAAAGACTATGAGCTGAACAATGAAGACACGCAAACAGAATACAAAGAAGAAATGGAGAGAGAACTTTAAAAAAATACAACACAATAATCGAAAACAGAAAATTTAGAGAGAACACCGAGCGACTGGCAGACAGCATTCATACTACCGATATTTATAAAAGGGGATAAGAAGGAATGTAAAAGTTACAGAGGAATAACCCTAATAAACACAGGAATGAAAATATATGAAAAAATCATAGACAAAAGGTTAAGAAAAGTAATAGAGAAGACACTACAAGACCAACAGAGCGGATTTAGAAGCGGAAGAAGCGTACAGGACCACATATTCACGCTCAAACAAATATACGAAAAACGAGATGCAGACACAAAAATATACATAGCGTTTCTAGACATAGAGAAAGCATTCGATAAGGTACCAAGAGCGAAACTATGGCAAACACTGAAACAAGGGAAGGTAAACGACAAAATGATCAGGACAATAAAAAATATATACAAAATAAAATACAAGCAAGTGAAATGAAAATACTAAGAAGAATCAAAGGAGTAACGAAAATAGACAAAATAAGAAGCACAAAAATAAGAGAAGAATTAGACATAGAGCCATATATATATATATATCGATGTATATATTTATTATCGATGAACTCCAAATTTATATTGCCACAAGTATTTTTGGCCACAAGCCATTTCATTGGCAAAATTGCACATTTTGGGAATTTGAAATAATGTAATGATGGATTATTTCCCCGGGTATTGGCACAGTTAATATTGTTTGGGAGGGTTCGTGAATGAAATCACTGGTTTTGTTTCAACCTTTTCTGGGCATAATTTATTGTAGAACACAGTAGTGGCCCGTTCGATGGGTCTCAAGAGAGTCCGCGATATCTCGCTTGATGGTTGTGGGGGGGGGGGTACAAACAGGTACCAACCCAACCCGTAAATATTAAAGTAATACAAACTTAAAATCTAAAGTTGGTAACAAACCGGTGCCCTTGAAATGACGTGGTTTCAAAATATAAATATTAGAAAATGCAAAATATAAAAAAATGAGAAAGGAGAAATAGAAAAGACAAAATGGTATATACAAATATAAAAAAATTAAAAAAAAAAGTTAACTAAACCTACTTATTTACAATCCTAAATCTGAAAATTCACTTAATGAAATAAAAGTTCTTTGTCCTCTTCGTTGGTATAGTGATCCTTGTTTGGTGATCTATATGGACAGTCTATGTTGGGAGCACACTGATTTTTGTCACTGCTCTTTTTATACTTCCATTCCTGGTCCGGATTGAGACGACACGAATAATGCCATCAGCACCAGGGTGAAGTTCCTCGATTCGTCCCATATGCCACTTCATAGGTGGAGTATAGGGATCATGAAGAATTACCATGTCTCGGATGTGGACTCGTTCAGACTGTTGGCGATTCCATTTATTCCTTCGTTGCGAGGTACACAGGTATTCCGTAGACCATCGTTTCCAGAAGGTTTGCTGCAGCTTCTGCAAATTTTGAAAGAGAGAGAGTCTGTTCTCGGCAATATGTGTGCCTGAAGGATCTGGCAGGTTGGTGATTTGTGATCTAGGTCATGTGGGTCATTCGATAAGGGGCTTAGGGGTCGGGAATTTATTCAGGATTCTATCTGGGTGGTAATTGTACTCAATTGTTCATATGTCAATGATGCGCTGCCCAATATATGCTTGAAATGACCCTTTGTGGATTTAATACCCGCTTCCCACAAACCATCTATATGGGGGCTCCTAGGCGGAATGAATCGCCACGAAATTGTTGTTGTACCCAATGAATTTGTAATTCACTGTTAGCACCTTGAAAGTTAGTGCCATGATCAGACCACATTGTTTGTGGTGCACCCCGTCGGGCAACAAATCTGCGAAGAGCAGCTAGAACCGCGTTGCTTGTGAGTTCACTAACAACGTCGATGTGAATTGCTTTTGTGGCAAAACAAATACATAAACATATCTAAGCCTTTATTAACTTACACGGCCTGGTTTTGCGATCCTTTATCAGGAATGGGGCAGCGTAATCCACTCCACATTGCAAAAATGGACGCGAGGGAGTTACGCGGGCTGCTGGTAAATCCGCCATTGGCGGTGTGAGAAATTTTGGACAAGCCCGGAAGGAATATATCGGCGTGTTATATTTTTTACGAAATTTCGCACTGAAATTGGCCAATACCGTTGCCTGACAGATGCTAACACTGCATGCGTCAATCATCAGTGCTCATGTTCTGCAATTAGTTTTGTAATGTGATGTTTCGATGACAATTCCGCTGGATGTTTCTTGGTGTATGACAAACTTGTGTGTTTTAGTCTCCCACCTACGCGTATGATGCCAAACTCGTCAATGGAAGAACATGGGGCCAAAATACCGCTCGAGTGTTTTAGTGCCTTACCCTGTTTCAGATTTGAATTGTCGTGATAGAATGATTCTGTTTGTGAAATCTTGATTAACGGCCTTGATGCCTCATATAATTCTGTTAGTAGTGGGGCTAGGACAGTTCGGGGCCATTTTTCTCATAAGAAATACATGGGCCGATTATTCGCTACTTACTTCCGGTCGAGCGAGCCGCTGCGTGTATGTTTGGTTGCCTACCCGCGCAGTCTGGCCCCCCACGTCCGTATTTGTTTTCAAGTCGTCAAGTTGGAGGCCGATATTTGTACAACGGGCTGTCTAGGGATGAGGGATTCTTATGTTGGGTCCAGTAAAAATAGCCAAACTGATACCGGCAGACGCACGCCCCCGCAAGGCCCCACTGCCCCCCACTACTCGCAGCACAGGCGGGTTCCACTCCTTGCTCCTTGCTCTCGGGGGCCGCGGGAGCAAGACCGACCGACCCACAATATTACGATTTCGGAGCCCGCCGGATCATGTTTCAGTCACCCTCCACCGTTCGGTCGAAGCGTCAAGAGAAGATTTACCACACTAAATTGAAACTAATGATTTTAAACGTACCTTTTATGAAACCTGATACGCTAGATAATAGCAACTCTCATAATAACAAACCTCAAAACCGCAAAAAATAACAAACCTCTCTAATACCACATTTAATAATGAATTAAAATTACTTAATAAAGGACACAAATACGAAATAACACCAATAAACATTAACCTCCTTCTACTAACGATAGAACTAGACATAGGAATAAAATATCAAATTAATAATATATTAATTAATATTATTATTATTATTAATTAATAACATATTAATATATATATATATATATATATATATATATATATATATATATATATATATATATATTACTTTTTCGGTTTATAATTTGAGTACACTCCTTTTAATTGGCTTGGAAACGTGTAAATAATATTTCATATTAAATATATTTCGTCGAATGGCAAATCTAAACGATGTATTTATTGGAATTTTTGCCGCTCAGCGTAAGTCCAATATATTTTACTTTTAAATTCCTATACCGTAATCAAATTGTTCAAATCAGAAGGCTGTGCATAGGTTTCATAGTGCTAAATGAGTACAAAACAAAAATTATCGATTTTAGGCCCATTTCCGACAGGATGTGCTATTTAAGGGTAAAGGGATGAAAGAACAATATAAGCTTAATAAAAATTCATGCCCCGACCGAAGAGAAAGAGGAAGGAAGCAAGGCTACCTTTTATGAAACATTAGAGGAGGAGTACGAAAAATTGCCAACGAGTGATATCAAAATGGTAATAGGGGATTGCAATGCAAAAGTAGGGAAGGGAAGCATGTACAGAATGACAGTGGAGAATTATAGTAAGCATAAAAAAATCAAACGACAACGGGCAAAGACTGATTAATTTCGCCATTGGGAAAAATATGGATGTACGGAGCACACAGCTACAAAGGAAGCAGATACATAAAGGGATATGGATAGCACCCAACGGAACCACCATTTAGACCATGTCCTGATTGACAGGAGGTACGTGAACTGGATCACAAATATAAGAAGTATGAGGGGAGCAGAGTGTAATTCGGACCATGTCCTAGTAAAAATAACATGCAGGAGCACAGAGATGGAAACAGCGAAAAAACCAAGGAACAACAGAAGAATAAAAAGGTACGAAACAGCAGGACTGCAATATCAGGAAACAAGATCAAGTTATGAAAGGGCAACAGAGCTAGCAATAAAGAACCAGGGAAAGGAAATGCATCGAAGTAACTTGTGGTGCCATATAAAAATGGTAATGGAAGAAGCAAACAAAGAAGTGTTAACGAGGAAAAATTGGAAAAGAACACACAAAGGCTGGTATGATAATGACTGTGGGGGGCAAGTAACGAAGAAGAAGAAGGAGGCAAGACAGTGCATGCTAATAAACCCCGGAGAGAGAAACATCCAAAAGTACAAGGAAGAACGAAGTAAACTGAAATCAATGTGTAGGAGAAAGAAAAGAGAAGATAACGAAAGGAAACTTCAGAGCAGCGAGGAAACATTTTCCAATAAGGAAATAAGATCGTTCTATCATTAAGTAAAACGAACGGAGAAAGGGTACCAAAGTCGTAGTAGGGGCCTAAGGTCAAATGATGGTACGCTACTGATGGAGCCAAGTAAAGGTATGGAGGAATGCAGAAGGTATCTTGAAGCACTGTAAATGGAGAAGAGAAGTGGGAACACTGGGACAGGAACTTTACAAAAAAGATGACGTGATCATCAGCAAATCAACGGCAGACGATGTAAAAAGAGCTATCGCCGGAATGAAAAACAACACGAGCCCAGGCGAGAATGAAATAAGTGCAGAGATGCTAAAGCTAGGAGGAGAAAACTACAGGATAAGATCTGTCAACGGATCGAATAAGTATGGGAAAAGGAGGAGATGCCAAGCGAGTGGTCAAAAGCGCGTATTATCCCATTGCATAAGAAAGGCAATAAAATGCAATGTAAAACTTATAGAGGAATAGCACTTGGACACATGCTATAAGATATTGGCAAAAATTCTGATAGGAAGGCTGAATGAATATGCGGAAGCGACGCTAGAGGAGTATCAGGCAGGCTTCAGGGAAAACAGAGCGACTACAGACCAGATTTTCACGATGAGAGAGCTACAAACCACGTGCTATGAATACAAAGTAGGACTGGATGTCTTGTTTGTAGACTTCAGGCAAGCTTATGATAGAGTCGATAGGAGCCAAATGTACAGTGCGCTAAAGCAGATGGAAATTCCAACAAAACTTATCAGACTGATTAATATGACACTAGGCGATACGACCGGCAAAGTAGTATGGAACAATTGGGAGTCAGAAGATTCAACTTTACTATTCAATCTAGTACTTGAAATGGTCATTAGAAAGGCAAAATTAAATACCAACGGGACGATATTTAACAAGGAACATCAATGTGTGGCTTTTGCGGACGATATAGCTCTGATGACAAAATCTAGGAGAGAGATGACGAAAATCATAAAGAGTTTGGAAAAGGAGGCTAAATATTATGGACTGGAAATAAACTCACAGAAAACCAAGTACGTGACGATGGGCAATACAGAAAAAGACGACGAAAAGGGACTGATGGTGAAATCACTAACGGGAGAAGAATACAGTTTTGAGAAGGTAAAAACTTTCTGCTACTTAGGGGTGCAAATCGAAGAGAGTGGACACGAGGAGAGCGAAATCAAGGCGCGTACGGCAAGAGGGAACCAGAAGTATGGAAGCATGAGGGCGATCATGAAATCGAAATATGTATCAAGGGAAACAAAATTAAGATTAGTATCAGTAGCATCAGTAATAAGACCGACTGTAACCTACGCGTGTAAAACATGGGTTTTAAACAAACCACGAGAGGGAGAGTTGAGAGATGGGAAAGAAAAATACTGAGAGGATTTTTTGGAGGAAAGAACACGTCGGAAGGCTGGGAAAGAAGAACAAATATGGAACTGCTGGAGCTATACAAAGAACCTGACATAATCAGCTATATAAAAGCCCAAAGGTTCAGGTGGCTAGGCCATGTAGAGCGCACGCAATACCTGAGGATGCCGAAAATGATACTAAGGAGGAGGCCAATGGGAGCAAGAAGAAAGGGAAGACCGTGAAAGAGATGGCTACAGTCAGTGGAAGAAGACCTACAACATCTAACGGGCGCAGGGGATTGGAAAAAGAGAGCCCAGGACAGAAGGGAGTGGAGGAGGATGATATGCGAGTGTTTGGAGAGTTGTATGGAGGAAAATGTGGTTGCTTAAACGCCCTAGACCTACACGGCCTGTTGTGCAATTAATAAAAAAAAAAATTGTACAAATTTTCATGGAATTCGCATTTCATTTGTTTTATATTGCGGACTAGATAAGTGTTAAAATTAAGAGGCCTCTTTAGTCACCCGGCATCGGAGTGTAGAGAGAGCGCGATTTGTAGAAAAGAGATCTCCGATGCCGGGTGGGCGTCATGCTTTGGGTCGGACAGAGGACGTAAAAAGACAGTGGGGGTACAGCACGTGAAACGCTAGATTTGATAATTGCTCGTCACAACCGCGACAAACCAAATGGGATCTTTGACTTTTCGTTATTTTCATTATTTTTGCGCCAAACGTTGTCTAATCTAAGTAAAACAATTTGCAAATTAATAATTTTAAAACAATAGTAATGAGTAAAATGATATTAGGTTATACAGGGTGTCTACGCTAAACCGTTCGTTAAAAGTTTACGGAGTTGCCGTTGTACTAAACATTTCAAACAAATCCTCGTCACACGGTTGAATCAGTTATCGTCATGTGAAATATTTTCAACTTTCTATCATTTCCGGTTCCACCGGAAGTAGCACCAACTTTCTTATTTTAAACGGAACACCCCATATATTATTATACATTTGAATTTCTCACTTTTCTCTTTTAGTTTGCAAGCAAAAAAATGTTTTTCTAAAATTTTGACCTTTAAAAGGTAGCCTGAAATCTGTCTATAACTTCTCTTAGGAATAAGATAAAATTATGAGTTATATTTCTAATTGTACCTAGAGGATACCTCTATGAGTAAAATAATTAAAAACTGTCAATTTTGGTAATAAGTGTTCATAAAATGTCAATATCTAATTACCCTCTCAAATATCCCGTAATTCATTTTTTTTTTTTATAGAATGACCCATTTTTTATCGCATAGCACGATTGGGAGAAAAATTTACTACAAAAAAAGGATAATACAACCATACTCCTAAAGCAAGTATTTTTTGAATTATTTCGAAGATTACTTTTTCTTCGCATTTCTGCAGGGTATAATTTTGCATGTCACCAGTGCACTTTAGTAGGCATGTGATATGTTTTTGTTTTCTCGCTATTGTAATGCAAACTGTCGAATAATAAAACCATTTTGAATAAAGTATTACAGAAATCAAAATCAACAAAATGAATCATTACACAAATCAACAAAATCTCAATTTATTCTTTATACATGGCAACTGCGATAGAATTGTTGCTCTAATATGTAGAGTATTCAATAAAACTTATCCACATTTGCCGCCGATCAATAAAAATCATATGGTTTTAATCGTGACATAATTCGATTGATTTATATTACATTATCTAAACTGGCAAACACTGATCAGAAATATAAAAAAAAAAACAAATAAATCGTGATTATTTGACAGTGTAATATTTTTGTATACTGTTCTTATACATTTTGACTCTGTAATGTTCTCTGTGAATCCAAATACGATAAATGAAATTATTATTATTATGTTTTAAATCATTAATTTTTGATTTTTTTAAATCATGATATATCCAACCCTGGTTTTTAATAAAGTTTTTGTTTTTTATAAATAACTCTATAACGAGGGACGAACGAGAAAATGTCCACTCTTAATTTTCAATTTGTTTTTGCCCCCTGAATCGATACCCAAAAGCACGGGCGTCAATTCTGAGACACCCTGTATATATATATATATATATATATATATACGGGGTGTACCAGAAGTACGTGTGTTAATTTTAAACATTGGTAGAACTCGTTAAATAAAACATTTTTTCTCTGTTTTTTTTTTTTTTCAAAAACCAATGTTAAACTGTTTTAAAATATGTTCTAGTTTATCTACTAAAACGCGTACCCGCCTATGTTTAAAGGTGTGCAGCGATAAAATCTTTTGTTGTGATGGCAACGGTGTCATAAACGTACATCATTGCCTGTTAGGCAAAACACGTTTAGGATATTGTGCACTGTACAATCTACGGGCTTCTGCGGCATTTCCAAAAGCTCGTCCATATACCAACACAATATCTGTTAATTCTTGATTAGAAAAATTTGGCATTTTGAAATAAACTTCACTTGACAATTATAGTGACAGTACCTGAGAACGGCTCGTTTGGTCAAAATTAGGGGCCATAAAAATATTTAAAAAACCTGCAAATTTTGAAAAAAAACATAATAATAATAATAATAATAATAATGTAGTCTTTAATTCCAACAAAAATACATAAAATAAAACATATACTTAATGTAGGAATTGCGTCATATATACATTTGATTGATTACATTGATTGAATGTTGAGATACATTAGCTTTGTTATTTTTTTTTTCTCTGGCGTTATTTGTTTCGGGTGCAGATTTGGCTTCCAGTCCATACGATGGCGCGGGAATAAAAAACGGCTTATTAGGGCTCCTTTAGGCCACGTTTTTGGGAGTTGTACCGTTTCTAGATCCTCAAACGCAATGGCGAGTCTGAACGATGCGTATTCCTCCGGGCGCCTTGATTTTAATGCCTCACAAACTAGTGTTTTGATGTCGAATTTTTTTAGATGTTCAATGATGTCTGTTCTTGTGGTCTCGGGGCGCAATCTGGAGATGTGTAGATGCGCTTTTTTCCGGATGCCTGCTATACTCGATGATTCAGCCACGCCTTCTATTCGTTTATTTGAATTCTTCCTTCTACTAATAGTTTTCCATGTGCTTTCTGAGGGCACTCTTGCACTAACAGTATGGGCGCTAGCGGATTTCGTTTGTAATTTATGTTTGGCGACCATAGTGGCATAGGTTGTAGTATGATCCTCGGTGTCTATAGTGTTGCTGGCCTCAGATGATGGTTTCATCCGTGTTGATTCGGTTGCGTCTATTTGTTGCTCTTCGGATGATTCAACTTCACGGGTGTTATTTATTGATAGATTACGATTGCTGCCAAGCCTTGGTTTAGGTATTTTTCCAACATCAGGATTTAAAGTAGTTTGTTCCAGTTTCCCTTCCAGATTTGCTATCTTCTCCAATAGTAACTTCTTACCTTGCCTTAGTTCGACGACCAACATTTTTAGAAGCATGTAGTTCTCTTTCGATACTTCGTTGTCATTCGTATCTTGAAGGACATCCTCCGATATAATTAGGTTTAGTCCACAGCACTTCTTAATTCTTTTAATGCAGCATAGAAAAAATGTTTTATATAACGAGTTCTACCAATGTTTAAAATTAACACACGTATTTCTGTTACACCCTGTATATATATATATATATATATATATTTGCAGAAGATAATTACAAGTACGTTTACTACTGTAAGTAAGTAAAATGTTTTTAGAATTTACTATACTATATTTTTAATTATTTTATATTTATCTGCATCCATTGTTGGTCCATTACATGGTAGAGATACACAGTTTTTTTTATATCGTGGATTCTTGTTCAGATGATGCATACTATGTATATACAATAACGACTCGAGTTTGGGTTTATATTTATTACGGTCATTGGATTATGATTGATAGGTTTCAGTTTGAAGCTGCACTTGCCGCCTGAAAATAGTTTTCGGCAGATTTTATTTATTTATAACATTCCATGGTAATGTCACAGTCTGGAACTTTACGGATTATAATTGTTTATGTTAAATACTACAAGAAAACGCATCAAGTTTGCCAGAACCCCTCATTATCACACAGCGTCTCATACCTTTCCATCTTGCAAAATTGTTTCTCGGCAGAATTTATTTATTTAAACATTCCGCGGTATTGCCACCGCCCGAAACTCTTCAGATTATAATTGTTTACGTTAAATACTATACGAAACCGCATTTAGGTTCGCCAGAACTCCTCATTCCTATTCCTGTTACTAAGGCGCGTCATCACTTTTTGTTATTAAAATTGCTTTGTTTCGCATTTCTATGCCTAAACGGCCGGAAATCTTAATTCAAACTATCAGGAAATCAAACTATCTTGAGTTTCCGCGAAGTGCGATGCCAGCTTCACATACGCCGTGTAATTCTATTAAAAACAGCGCGCTTTATTTCACGTCTAAAATGTGCAAAAAATTATCCCAGAGCGCGCCAGCCCCTAGAGAGAGAGATGCGTAACATGCGACAAACGGACGGGCGTGTCTTATGTCTAAGTACTGCTGTGTGCAGGTGGCGGCAGCACATTACTGTCGCCAAATTGCATTTATTTGTCGCCAAAAATACTCCATTATAACTTAAGATATCTGAACAAAAAAAAAGAACATCGTTCCCAACAACATTAGCTACAAATACCCCGATGGAATTTCCATTATATGTACCCTGTCTTGAGTAATTAATTACCGAAAAAAATATCACAAACCGACTAAAGATGCCTTTCTTTTAATCGACATAATAAATCACCATTTTATTATTTCTTAAAAACTAAACAGCACAAAGGTAGATAAATGTCTAAACTTTCTAAATCAGGTCTCCGATTGTAATTTTGTTGACCCGTTTATGAATTATCTTGGCGATGGTTTACATGCAATTCCCTATACCGCGTTTGGGTAAAGAGGCCTCTTAAAGGTGAATATTAAGGAAAGCTGCTGGGGGTGATTCTCGAACTCGGCGGGTGGGATTTCTTTCGGCGAGCAGTAAAACCCATTTGGTTCATCATCGGCTACCGATTTCGTGAATAACCGCCGCCCCCTCGGTCGTTGGAGTGCTAACCGATCGGCCTGCGATTCATGTATTTGCTGAAATTAGTAAAACTACAAAAATGTTCCTCAGTTGCACCTTGTGGCGCCAGTAAGCAAGGACTCTAAAATAAATTTATCCCAAGCGGGGAGGGGTGGGGAGACCTTCTGCCTAGAACTAAATTATTGCAGGCGTTGCCTCTCTGTATGTTCCTTATCAATGACCATGTGAAGTGAGTCTGAAGTGAGATTTTTTATCTCCCCCCTTACTGATCTGAGCCTATTTATTAGCCTATATTTGCAGGGGTGGTCTGCAGTGGGATTCCAATCACTCGATATGGATCGAGTCCGCCATCTTTCCGTCAAAATGCGATTCAAAACACTATCGAGTCGATTCAATATCGAGTAGATTCCGTAATCTTCACTCGGTACCTACTTTGGTCCCCAGCTCGACAGTCGATATAGTCATCTGTCACAAAATAATGTTATTTCTTTTAAACACGAAGTTTTAACACGAAATTCAAACAACATAAGGAAACCAGGATGTGCTCGTAAAATGCTAAATAGTACGGGTACAAAATGTAGTAATTTTGAGGCCATTACTTATTCTACGTCTTTGCCTACAAGTCGTGCAAATTTATTTTCCATTGAAAAATGTCTTTTAAAGTTACTAATATTCATTGGGAAGTGTTCGTAATTTTTTTTTAAGATGACCCCGATCTGGCTAAGGGGCGAGTAAGCTCGGCAAATGGCAAAGATCTGTATAAAAAATTGTGGGCAGAACTAACAATAAAATTGAATTCAGTTGGATTGGGAAAATCTGCAGAAAGTATTACAATTTTTAATTTTCTTACAGAAGCAATATCAATAAACATGATTGAATATTGAATAATTTTTGTTATTCTTAGGGTGATCGTCACCTTGCTGATATAATCATTACCAAGGGGCGTTATGAAATATATGTAATATCCCTATCAATTTATGTAATCTTAATGTAATTATGACTTTTTATTTTTAGACATGGAGCGACTTTAAATGCTCATTAAAAAAAAAGCAGCAGAAATTACGAAGGCACAAAATGCAACTGGTGGCGGTCCACCGCTGGATAAAAAATTAAATGAAGTGGATAATAAAATATTATCAATACTGGGCGACAGTTTCTACAAGGGGTGTAATGCCAATGAACGTGGTGTAAGTAGAGGTTCGGAAAATATTTATCCAATTTTATTTAGACTGTTTTGAATTTCAGGTAAATTTTGTAAATCCAATGCATGCAGTGGCAGAAGAGACAGTCGATATTGAGGCCTCCACTTAAAAAAAAAGAGCACTTTCTCTAACAGTGGCCAATGACCACGATTATTTATTTTTTACTACCCCAAAAAAAAAAACAAAGGAACATATAAATAATTTATATGAAGATACAATAACAATGTTGCAAACAATAAATTCCACAATGGACACATGTTTGTCGCAAATTAATAATACATTACAAAATTTAACGGAGGCCCTTACAACCTCACAGCAAAATTTAAGTGCAATTGTTGATGCTGTAACAACAATTTCTAAAGCAGCATCAACAATAGCCAATGCAACTGAAAACATATTAAAAAAATAATAAAAAGTTTACAACAATAAATATTTATTTGTTTTCATTTGATCCTACACAGTTTTAACTACTTCATGTACCTATTAACAATATTTCGACGCACCTGTTGCCCCTCATTTAATAAATTATTATTGATGGGTACGTTAAGAGGGTTAAAGTTTTCAACAATTTCTTCACCAGCTGCATCAATATTTACATACGGTATATTATTTACAATGCAAATGTTGTGTAATACCGCACATGTATTTACTAAGCTACCAACAAACTGAGGAGAATATCTTGCTGTTCTCTCTCGTAAAACACATCGGAAACGTGTTTTTAACAGGCCAATGCATCTTTCAAAACAGTTTCTCACTTGAATATGTCGAATATTAAATTCTGACTCGGGGGGTATTCTCCTCAGGTCGATCAAATGGAGTCATAAGATATGGCTCTAAGGGGTACCCAGAATCTCCAATTAACCACAATCCCCGGTGTCCATTTACGTACAAATTATGTACAAAGTCTTTCACTGTGATTGCCTCCAAATAAAGGAATCATGAGTGGAACCTCCAACGTTTGGGTTAATACTTAGAATTTTTAAATTTGCATCACATATAATTTGTACATTGATTGAATGAAACCCTTTCCTATTAATAAAATTATGTTCATCAATGCTTGGTTTTAAAATTGCAATATGGGTTCCATCAATTGCACCAATTACTCCTGGAAAATGGAATCTGTTCATGAAATCCTCTCGAATTCTGTTGAAATCTCTCTGGGCATGTGGGAAGGTAATGTATTCATTTGCCAAGTTGTTATCAATGGCAGATGGACTTCATGTATGCATCTGAAAATTATAATTGTTTTCATAAATCAAATAATTTAAATTTTGAAATATGGAGTGATTACCTGTGTACAACTGTTTGGCTCAATCCCAGGTGATACTCTTCGCCTATACATCGCTGGTAGGAACCAGTTGCATAAAATCGCAAAGCTGTTAAAACTCCCGTCTCCACTGGAATGGCTGATCTGTACACAGGCGCCTTTAAATATTGCCTTATTGACGTAATCAAATGCTGCACACTATCTTTATTTAAACGAAACAGTTCCATAAATCTTGCATTTGGCAGAGCAAAAGGATTACTGATCGCTCGTAACTGTCGTCGGTGTAAAATAAATTGAGCTCCAGCAATATCTTCTTCGTTTTGCTGTTGGCGTGCCAAATAATACACAATGGGAAGCATTTTACCTACGAATATATAATTTGTGCAGCACTAATTTAAAATTAAACGTGTTAAGATTATGTAGGTTATGTCAAAGTTTATGTATACAAGCTGAAGTTGGCAGACGTACCGAGCAGCTACGAATTTACTTACCGTCTACGACTCGATGCTACGTCATGCACTCGATAGTGCTTTAGAATCGCACCGGTCGCACGGCACTCGATATCGAGTTTGCTATCGACTCGAAGTCGATACTCGATGGCCTTCGTGTCAAGTAATTGGAATCCCACTGCTGGATACTAAGAGACTGCGACACACTTGGCAACGCTGTCCAAGAATTGTTCCATTTTGATTATAACTTTGATCATAACCTTACCTGCTCGTTTGTTTACTACGTGGCTTTCAGATCGTTTCCATCTGTGCAAAGTCTGTATTGGTGTTGTGATGTTTTGATTGAACCCTACAGAAATGAGTGGAGATAATAGAAGGGTTGTCAACCCTTTACTGAATGCTTCTGTTACTGGGGCCACCATTGAAGACTACCTGCAGCACACTGTGCTACTGCCAGCAGTCGAAATTGCTACCACACCAACGCATTCAACACCGGGTTAGTATTAACACTACATAGTTTAATAAATATATATCTTTGGCAGCATAAATTATTGTGTGCCTAAAAAATAATATATCTTAATAATCGCCCTGTGTATTGCCTAACTTGACATAATAATTCATGGTCACTGTGTGTTCATTACCAGATTATCGTGACATTGATGCTAAAAATAAAAACAAATGTCAGAATTCCAAGTTAAAATTATTATTGTGAGTTGTAGCTGTAAAATGTTAGAAACACCATGTTAGTTCATGTTAGATTGATCAACCAACAGAATACTATTCTTCGTTCGATAGCTAAGGTAGTATACCTTGACTTGCCTTTTTGTTAAAAAGTTTTACATTATGAGAAACCTAACCGTTATTGACAGCAGGAGCCTGTACGATTTCATCAGCTACACTTATTGAAGTAAATTCAACGGTAAAGTTTCTGTTACTACTAACATGGTTTCTGTGTTGTATTAGTTCACTTTCTTAGGTTAGGTTCTGCATCAATCATGTATTTTGATAGCTCATCGTATAACATAACCAGCCTGATGCCAAAAGTTGTTCAACCAAAGTCGTATGGCTAGATGGAGTATATGATGCCCTACTAATAGCTATACTTGTTCTAGATATCTCAATTTGGAGCAAATGGGTTAATTATTCTATTATTAGTCAATTATTTTTTGTTTATCATTAAAACGTAAAGAATCTAATAGGAATAAGAAGTTTTCGGGATCAAATTTGTCATTTAGGTTTTTTATTGCATTTTATTTGACAATTGCATGTTGTAGTCTGATTTTTTGTCACCGTCCAAATAAGATGTAGCTCAATTTCCAGACGTATTTGATAAAAAAAATTATGTTGACGAAACAAGTAAATTTATTTAAAATAAATATGCAGCTACTGAAGAGGTACTTTCAGTGCAAGGGAGGCACATCGATCACCCTAGCAAAAGTTTCCGAAACAATCTTATCGCTTACAGCACGAATATTATGACCTGACGGAGTGGGGGTGCGCAGTTGACTAATTTGTGTAGGGGGATTGCACTTTATCGTTTCAGAGCGCGTGCCAGTGGCGTTAGACACACACTGTGAAGATTTAATTATTAATTTAAATAGTGATAGCGAAGACTACAGTGACATGGATGGGTTTTTGGATGGAAAGTTATTAGTGATTAGGATGCAATATTCACAAAGGACGCAATATGTAAGAACTTTAAAAATATTGTATATACACCTTGTATATACAATATTTTTGTGTCATGGGACACCTTGTCCCATGACACGATACGCTTAGCTTAAGAGAGTATTTCTTGGGCAATTTTTATTTGAAAATGCCGTATACAATTTTGTCCAAAACATAATAGTTAAAGAGTTGTGGGCAAAATTTAAGAAAGCAAAAAGCATGTAGAATAAAATAATGTATTATTAATTAACATTTTTTTTTTTTTAATTATCAACACAAATTCAGAGTCAGGGTGTTTGTTCAAAATGACCCCCCGCTGCCTCACAACACATTCTTGCTCTTCTAATAATTGAAGACATGGATGCAGCTGCAGCCATAATATTTTGAATTAGCTCATCTCTAGTTTGTGGTTTATTTGAGTATACTAAACTTTTCATGTGTCCCAAAAGATAATAGTATAGAGGACCTTTTACTTTATGAGCCCAGGCTTATAATAGTTCGGCCCGTTTACATTTTCAAGCAGAGGCCTAAACAAATTATAGAACTTACACAAATGATGAGACATTTCAACAAAATTGTTTAGACTACTATTACTACTACTACTAAAATATATACTTTAACCTTACAAAAGCTGAATATTTTATCCGAATAACATAAGGAACAAAATTAATATAACGAAAACTTTAGTGAATGGAGCTCATAATAGTTCGGCCGATATTTAATATTGGGTTGCATTTCCTTTGTTAGCAATAACAGCTTTAATTCTACTGGGTATTGTATCCACAAGCCTTACACATTCTTCTAGTAGAGTAGTGTCCCATATGTTCCGCAAGGTAGCTTTTAGTTCAGCTGCAGTACGTGCCGGATTTTTCCGAAGTTTTTTTTTTTCATATTGTGCCAAAAGGTCTCGTTATTAGATAAATCTGGACCAGAAGATATCCATTTTAATACTGATATTTCACGTTCTTTGAACCATGTTTGAATAATTTTCACCGTATGGCATGGTGCACCGTCCTGTTGGAAAATAAATTCTCCTTCGGACGGTTCACAATTTGAAATTAAAAGCAAAAAACTTTCTTCCAGAATGTCTCTGTACTTTTGCGAATTAACTATGCCGTCAATGAAATTTCCCTCTCATTCTCTCAGTGTCTCATTTGTGTAAGTTTTATGATTTGTTTGGGCTTCTGCTTGAAAGTGTAAACCGGCTGAACTATTATCTGCCGGATTCGTATTAACTCTGTTCCAAAGTGGAACATCCTCCATTAATCCTGGCAACTCGTTTTGTAAAAAAAAAATAGATAATGCTCAGATGTTAAACATTCTTGAAACACAAATGGCCCTATAAGACGTTATTAAGCATACCAAACCAAATATTCACCGAAAAGCCATGTTGAAAATGCATTTCATTTGTTTCAAAAGGGTTTTAAAGTGCCCGTGAATGTGAATTTCTGGTATTCGTTATTCCATCTCTATTAAACGTGGCTTCATCAGTAAACTTGTAAATTTTGAACAGATTGTATGTGATATGGGTATAAACCAAAATTGTGTAATGTACTCCACACTTTCATTCGACTAACATGAACACGATTCGATATTCTTCGTAGACTAGTAGAGGGACTATTTTCGGGACTGTACGGGACGTTCTGCAGTAGCTTTAGGAAAATTACCTGTTTCTGTCATATGACGATATACATTGATGAACACTTCCGGATTAGGTATTTTGCGAGCAGGGAACCTTCGCTGATATTCTCGCACTGACGCTCTTGCATTTCCGCATTTCCGTTACAGTGTCCATAAATAAAATGTATATCGGCATATTCTTGGTTTGAAAACGTAGTCATATTAAATTAATCTGAAAATGACAACGTCAAATAATAAACAAGTAAATTAACCTTTTTGACCAATAACTCTTTGACTTTTAAGTTTTGGACAAAAGTGCATAAGGCATTTTCGATGATTAAAAATTGTCCAAGATATACGCTCTTAAGCTATGCGCTTCGTGTTACGGGACACCCTGTATTATAATAAGTAATCAGTTTTGAATATCGTAATAATTTCACGTGCGCCTATGGCTATTCCTCCCACCAATGTGCTTGACGCGGTGCAAGGTTATAATATTCGTGCGGTACAAGTTTAGTGTTCTAAGGTTCAAAAAAGTGTCATAAGGCTTGATTTGGTGGGTTTTATAAAGAACTAATGCAATGCAATTCAATATCCAATATCCTTTTTAAGTTAAAATCGCTAGGGTATTTGGTGGCGGTCTGTAATATTGATGTGAGAATTGAATATTCAATGTGTGGTTATATCCTTATAACATATACAGGAGCCTGATTAAATTTGTAAGGCGCCCGATTAAATTTGTAAGGCGCCCTAGGAAAATTTTGAATTTGGGCCTATTTAATACAGTAAAATAAATACTCTATTGAAAAGTATAGTTCTTGAATGAATATTGATAATATATATTGTATAGGTATAACTATATTAATGAAACCTCAGTGAATAATTATTTATAGCTCAATAGGGTTGATTATTTCAGAACTAATAATAATAATAATAATGATATATTCATTTAAGCCGCCCATACAGACAACCCATGTGTTACAAATGTTAAAAAACTTAAATTGCTAAAGACTTAACTAATGTTAAAATAAAATGATTAAAATATAAGTGGCGCCCTCTCGGATATTTACATGGGGTTACATTATTACATTACATTATTACACTACATTACTACATTATGGGATATTTTGCAGCGTTTACCAGTACGCACCACAGCTGTCGTGGAATTCTCTAATAGTGTAGTACAGGTTTGATAGGAAATGTGTCTTTATTTGAAGTTTAAAGTTTGTTCTATATTTTATCTCTTTTATGCTTTCCGGCAACTGGTTAAAAACCTTGATACCTGTGTAGTTCGTCCCCCTCTGATAAGCTGTTGTATTGTGTTTAGGTAAATACAGTTTGGAGGCGTGCCGGTATTTGCAGATTGCTTACATGTTGATTTGTTGCGAAGGCTTCCAGGTTGTCATATTCATTCAAGATCAGGTTGTAAAGAAAGAGAGAATACAATCTCATGATTCTTAGTTGAGTAAATATCTCTTTACAGGATGCATCTCTAGGCGCTCCTGAAATCAGCCTTACTAGCTTTTTTTGGGTCACAAAGAGTTATTTCATATGTACTGAATTGCCGCAGATGAGGATGCCGTATTGCAGATGGCTCTTGACATTAGTGTTATAGTATGTGATCAGGACGGCTCGTTTTGCCCATTTCCTCAGGTTTATGAGTGCATAGTGGTGGGTATTCATTTTTTTTTGTAGGTACAGTATATGATCTTCCCATGTCAGTTGCACATCTACCAGGATTCCAAGGAAGTTCGTAGCCTTTACCACCGGTAGTGACTTGACTGGGCACTTGACCAATATGCTGCATGGACCAATATTATCCTTGCTCAAAGCAAACTGTACCACCATTGACTTGTTTGGGTTGAGTTCTAGTTGATTGGCATCTGACCAGGTTTTCATGGTGTTAGTTATGTCATTGCATGTTTGTGCACTTAACTCAACTGATTTTCCGGATACAATGAAGTTAGTATTGTCCTCATACTGTCCGAGCTTTATGTTGTTTACTTCCAGATTATTGCATCTGTGTCAAAGTACGTTACTTTGCTGTAGATAAGAAAGAAAATGGCTGACAGTACGCCGCCCTGCGGAAGTCCGACAGTAATGAATCTTTGTTTTGATTTGAAATGGGCATTTTTTTAATTTGTCGGTATCTTGTTTAATATGCACGTATTGAGATCTATTCGTCAGGTAGGATGCAAACCAGGACTTTACTGTGCCAGTCACCCCGTAAGTCTCCAGCTTATTTAGTAACAGTTCGTGTCTAACAATGTCAAATGCCTTACTATAGTCAAAGAATATACCAGCTACCTTCCACCAGCTGCAAGGGGTAAAATGTTCGTTAAACAAGTTGGCTATTTGTTCCGGCTCCTTTTCTTCTTTTTTGTTGATCAATAATGTTATAGGATTTTGGTCTGACTTCGCATTTTGATTTAAATTTGTTTTTATTAGACTCCAAGTGGCTTTAGTTATATTTACCGAATTTCCTAAAGACTGCGTTGTGTGATTCCGTTTTGCCATATCAATTTATTTGTTATATGATTTCTTTTCGTTACTGTTACATAACACCTGTTACATAAGTTTTGGGTTTCTTTTAATGCTTTACGTGACATGGTAAAACTATTACATCTAGTCAACTATGGAGAAACGTGATGCTAGGGATCTTGTCAATTTGTATGACATTTCACATTTTCGTCTGACCTTTGCGGAATGGCGTATAAAGGAGATATTTGAAAGTTCATCTACAACTTAATTGGACAGCTGCCGAAACGGGATATAATGAACAGATGTTTTGTGGGCAAAATATTTCAAAAAACATTGTATATCGGACAATTCGGGAATGTGAAGAGGGAATTCCATGTGTAAACCTACCAAAAACAGGCTGTGCATGAAAGTTAACAGAACATCGGGTCAATTGACTAGCCGTGCAATTCAAAAACACCACAGGTATGTCCACAGAAAACTTTCCCGTCGGTTCCATGTTTCGATTGCTTCAATTTGTTGATATATCGCAAGAAAAGACCTAAAATATAGAAAACGCAAGAAATGTGTCAAATATATAGCCGCACAATTGGCCAGAATTGCTGGTTGTATTTAAAAAAAAAAAAACCTCGAAGTTTAATGTATAAAAGTACACATTTTTATATACAGTCAATTTCGTTAAATTGGGACACATCGGGACGAGACAATTTTGGCCCAATTAAGCGAATGTTACATTGAACAATTGAACATATATTTATTCAATATTCTCGCAAATTTTCATGTTTTCAAGTTGATGCTATGGTCTTTTGAGACACGTTTCCTGACTAATTAGACTCTCCTGAGTACAAGAAGCCCACTTCGACTTAAAAGTATGAAATTTATATGTATTATCATTTTATTTAATATTCAAAAAACCACAAGTCGCAAACCCACAAAAAACATTGAAATTGTCGAAAATGTATCTATTTGAAAATGTCAAAATATGCATGGTCGTCCATTTAAAAAACTGCCAATGACCTTATATCTCGAAAAATAAGGTAGCTGTTGGAAATCAAAGTACGTTACTGAATATGATTTAAAAAATATATTCAAAACTTGTAACGGTACAATACCGGGGTATCATTATAAATTGTAATTAATTTATAAACGTAGAGTGGCTCGTAATCTAAGTGACAGTACTTCACCTGTGTTTGATTCATGGAATCGTTATAGTGACAAGATCGATGGTTCGTTGTTCAAGTATTGTGTCTGGTACAGGGAAAATAGAATAAAGTAATAACACACCAATAATTAAGAATGACGATTTATTCTCAATTAAAGTTTTGAAATGAGTAATGATTTTTACGTGGTTTCTGATTATTTCATTTGGTTATGGTAAAATAATACGCTTTACATTTATGTGGTGACTAAGGGTTTATTTAATAAGTAATAACACTCAAATAATTACGAATGACGATTTATTCTCAATTAAAGTTTTGGAATGAGTAATGATTTTTACGTGACTTCTGATTATATTTCGTGGTATTCTGACGTGAATTAACGTTATAATTCAAATTCTACTGGTTACTAGTACATGCGATCTGTCCCTGCTAATTACGGTGTTTTAGTTATGTCATTCATTCCACATGCGTTCGTTCATCCATATTTTTATCTTTTATTTACTGGATTTGATTTATCCTCAGATAAAGTTTACAAGTGTATTTCCCAGCAAATAACATGCCAATTATTAAGGATGACGATTTACCCTTAATTAAAGTTTTGCAATGCATTTACCAAGCAATAACACCCAAATAATTATGACGTAAATTTCGATCGGTGATTTGTGCACGATGGTCAGTTGTGTCTGGCTAAAGTACATATATCTGATCTCATAGCGAGTCTCATACCCTAACCTTTTCGTCTGACGTGTATGAGACATAAGCCCTTTGTTTGTTTTTAACACTTTTTTTTATTATCTTTTCTTTTGTTTTGATTTGGTCTCAGATGCATCGAATTATGAGGTAAATTACGATTGGTGATTTGTGCACGATGGTCAGTTGTGCTGGCTAAAGTACATATATCTGATCTCATAGCGAGTCTCATACCCTAACCCTTTCGTCTGACGTGTATGAAACATAAGCCCCTCGTTTGTTTTTGACTCTTATTATTTTTTTTTTATTGTCTTTTCTTTTGTTTTTAATATTTTCATTTATTTTTAGCTTGTTTTTACTTCATTTTTGTGACAATTGAATTCACCTAGCGGATGTGATTCTGCATGATTTTGACTTTGATTAATTCACTGATTCATATCCCTTCTATACGCATGCTCATGCAGGAATAATCTTGATTCGCATTCATTCTCCCTTGCCGTTATGCTTCATATTTATTAACTTTGTTTCTCGCCCGATCATGACTTTTAACATTGATTCATTCAATGATTTATCTATAATATCCACATGCTCATGCTTCAGAACTATATTGACTCGCATTCATTCATTTCTCACATGCGTAAAGATTCAAACATGCAAATACTGTCCACATGCATTCTCGATGCTGAGGGCTGTGTTATTTCACCGTCATGCAATTACGACTTATTAGTTCGATCACTCACTCGGCTGATTGATTAGTGATATTAACTACGCACGTTAAATAGAAGTATTTATTGATTTGGTATGACATGGTGATATTTGCTGATTTTTGTAATAATTATTGACCTTCACAGATAGCGGTTTTTAGTTCCCGTTGCGACCGATACCTGGGAAATCCCTTGAGTTTATATCTGTTTAAATACCTTCCTGAACTAAGCTCTTTCCCGAATCCCTTGCTAATGAAATATAAATAATAATTAAAACGCATGATAATCGAGTATGTTATTACGGAGGCAGGATTTCATCAATTCGCACGTTTGTTTGAAGTTTCGTGGCAATGAAAGCGGTTGGTAAAATAGTCCCGTTATGGTAACTAGATTACAAGGATAAATTTGACGTGCAGTTGAAGATGCTTTGAGTGCGCTCATCTGTTTCAAAATGCGTCACGAAACCCACACATCGCTTTTAATATATTCCCATACCTGTGCGCCAATTTAGGCGCAAACATGTCAGGACGATAATTGGGTACAGTAATTGGTGGTGGTTTGTTTGGAGTTGTAAGACTTATCATACGTGACAATATTACGAAGAGAACCATGCACGTTGTGGTGTGTGATTGGTCACTATGTTCGACCCGAACACATCAAGGGTTTAGAGTGATAGGTAGTATGCTTCTAGCGCGCTCATCTGTTTCAAAATGCTTCGCGAAACCCACATATCTCTCTAAGGGCTCTTACACACACCTCGTTTTTATTACTCGGCGTCGGCACTCTAAAACAGACTGACACTATACACACGGCACCAGTCGGCAGAGATTCAGCTTATCTCCTTCAGTCTCCTACAGCGCGCGTTGCCAGTGACTTTGGAACGTAGACAAGTGCATTTAAATGAAGAAAATAATTTAAATTCATCTAACTTAATTAAAAAAAAAATTAAAGGAAAAGTTGTTCTGTTGACATTAATATTTAGCAAACAATTTTACTAGAAAAAGGTGTAATTAAAATTTAATATTTAGAAAACAATTGTATGTTGAACCTGGGTTTATTAAAATTTGTTTCTTGTTTTGATCTGTACTATCACCTGTAAGAGCGTTGAAACTATTGTTATTAACCTCTTGTATATTTTATATTTGAGCTAAAAGAGGAGATAATGGTGAAACCATTGGTAGACCATCTTTTTGTATATAAACATCACGAAATAAATTAAAATTATATTGATCATTATAATTTATTGAATTTGTGCATTGATAAAAAATATTTTAATTAATTTTATGATTTTTATATAAAAAAACATGATCTGTCAATGGGTTCACCATTATCTAATAATTTAGGTGAAATATACATATTATGTCTTAAAATATAAATACAATGATACATTTACATATAAAGATCGTTTCTCTCTATTATGTTTAACTATGTAAAAATCCAATATGGAATCCATTTAAAATAAGCAAGATGCTATAAGAACCTCAGAACCCGTCATATTGAATTTTGTTTTGAAGTCAAGTAAGTAAGTAATTTTTGTCTGAAAAATGTCTTAATAATGTTACAATTACCAAATTAATTCAGTTAAAATAAAGTTGCAATTTTTTTTTTTTTTTTAAATAAAATCCAAATTTTTCTTAATTTTTAAAGTTTTCACCGGCATATGCTCAGACGCTCAAAACTGCACAACTTTGCCCGGTAGCCTAAAATGTTATATTTAAAACTAATTTGATATAAAAAAATAGTGTAATAAAAAAAATCGAAATTTAAAACAAAAATGGTTATCGGGATATTTCCTGTAATAATAAGAAAGATACCCATGGTAACCTACTCGATTTGGGACACCGTGTATATATACATACCGGTGTTTATTTAAAAACTAGCCAGTTTGAATATTTTTTAAATCCCAGTTATCTTGATTAACAGAAAAAACACGTCGATTTTTAATTAGAGGAGGAAGTTTAAAAATTAGATTACATAAATGTTATGTCTAACCCCCTTCTCCCTAGCCACCACTGCTCTTAAAGTTGAAATGGCCCAAACCCCCACCTTGCGATATCTCAATAATGTAGAGATTAAAAGATAAAAGGATAAAACATAATAAAAGATAGCAGATAAAGATAGAAATTAAAAGATAAAAGATAAGAGATAATGTAGTATAGTAGAGATTAAAAACCATGTTAATTGAATTTGAAAAATTACCCCCTTGTCCCTAGCGACCCCAATTTGATATTTTAAATTACACCCCTACCTTGTGAACCATATTTTGAAAGCTTAAAACACATATAATCAAGAGGTGTAACGGAAATATATTTCCGTCAGTACATTTCCAAGGAAAAAAAAATATTTAAAAAACAATATTATAAAAAAAACATTTATTTATAAAATATACGTTTGTTTTGGAAACGTAGTTGAGAAAATATGTTTTCCTTTCAGTTCTTGATTGGATGTGTTTCAAACGATGTATCACAAGGCAACGGTGTAATTTCAAATTTCAAATTATTTTAAATTCAATAAACATGGTTATTACAAAACTACTGCGGCTTAACTTTTTTAAAGTTCAAATCGCTCGATATAAATTGTTTTGGATTTTTTCTTATATTTTTTTAACGGATCGCCAAAAATGTAGTTTTTCGTCACACCTCTGCATTAACTTTTTTTAAGCTTTAAAATTAGGTATCGCAAGGTGGAGGGTGCATTCTGAAATTTAAAAGTAGGGGTGGTTAGGGAGAAAGGGGTAACACTTAAAATTTATTTAACCCCTTTTTTAAACTTCGCCCTCCAATTAAACCGTGTTTTTTTTTGTTTTAATTAAGATAACTTGGATTTAAAGTTTTTGAGACTGGCTAGTTTTCAAATAAACACTCGGTATAGAAAATCTACTTATAGTGATGCTATAATTCCTGATTCAAAATTGACACAATTAAATTTATTGCACATAATGAAGGTTTTAAAATTTAATTCAATTATAAAATTATATTAAAAGTAATAAAAATCTCAATTTTTTTATATTGTTATGATTTAATTCATAATAATTGGTACTTTATTAATTGTGTTTTTATAAAAACCTATTTTTATAAGAGATCATTTTTTTATGCGATTTATGCGGTATAAGAATAGATTGCGTAAATTAGGATTAGCTAAATTGTATTGTAGGTAATAAGTTAAATTTAAATAATCAGGTGTATTTGCTATAAAAAAAACGTTAGTAATCAAGTGTACGTTATCTGACAGCATCACATGAATATATAAAAGTAATATTTTAAGGTTACCATTTGACGTTACGTAACTACGTAAGTACGTCACTAGTTATGAAAAATGCGATATTACACTCGTAAAACAATATCGCATATTTCATACGTGTTACGCACAAAACTTTATTTAATTCCGTCAGAATTATTTAATCTACTATATGAATAAGAAAGTTCCTTACTACATCACAGAATCGGATCACCTTATACCTATTGTTTCTACGGAATCATGATTGCACTGACATGAACAAATTGGTCAGGTAACTAAAATTATTCACAAAGTTAATAATAATGCCAAAAAATATCCTCAAATAGCGATTTAGAACTAACTTCTGATGTTGAAGACTCTGCTAATGTTGCCATGGGTAGTTTACTATCAGAAAAATCCAGAAATAGACACGCTGTAGCATACAAAAACTTTGAAGCTTCGTGGGAACTGCAGTTAAGTAATATCTTTACATAACTACATTACATAACTCTGTGCGTGACAGTTATGAAAAATTTGACGTTTCAAATGTAAGAAATGCCATATTGTATCATAATATAATACGATACGATTCGAAAATTATATCGTAAATAACTATTATGTACTGTAACCATTAATATTTGATGATCTGACGGTTCTTTATTAATTATTATACCATGTATTACATGGTAAATATGGAGAGAGTATAGGCAAGCAAATCAAAAAATCGAAAACACATCATGTTGTAAGTTGTCAAGCCACAGTTGTGGACGAATAAGTTACGCTTAAAGTAACATAAATATTAAAATAGATCTAAATGAGATATTTTAGAAGCACTAGAAATTAAGGGGACTTGGGGCAAAAAAAATAGATAAGAACCCATAAAAACGCAGGCGGTTGGTCGTCCAGAGCAGGGTACGCGCGCGTCGCAGGCGGCGCTTAGAAATTCTGCCGCAGTACCATTAAATAACCCTCAGCCTGTCGTTATATATGTCATCGCCAAGCTAAAACCGCGCGTTGAAGTAAGACAGGCGGTTTCGAAAAATCTAGCGGCGGCCGCTTGTTGTGTATGAATACACCCTATGCTTTGCATGAGACCATGTGCCGAGGCGGTGCCATTAAGCGGTGCGCCGCTCACCGAAACCGCCTCGTGTGTAAGTAGGCTAACTACGAAGAGAAACATACACGTTATCGTGCGAGATTGATGAATGTGTTCGATCCGAACACACCAACGGATAAGAGTGATTTTGTATTATGCTTCTAGCGCGCTCATCTGTTTCAAAGTGCGTCGCGAAACCCACATCTCACTCTCACTACGAAGAGGATCACACACCTTTGCGCCAGTTTGGGCGTTTTGTTCTTTCGTAATTTTGTCACAGGATATTTTCCGGCGGATTGCCGAATTAATTTACTTGACACGCGTAATGACTTGTCTGCTAAATATTTCGCAGTGCCCTTCGAATTTGGCAGTTTGATTCGCGTTACTCGATTATCAATTGCGTCAGTACTCACTCATTAACCCTTCCTATCTCTTGCCGCCTGGACAGCCGTACTGATGTCGTGGTGGCCCTTGGTGTCGTTTTAATTACTTCGCGGCCTCCCCGAAAATATCTAACTGGATCAATACTGCCCTAATTGAATTATCAATTTCCCTGACTATTTATACTAATCGCGCCCCCGTTTACACTCTCGCGATTTCTCTCGTGCCCTCGGCCGTCGAGAACTAAGTGACATCCCCCCCTGATTTCGCAGATTCTTATATGTTTACCTCCACATTCTCCCCGAGCCCCCGGGCCCAAACACTGCCGTTTCCGACGGTTCTCCGGTGGTCCTTTTGCCCTGGCTAAGTGCATTTTTCGATGACTGCGCAATAATTTGCACATGTTTACGCCACTCGATCTTTTGCTGGCGGATTTGTGTTTGCTCGCAATACAAATCATGTCCCCTCGTTGTGTGAGTTATGTCTGCCAAATGTCCCCTGTTCCAAGAATTTCGGTACGCGTGCATGTAGCTCGCGCTGTTTTTATGGTACTTAAGTTAATGATTCTATGGGCCGTAATATTATACTTTCTGTTTTGGAACACCCCGGAATTGCTCACTGTCAGTCAGTCCACATCCCCTGTCTGGTCTCGACTAATTTATATTTCCATGAACTGTTGATATTTCCGCCCGACTAGTAAACTCTTGTTACCCTTAAGAGGCCTCTTTAGTCACCCGGCATCGGAGTGTAGAGAGAGCGCGATTTGTAGAAAAGAGATCTCCGATGCCGGGTGGGCGTCATGCTTTGGGTCGGACAGAGGACGTAAAAAGACAGTGGGGGTACAGCACGTGAAACGCTAGATTTGATAATTGCTCGTCACAACCGCGACAAACCAAATGGGATCTTTGACTTTTCGTTATTTTCATTATTTTTGCGCCAAACGTTGTCTAATCTAAGTAAAACAATTTGCAAATTAATAATTTTAAAACAATAGTAATGAGTAAAATGATATTAGGTTATACAGGGTGTCTACGCTAAACCGTTCGTTAAAAGTTTACGGAGTTGCCGTTGTACTAAACATTTCAAACAAATCCTCATCACACGGTTGAATCAGTTATCGTCATGTGAAATATTTTCAACTTTCTATCATTTCCGGTTCCACCGGAAGTAGCACCAACTTTCTTATTTTAAACGGAACACCCCATATATTATTATACATTTGAATTTCTCACTTTTCTCTTTTAGTTTGCAAGCAAAAAAATGTTTTTCTAAAATTTTGACCTTTAAAAGGTAGCCTGAAATCTGTCTATAACTTCTCTTAGGAATAAGATAAAATTATGAGTTATATTTCTAATTGTACCTAGAGGATACCTCTATGAGTAAAATAATTAAAAACTGTCAATTTTGGTAATAAGTGTTCATAAAATGTCAATATCTAATTACCCTCTCAAATATCCCGTAATTCATTTTTTTTTTTTATAGAATGACCCATTTTTTATCGCATAGCACGATTGGGAGAAAAATTTACTACAAAAAAAGGATAATACAACCATACTCCTAAAGCAAGTATTTTTTGAATTATTTCGAAGATTACTTTTTCTTCGCATTTCTGCAGGGTATAATTTTGCATGTCACCAGTGCACTTTAGTAGGCATGTGATATGTTTTTGTTTTCTCGCTATTGTAATGCAAACTGTCGAATAATAAAACCATTTTGAATAAAGTATTACAGAAATCAAAATCAACAAAATGAATCATTACACAAATCAACAAAATCTCAATTTATTCTTTATACATGGCAACTGCGATAGAATTGTTGCTCTAATATGTAGAGTATTCAATAAAACTTATCCACATTTGCCGCCGATCAATAAAAATCATATGGTTTTAATCGTGACATAATTCGATTGATTTATATTACATTATCTAAACTGGCAAACACTGATCAGAAATATAAAAAAAAAAACAAATAAATCGTGATTATTTGACAGTGTAATATTTTTGTATACTGTTCTTATACATTTTGACTCTGTAATGTTCTCTGTGAATCCAAATACGATAAATGAAATTATTATTATTATGTTTTAAATCATTAATTTTTGATTTTTTTAAATCATGATATATCCAACCCTGGTTTTTAATAAAGTTTTTGTTTTTTATAAATAACTCTATAACGAGGGACGAACGAGAAAATGTCCACTCTTAATTTTCAATTTGTTTTTGCCCCCTGAATCGATACCCAAAAGCACGGGCGTCAATTCTGAGACACCCTGTATATATATATATATATATATATATATACGGGGTGTACCAGAAGTACGTGTGTTAATTTTAAACATTGGTAGAACTCGTTAAATAAAACATTTTTTCTCTGTTTTTTTTTTTTTTTCAAAAACCAATGTTAAACTGTTTTAAAATATGTTCTAGTTTATCTACTAAAACGCGTACCCGCCTATGTTTAAAGGTGTGCAGCGATAAAATCTTTTGTTGTGATGGCAACGGTGTCATAAACGTACATCATTGCCTGTTAGGCAAAACACGTTTAGGATATTGTGCACTGTACAATCTACGGGCTTCTGCGGCATTTCCAAAAGCTCGTCCATATACCAACACAATATCTGTTAATTCTTGATTAGAAAAATTTGGCATTTTGAAATAAACTTCACTTGACAATTATAGTGACAGTACCTGAGAACGGCTCGTTTGGTCAAAATTAGGGGCCATAAAAATATTTAAAAAACCTGCAAATTTTGAAAAAAAACATAATAATAATAATAATAATAATAATGTAGTCTTTAATTCCAACAAAAATACATAAAATAAAACATATACTTAATGTAGGAATTGCGTCATATATACATTTGATTGATTACATTGATTGAATGTTGAGATACATTAGCTTTGTTATTTTTTTTTTCTCTGGCGTTATTTGTTTCGGGTGCAGATTTGGCTTCCAGTCCATACGATGGCGCGGGAATAAAAAACGGCTTATTAGGGCTCCTTTAGGCCACGTTTTTGGGAGTTGTACCGTTTCTAGATCCTCAAACGCAATGGCGAGTCTGAACGATGCGTATTCCTCCGGGCGCCTTGATTTTAATGCCTCACAAACTAGTGTTTTGATGTCGAATTTTTTTAGATGTTCAATGATGTCTGTTCTTGTGGTCTCGGGGCGCAATCTGGAGATGTGTAGATGCGCTTTTTTCCGGATGCCTGCTATACTCGATGATTCAGCCACGCCTTCTATTCGTTTATTTGAATTCTTCCTTCTACTAATAGTTTTCCATGTGCTTTCTGAGGGCACTCTTGCACTAACAGTATGGGCGCTAGCGGATTTCGTTTGTAATTTATGTTTGGCGACCATAGTGGCATAGGTTGTAGTATGATCCTCGGTGTCTATAGTGTTGCTGGCCTCAGATGATGGTTTCATCCGTGTTGATTCGGTTGCGTCTATTTGTTGCTCTTCGGATGATTCAACTTCACGGGTGTTATTTATTGATAGATTACGATTGCTGCCAAGCCTTGGTTTAGGTATTTTTCCAACATCAGGATTTAAAGTAGTTTGTTCCAGTTTCCCTTCCAGATTTGCTATCTTCTCCAATAGTAACTTCTTACCTTGCCTTAGTTCGACGACCAACATTTTTAGAAGCATGTAGTTCTCTTTCGATACTTCGTTGTCATTCGTATCTTGAAGGACATCCTCCGATATAATTAGGTTTAGTCCACAGCACTTCTTAATTCTTTTAATGCAGCATAGAAAAAATGTTTTATATAACGAGTTCTACCAATGTTTAAAATTAACACACGTATTTCTGTTACACCCTGTATATATATATATATATATATATATATTTGCAGAAGATAATTACAAGTACGTTTACTACTGTAAGTAAGTAAAATGTTTTTAGAATTTACTATACTATATTTTTAATTATTTTATATTTATCTGCATCCATTGTTGGTCCATTACATGGTAGAGATACACAGTTTTTTTTATATCGTGGATTCTTGTTCAGATGATGCATACTATGTATATACAATAACGACTCGAGTTTGGGTTTATATTTATTACGGTCATTGGATTATGATTGATAGGTTTCAGTTTGAAGCTGCACTTGCCGCCTGAAAATAGTTTTCGGCAGATTTTATTTATTTATAACATTCCATGGTAATGTCACAGTCTGGAACTTTACGGATTATAATTGTTTATGTTAAATACTACAAGAAAACGCATCAAGTTTGCCAGAACCCCTCATTATCACACAGCGTCTCATACCTTTCCATCTTGCAAAATTGTTTCTCGGCAGAATTTATTTATTTAAACATTCCGCGGTATTGCCACCGCCCGAAACTCTTCAGATTATAATTGTTTACGTTAAATACTATACGAAACCGCATTTAGGTTCGCCAGAACTCCTCATTCCTATTCCTGTTACTAAGGCGCGTCATCACTTTTTGTTATTAAAATTGCTTTGTTTCGCATTTCTATGCCTAAACGGCCGGAAATCTTAATTCAAACTATCAGGAAATCAAACTATCTTGAGTTTCCGCGAAGTGCGATGCCAGCTTCACATACGCCGTGTAATTCTATTAAAAACAGCGCGCTTTATTTCACGTCTAAAATGTGCAAAAAATTATCCCAGAGCGCGCCAGCCCCTAGAGAGAGAGATGCGTAACATGCGACAAACGGACGGGCGTGTCTTATGTCTAAGTACTGCTGTGTGCAGGTGGCGGCAGCACATTACTGTCGCCAAATTGCATTTATTTGTCGCCAAAAATACTCCATTATAACTTAAGATATCTGAACAAAAAAAAAGAACATCGTTCCCAACAACATTAGCTACAAATACCCCGATGGAATTTCCATTATATGTACCCTGTCTTGAGTAATTAATTACCGAAAAAAATATCACAAACCGACTAAAGATGCCTTTCTTTTAATCGACATAATAAATCACCATTTTATTATTTCTTAAAAACTAAACAGCACAAAGGTAGATAAATGTCTAAACTTTCTAAATCAGGTCTCCGATTGTAATTTTGTTGACCCGTTTATGAATTATCTTGGCGATGGTTTACATGCAATTCCCTATACCGCGTTTGGGTAAAGAGGCCTCTTAAGTTAATGGCTTTATTGTCCCATTGTCGATAGAATTCTCCCGGGCTGGTTCAGGGGTGTGCGCCCCCCACGAGTCTGTTTACGTATTTTTACGCCGGAATGCGATACTTATTTATTTATTAATACGAACGATATTTCAGCAAATAACACCTGTCTTACCTACTGGTTATTTAGCTAAATAAAACATGGTATGTAGTGGGTCCTTTCAAACTTTCTGTTAACAGCAACAAAAACAAGTTTTGCCAGAAATCAGGTGTTCCGACACATTTTCCCAACCGTGTATCGAGCGTTCAACAAAAATCAACGACGAAGTTAGCGTTGGCAATCTCAAGTCATGTCTGCACTTAGGATCAAATCTGGCATGTTAACATGACAACCAGCATTGCACGTATGCGCCTGTGATCTTGGTGCAGACATGACTTAGGTTACCAACGCCAACTTCGTCGTCAATTTTTGTTAACGCTCGATATATGAGATCACATCATAATAAATTGTATTTTACTGTCCCAATTAAGCGAAATGTTGTCCCAATTATACGATGTAATTTACTGCGACTTCCTTGGTTTTGTTTCCGTTTCTTGAGATTTGGCCCAAATAGGCGGCTGCACCGATTAACCGGAGGCCCAATTAAGCGGAATTGACTGTCCTTGTACAGGTATAACTCAATAATAATAATAAATATTATTATTAATATAATTTATATTGCTATAAAATATGATTACAAAATTCAAAGGACCATTCTTCTTAAAGTCCCATCTCCTATCTAAGGTTGGAAATCATCATGGCAATCCTAACGTTATTTACAACTGTTCTAAATAGTTGGCTTGATGTTAATCCGAACCATTCTCTTAGTTTTCTGAGCCAGGAAGTTTTTCTTCTTCCTGTGCCTCTTTTCCCCTTTATCTTTCCTTTCATAATCAGTCTCAGCAACCGTAGCGTTTCCCCCTCATTATATGACCGAGATATTGCAGTTTACGCTTTTTAATGGTGTTTATAGGTTCCTCTTCTTTATCAAGTCTTTGTAGCACCACGATGTTTGTAACTCAGTCCACCAGTAGCAACGTAACTCAGTTTAACTCAGTAACAACGTAGCATTCGCAGCCTTAGTTCTAATTTGATGTCACGGCTGCAAAACTTGTTAATTTTAATAAATGCAGCTATAGCAAGCTACACGAGCATTTATTTATTTTCCTTGTACTGCGTTTTGGGTGACGTTACCATGTTAACTATTCCACTTGTCTACCAGATATATAAAGATTTCCGTTACCTATAGGATTTTTTGTGATGATTATGAATTTTGTTTGTTAGATTATTGACATTATGATTATTGATTATTGACTCAGGTTATTGACAACTTCGCCGTTTATCACAATGCCTTCCAAGACGTCTTCCGTGGATTCTTGAAAAATAGCCTCCTACAAAAAAATAGTGTTAAACCCTGTCAAATGCTTTTCAAAACAAAATAAACACATATATATGTTTTCATTCATATTTTTCACCAAATTGGTACCAAAGAATCAATGGATTTTGAATTAAAAATATAACTGCCTAGGGGAATTTGCGGAGGAGATCGTTTACTACTACTGTAAATTTCCGAGAGATTCTTGAAGGAATTTTTGAAAATGCTGCAGTACAAATTTAGATATTGCTATTGTGGTTTGTACTGAATTTTCATAACATATCCAGAGAAAATATTCGAAAATCGATTTTACGAGAACCAAATTAAGGTGAAGTGGGGTAAGAACGTAAATGGGGCAAGAGTGTAAACTGTATGAATTTATTCCAATGGAAGTTAAATTGTAATAGCTAACAGGTAGGACCAGATAGGTTATTATGAAGCGATCGACATAGATGTCTCTCATTCATGAGGGGAATTCCCTGTTTATATATCAATTATAAAATGCAACTCGTTCTGAAGTACACATCTAAACTTGAATCGCCCAACAATGTACCGTTAATTTTTAAGAAATATTTGTATCTTGTGCGCATAATTTTTGTAAACGTGAAGAACATTGTTTGAAGTTTATATAAAATAAATTAATTCTATTGGTTTTTTGAAATTTGCTGAGAAATATACTACTCTGGTCTTGCCCCGAAAATATTTGGTCACTGGGCAAGTTCGGAGCATGCAGTGGGGTAAGACCGCAGTAGTCTGCACGATGTGACAACTGAGGTCTGTGCAGTACACATGCTCTTAAGTATCACATTTGTTTTGTATTTTCTGGTTTGTTGTTCCCCAATACATAATTAATAATATTGTAACACTAGACTTTCGCTTCCTGTATCTGCCTTCCTTCTTAGTCTGATTATGATGAAGAAAAGTCCCTTATGCACTTCGGGTAAGTGTAGGGTTCGTTCCGAATAAAAGTCAGCTTACTGTCAACAACCGTTCAAGACAACCATAAAATAAAGATTGTTAATTCTATATAAAATAAATTAAAATACAACTCTAATTAATCCCGTTAAGTTCTGTATACTCCTCTCTCTCTCTAGAGGATATTCCTCTCTGAAGGAGATGTCCAGGTCCAGGAGATGTCCGCCGATTATTACATCAGATCGATAGAGGAGTTAACCAGGTACTGGTCTTATCTAAATATTTCTGAAGGAGATGTCCAGGTGCCTAGTTAACTTCTAGTCCTCCACACCGATTATAACATCAGATCGATAGAGGAGTTAACTTGGTACTGGATACTTGTAACCAAATATCCGCTGAAGATGTCCAGGTACTTGGTTAACTTGTAATCCTCCACGCCAATTATTACATCAGATCGATAGAGGAGTTAACCAGGTACTGGCACTGGCATTCTTAGCTTAGGAGCTCGTCAGAACTCCGTTCTATATTTGGTTCCTGTTATTTGGTTATTTGGTTCCTGTTCCGTAGCCGCGAGATATCTTTGTTACGGCAGCGTCGCCGGAAACCGTCCGGACAATGGGAGCCACGTGTTTGACTCTTATCGGTCGTTGCTCAACACGAGAAATGGGGATTTGTTGTTAGGGGGAACTTGTTGCGCGCTCACCCGGCGTTCGCGTAACGGCAAGGCGCGGCCGTCTCCCATAGATAACCCCCTTATAGATAATGATAATTGCCTTATAAGCCATTCACATTGCAAAAAATTTCAGACTTAGTTATCGCCCCTATTCGCTAATGGCGCTGATCACAGAACGATTTTTGGCGGGAGCTTTAAATGATATAGAAATTCAAAAATTGAAATTAAAACTCTTCAAAAACATTTTCATCATTTATTGTGTTTGCAATACAAAGTTTAGGGAATCAAAGGGCCGTTTTCAATTCTGAACATTAGTAAAATTGAAAATGTTTACAAAGATTAGTTCATATATTTGTGAAAATATCGACATTTATTATAGAAAAATAACTGTGATTAATAATGATAAACAAAATGTGCGGTACTCTACGAAGATGCCTTTATTTCAAGTTACTTTTCATTTACAATTACTCTCAAAATATAATTTAAATTAATTCATTTACAGAGATATTCATACATTTCTTATATATTATGTTATTTCAATTTTCATTTATAATCTAGACCAGCGTTTCTCAAAGTGTGCTCCGCGGAGCCCTGGGGTTCCGCGAGCTACCCCAAAGGGCTCCGTGAATTATAAATTGAAATCCGCTAAAACTTAATATATATTAATAAAAAATGAACTAAAAATTTAGATTATAGATTTTTTTTAGATTTTTAGCGGTTGAGAAACACTGTCCTAAAGTGTGAAGCGTGTGTGAGTGTGTGCGCGTTGCTAACTTGAGTGGCTTTCAGTCACCCTAATTTTGTTCGTACGCCCGAAAGCGAAAAGCGACTTGGACGACTCGGGCTGGAGACGTATCGGGCCGGGCCGGGTACAAATAGTCAAAAGTCGGCCCGTGCAGACCATTGTCTCCACCGTCCGCAGATTGCGCCAAGAGTGGTCTTACAAACTGAAATTAAGTGAAATTTTTATAAAGTGAAGTGGAAGAATATTGAGGTGTTTTATTTTATTTATTTCTATACATTACTTATACACGGTTAGTTTCTTAAATGCGAGCATGCCGCACATGTGGGTAAATGGTTGGAAGACAATAATGCGGTCTGCCGCGTGGCCGTTTGCTTTTTCAGCTTTTTCTTAGGTTTAGTTTGCATCAGTTTGCTCGCTCTATCGCTATTTTATGCGTAGGCGTGATGAACTCTTAAAGCGACAAAACCTAATTGTTTCAACTTTTAAAACTGACAATGAGAAGGCCACTGAAGCATCATACATTGTCAGTTATCGTATTGCACTGGCAGGCGAAGCTCATACAATAGCTGAGACATTGATCAAGCCTTGTGCAGTCGATATAGCTAAATGTATGCTTGATGAAAGGTTGGCAAAAGAAATAACTAATGTGCCACTATCCAATGACACGGTAGCTCGCCGAATTAAGGATTTAGCAGCCAACGTAAAGGCTGAATTGATATCTCGTCTGCAATGTTGTAATTTTTCTCTACAAATGGACGAAAGCACATACGTAGCTGGACTTGCAGTCTTGCTTGTATTTGTCCGATATCAGCATCTAAATTTGCTTGAAGAGGATCTACTTTTGTGTGAACCATTGCCAACCAATACAACTGGTGCCGAAATATTTAATATCGTGGATAACTTTTTTAATGCTCATGGTTTAGATTGGAAAAAATGTGTTGATATCTGCACTGATGGTGCAAAGGCAATGGTAGGAAAAACTGCTGGCGCTGTCGCAAAAATCAAGAATATGGCACCAAACTGCACAAATAGCCACTGCATACTTCACCGCCAAGCACTTGTAGTAAAAAAAATGCCATTGTCACTTAAAAAGGTCCTTGACGAGTCTGTAAAGATAATAAATTTCATAAAATCGCGACCATTACAAACACGGCTTTTCAAAATTCTATGCGAAGATATGGGAAGCGTTCATAAAGCTTTACTGCTCCATACCGAAGTACGATGGCTGGCTCGAGGGAAAGTACTTGTTCGACTATTCGAGCTGCGTTCCGAATTGGGCACCTTTTTCATGAAAAACAATATGGATTTACAAGAAAGGTTGACAGATAAACTATGGTTGTTTCGACTTGGATACCTCGCCGACTTTTTTTCAAAGATAAACAATGTGAATATGTCACTTCAAGGAAAACAAGTAACAGTGTTCACAGCCAATGATAAAATTCAAGCTTTCAAAAAGAAATTGGAATTTTGGATCACTTGCATTCGCTCTCGTGAGCTAGATAGCTTCCCAATACTTAAAGATTTCTGCGATGAAATTAATGGAGACATTGATGCAAATGACCTTACTATGTTGTGTGATGAAATTTGTCAACATTTGGAAGATATTCTAAACTCGGTCAAACAATATTTTCCAGATGAAGAGAATGAAAAGCTTAAAAATTATACATGGATTAGAAACCCATTCATAGTTCAGAAAAGGCCAGACACATTCACAGCTAAGGAGTACGAAATGTTCGTTGACATGATTACAGATTCCTCACTACAAGCCATATTTGAAAAGCTATTTTTGCCAGAATTTTGGTGCACTTTGAGAGAAGAATTTGCAGATTTATCAATGAAAGCTGTTAAAATACTTCTTCCTTTCGCTACGACTTATCTGTGCGAATCTGGCTTTTCTTCATATGCTGCAACAAAAACCAAATACCGCAACAGACTCGATGCAGAAGCTGATATGAGAATTCAACTGTCCTCTATAAAGCCAGACATAAAAGAACTATGTAAAAATAGGAAACAAGTCCATGCGTCCCACTAACAATGAAGTTTGTTTTTATAATATTTAGCAATTATTTGTTGATAAATAAATGATTTTATTGAAGAACAAATAATTTCATTCTTTCTTTTTGTTTATATTTATTTATATAAACTAAAATACTAAAAATAAAATATATTTAAATACATATAAATAAATATATATATACAGGGTGTCCGGAAAATACGTGTACAACGTTTGACGACAGACTCCTGACGTCAAAATAGGTCGATCTAAGCCGACTTAGTTATATCCAAAATTGTCTCGTTTAGCCGATAGAGGGCGTCAAAAATTAATATCAATGACTTTTAATAATTTGACAATTAATCAAGTATAATATTTACTCAAGTATACGATCAACATTATTGAATTACAAGTTCATTTTACCATTAAAAATGGAAAATTATACAAACTCTCAGAAAGTTGACATGCTCCTGGTATACGGGTTTTGTCGAGGAAATGGGCGTCAGAGTGTTAGGGTTTACATGGAGAGGTTTCCTAACCGTCGAATACCAAACCACCAAACATTTGCCAATATTGAGCGTCATCTTCGGGAAACGGGCAGTTTTGAGAAAAAGTTTGAAGGCAGGGGTCGTATGCGAACAACTCGAACTGTGGAAACAGAAGAGATGATTCTGGAAAGAGTTGAAGAAGAACCAAGTACCAGTACCCGTCTCTTAGAACGTGAGTTAAATGTTCCTAAAACGATTGTCAATGAGGTTTTAAGAGAACAGTTGTTACATCCTTACCACATACAAAAAGTCCAGGTACTTTTACCGACTGATCCCCCCATGCGGCTTACATTTTGTCAATTTATTAGAAACAAAAGAATCCTTGTTCCAAATTTTTGTAGAAAAATTATGTTTACTGACGAGGCATGCTTTACAAGATCTGGGGTAACCAATCTGCACAACGAACATATTTATTCCGATGAAAATCCACATGCCATTAAAGTTGCACATCATCAGCATCAATTTAAAATTAATATTTGGGCAGGTATTATTGATCACTACCTTATTGGTCCCATTGTTATTCCAGACAGGTTAGATGGAAATATTTATTTAAATTTTTTGCAAGACACATTACCAATTCTTCTGGAGAATTTGCCCATTTTACTTCGGAGGGAAATGTGGTATATGCATGATGGTGCCCCGCCCCATTTTTCCGTTGCCGTTCGGCAATACTTACATCATCAGTATCCCAACCGATGGATTGGAAGAGGCAATGATGCACTAGTAAAATGGCCACCACGTTCTCCTGAGTTAAATATGTGTGACTTCTTTTTGTGGGGCGCTATTAAAACAGAAGTTTACAAGACTCCGGTAAACACACGCGATGATTTATTGCAGCGGATTTTAAATGCAGGCAACCATTTTAATAATCCCGAGACATTAGATAGGGTCCAATATCATTTTTTAAAGAGTGTTAATAAATGTATTCAGCAAGATGGCGGTCATTTTACACATTTGCTTAAGTAATGTTTTTGTTTTACTTAGTTTCTTACAATAGATACTTTCAACTTTGTTATACTTTTATTTTTTTTGACGCCCTCTACCGGCTAAACGAGACAATTTTGGATATAACTAAGTCTGCTTAGATCGACCTATTTTGACGTCAGGAGTCTGTCGTCAAACGTTGTACACGTATTTTCCGGACACCCTGTATATATATATATATATATATATATATATATATATATATATATATATATACATATGCACATACATATGCTTATTGAACCAGTGGGGTTCCGTGGAAATTTGTATGCCTTTGGAGGGCTCCGCCGCTCAAAAAGTTTGAGAACCGCTGATCTAGACATTCAACCTTATCTAATCCTCAAAATTAATATTGTGGTTAACGATTTATTAGCAATCACAAGTTTTTATGAAATTAAGAATCAATTATGTATGCAACAAAATATATTTGTTTTCAAAGTGCATTTTGTGATATTAGGTAAGCAATGTAATGACCAACTAATGCGTCAAGAAGGATCTAGCCAGCCCTGGTATGATAACGTTTTATATATGTGTAATAGCTTGAAAATTCTTTCCATTATAGTCGCAGTGAGTGATGCAGTTGCAGTTACACTGTTACCTTGAAGGTAACACCTTCACTTGTTACGTAAGGTTATAAGGTTATATTGATGCGTTATTTTAGTAGTTCGAAATCTATTTTAATAAATGTGAGTTTTCACCAGTAAGACAGTAAGTTCACCAGTAATCACAATTTCTCTGTTTTCGTATACCTACAATTCCAAATCCTCAAATCTCCTATAAACCAAATCATAAATCCATCCACCATCCCGACATCGAATAAGAAGAGCTTCAGGCAGAAAGCAGGCTCACGTGACAGGTAGAATCACAGTAGAGTAAAAACCTCTTAAAAAATGATGACTTTGTACAATCTGCAAGTGTGATTTCCAATATTACATGGATTAACGAGAATGGACTTAGTGCATAACTGGACGTGTGGAATGTGTAATAATAGGTCAAAGAAGAGGCAATATGAATGTGAATTATGTTTTGATGTGGAATAGAATGTGAAAAATAACATTCACAATTTTATAATAAATTGTTCATTTTACAAACTTATAACATTTGTTATAAATATTTAGCTGATTTATATGGTCCTTTTATTTGAATAGACTTTTTTTTAAATTAAAACGTTTCTATCTTATAAATGTGTAACTTTTAATAGCAACTTATTTAAAATCGGTAAAAAGCATTTTGTAGCTGGCTTTATTCTAATTGCGATCTTGCCCCATAAGATGCTAAGTAAGGCTTCAGCCTATTTTAAACAGTCGTCTATAAAAATGAAAATTTCCATGGGAAAGTGGTGTTTTTGTCAATAGAAATTAGAGAATTTACACTCCACTCCGCATTGATAACAATATGTTAAGTATTTATAAAATAACTTTAAAATAAATGTCTTAAAAGCAGAACTTACCAAAACCCTGTCCAAATGTACCCCACTTTACCTTAAATTACCCAAAAATTATTACAAAATTCAAATAATTAAAAACTTTCGAATTTTCGATCAAATATAGATTTTGAATCGAAAGCATCGGAGCGGATTTACATGCAGACTGAAAATATTTGAAAATTCGTTGATGACTATAGTGTACACTGTTCTGGTAGATTTAATAATTTTTATTGCTGATGATCAACTGAGAGGATGATTATAGTGTGCCCCACCCATCCATAAAGGGACGTCCACTGGACGTCTGGACGTCCAACATTATGAAATCATTATAGCAATAATGGTTCGTAATGATGCGTCATTGATTAGTAGTAATTGTATGTACTGCAGTGATCATTAAAAAAAAGTCTTCATTTGAATCATTTCTGTCAATTGTCACTGATTCATCTGTCAGTTGTTACTCATTTATCTATCAATTGTAAGTGATTAATCAGTTCCGGCATTGTTTGCGGTGAATGTAAGTGCCCTCTGTTATTAATATTTGAGAACTACACTAAGTAATGTACAGGAGTGGGAGGCAAGATTAACATCCCGTCAATCCCCGACTAATGGAAACGGAGAGTACACAGTCAGCATTATCACGAGCAACAAGTACTTAGCATTCACGCGACCCCATCTTTGTATTTTTACACTTTCAATATTAAATATATTAATTTTAGGCTGAAACAAAGCCCTTGTATTTTTATACATAAACCCCAATGCAACATGGTCCTTTCGAACCGGATACTTGAGCTTTAAACAAGTATTTGTGAGTTATAACAACAATCCGCGCAAAAGTCCGCGCAAAAGTGGTATCATGACGGTACAGTTTGTGCAGAAGTTAGTGAACATCGCTAGCTCCAGAGTTCCCGGCATTACATCCAGGATATCGCATCGCCGCAGCAGTTCCAGGATCCACATCCAGGAAACCGGCACTATTCCTCCAGGCATCACGTCCAGGAGCATCGAAGTGCCGCAGCAGTTCCAGGATCCACATCCAGGAAACCGGCACTATTCCTTCGGGCATCACGCCCAGGAGCACCGAAGCGCCGCAGCAGTTCCAGGATCCACATCCAGGAAACCGGCACCATTCCTTCAGGCACTACGTCCAGGAATCCCGCAGAACGCCGTTCGATCCAGCTGATTGTCCGACGAGTCCACACAATCTCCAGGAGTCCGCAGCAGACGCAAAACGTCCGTAGTTCTCCGTACTAAGGTGGGTCGCATCCTTTATTTATTCCAATAATCAATCCCTCAGTTTGTCTCATTTACTAAGTGCTTTTCCCTACAATGGCTTCCATGAGGTGGACAAAAGTGTCGTCACCGGCTCAAGAGTCCATCGATACTTTTTCATTCAAACAATTCATAAATGTACAACGGTTTGCAGGCTATGTTCATGAATTCAATCCAGAGTCAGACAGTGTCGATGCTCTTAAAGCTAGGCTACAGCGAGTTGGAGCGGTGGACATAGAATTCACCAATAATTATCACACCGCGTGTAAATTAGATTGCGAAATCGTAACTATTGAATTTATTAACAATTTTGAGGGGCAATATTTTGATGCCGTTGGTGCAGCTCTCGCGCTAATCGGCAAATCCGTGAACGCATCTAGTTCTACGCACTCAATTAATTCCGCCCTCCCAGCAGTAAAATTACCAACGTTGAGTTTGCCAGCGTTTTCTGGAGCGTATGAAGATTGACTGAGTTTTCGCGCTGGTTTTGTATCATTCATTCACGAAAATAACAACTTCTAGCTTAACACTTAACTTAGCTTAACAGGTCTAGCTTAACACAAGATGCATAGCAAACAATTCAATCACTGCAAACCTCGAATGTTAATTATGCATTTGCTTGGGACCTGCTCAAATTGCGGTATGAAAACAAACGCGTGATTGTCTTTAATCACGTGAGGGAAATCTTCAATTTACCTAAACTATCAACCGAATGCCATCTTGGGTTAAGAAAAATACTGCGTGGCTACCAGAGACACGTGCGTGCTTTGGCGGCTTTAGGGCAGAACGTGAACAACTGGCATGTCATAATCTTACACATAATTACTGCCAAATTAGATTTCACAACACTCCGTGATTGGGAATTGCAGCGCATTAAGGGTGAATTGCCAACGCTGGTTGAATTATCCACATTTTTAAGTAACCGCTGCCAAATGCTTGAGTCTGTAAGTGCGAAAAATGTCAAATCCAAACCTATTAGTAAACCGCTGAAAACCCTACTTAACAACCAATTCGCGAAATTGTACATATTTTAATGAAAATATGTTGCAGAACGCGTCGCAGCAATTAAAGCATCAAATGCATGTCTTAATTGTTTACTTATTGGGCATGCCGCCGGACAATGCCGATCTTCAGGTAATTGTCGCAAATGCGATAAGCGCCATAATACCCTTCTTCATTTCACTGGGTTTAACCAAACGCCGTCGGCTAATACCGCTGGGCCTAATAGGCCAGCTGGCGATTTAAGCTTACCAAGTAATTCTGGAAAATCAGACATCCAGCCTGTTGTGTATTGTCTTGCAATGTCGCCGCGGGTACTGAAGTTTTATTGTCGACGGCTAAAGTTTATATTACCGACGTTTATGGAAATCCACATTGTGTTCGAGCAGTTTTGAATCGTGGGTCACAATCAAACTTTGTGACAGAAGCGCTATTGAAACATTTGGGAGTACCATCTACCCCAATAAACTTAAAGATTAGTGGATTTTCCAATTCCATATCCGAATCAAAGAAACGTGCCACAATAAACGCCAAATCGCGTTACAATGGTTTCGAAGCAAAGTTAGCATGCTTTGTCATTCCAGTAATTACCAGCAAAATTCCCCGTACAACTTTCAATTCCGAAATACTAGATATCCCGCAAGACTGTAAATTAGCTGATCCAGATTTTAATCAATCTAGTCACATTGACCTGCTAATAGGCTCGTCATTATTGCTTGACTTACTTATGAAGGGGCAAATAAAATTAGGGAAAGGTTTACCAACACTACAAAAAACTCAGTTAGGCTGGATAATTGGGGGGGATTTGAACATTCCTTTGTCAAATAATAACACTCAGTGTTATGTAAATACAGAGTTGGAAACGCAAATTGAAAAATTTTGGGGAATTGAGGAGTTTCCCACAATGAAATTTCAATCGGACGACGACAAAGTTTGTGAGGCCAACTTCAAAGCAACAACTGCGCGAGCCGACACCGGTCGGTTTATAGTGACATTTCCGTTCAAATCGGGTTGTCGCGATGAATTAGGTGAATCAAGAGCACTAGCCGAGTCGCGTTTCTTGGCCGTTGAACGCCGTATTAATAATAACCCCAAACTGAAATCACAATATGTGGATTTCATGTCGGAATATATCAAGTTAGGCCACATGTCAAAGGTTAACGAGGTAAATACAGCATCATGCGTGTATCTCCCACATCATCCCGTGATCAATGATTCCAAGTTAACAAGCAAGGTGAGAATTGTATTCGACGCGTCATCTAAGACGTCGACAGGAAAGTCATTAAATGATACTTTATTAGTAGGGCCAGTAATTCAAAATGATTTTCTTAATATCGTTCTTCGCTTCAGAACGTACAAATATGTCATAACCGCGGACATCACTAAGATGTACCGCCAAATATTGCACATCCACACAAAATAGACGTTGCTGCGTGATATCAACTCTTTCAAAATTCCGCGAAATGTATATAGTACAATCAAGCGTTAGCTTGTATCAAGGGTTCACCCCATAAATGCAAAATATTTGTAGCTAACCGACTTACTCAAATCCAAAGCCTAACCGAAACTCACGAATGGCGCAAGGTTGATACACACGATAATCCCGCGGACAGCATATCGCGTGGGGCATTACCGCGCGAATTAATTGACAGTTAATTATGGTGGTCCGGACCATCATGGTTACTTGACTCAGAAATCCAATGGCCGGATCAAATTGATCAGAGGCCTGAGAGTTTGATTCCCGAATTAAAGCCAGTCGTATTGTTAAACACAGTGGTTTAAACCCAATGGTCGTTATTTCATTGGATTAAACCCAATGGTCGTTATTTCAATTAAATTGGGTAAGAATTTATGGAGTTATAAGGCTTTGAAATAAGACTTTGGCGCCTCCATCCGCGCTAGTCAGTCTAGTAGGATTGGGCCGTTGATGACGTCAACGTTGCCCGTTGCACGCGGATCTAGCGTCCCTTGCGAGATAGCTCAATGCTTATTCAAATTTGATCGCCCGAGTTAGTGCGTTACAGTCAATTGTTTTGTGTGTAATATGGATAAGGGATTTGTTCGCGGTCAATCAGACAACTTGCCTAAGATTGACCCAGTTACATTTGCTAGTTTTTTGCTACGAATAGTAATTTCATCAGCTCTGAGATTCGCGGATCGAAAGCATCTAGGTAAGCAATAATGTATTAGTTACGCCTATAACAATGTTTTATTGTAATATTGTATAATGAATTTTATTATTATAAACAAACAACTGTAAGATGTTTCATACTATACTATACGACCATTCATACTATTATTGAACCGATGTTTTATATCCTCCTTATAACTCAATTAACAGTGTTTATTGATTCACTTATAAAGGAGAAATTAATGATGTATGCATATTTGTGCGAGTGTAAACTGGCACACGTATTGTTTTAAGTAAAGGCCCATTCCGAGTCACATAATATAACATAAGAAGCCATTGAGCGCATTTCTTATATGGAGCCGGAAAACGTCAAATGCGCATGCACAACGTCTCCTTATGTTATGTGACTATGAATAGGCCTTAAGACCAAAAAAATAAAAATGAAACACTCAGAAGTATAAATTGATACAATAAATGTTCAAAATTATTGTATAAGTCAATACAAATCTAACTTTGATAGAATTGCAATTAAATGAAAAATTGCATTGTTAAAAAACATTAAAAGAACATTAAAAGAAAAAACAAATTAAACAACAAATTCTAATTTTTTTTAAACAATTAGACAATTTTATTAGAAAAATATATAATTATTTGAAAAAACAAAGTTGGCATTCAAATGATCTTGAAAATAATTAAAAATGTATATATATATATAGTAGGTACTTTATTCACTCCCTCGAAATAAAAAAACACTTTTATTTTAAACATTTTCGCCTTAAATAATAACTTCTTGAATTATTAACGATTATCTAGTTAAATTCCGCACCATGTATCGTATAGTAGACTCGAAACTACGGCAAATTAAAAACTTACTTTCATGCACCTATAAAGTGGACACGATTTCGTGGACTTGCCTTTTGTTAGCATTTGTTAATTTGAAACAAAATCTAATATATTCGTTAAAGGAGCATATTCATAGCATATTTTAAATTATTATTTGTTATTTTAAGTACTTTCTTGTATCTGTCTTCTGGTATTTATTTATTTATGTTTCCTACTAGTTTCGGTTTAACATTCAGCCATCATCAGGGTTTTTTATAAATTAAATTATATTTTTGAAGATTATATTTCACTATTTGTGTCGTATCAGTTTAAAAACCCCTGATGTTGGCTGAATTTTAAACCGAAACTAGTAGGAAAATAAATAAATAAATACTAGAAGATACCAGAAAGTACTTAAAATAACAAATAATAAATAATAATCACAAATATCTGGTAACATGGATAAAATACTAACAAAAATATTTAAAAATATGTTAGTTTCTCAGCAGTAGCTATTCGTTTCTCGCCTCTCGCCCGACTTGAGTTGGCAAACTCGAATAATCATTCGTTTTCATTTTTGTAGGGTCGCGTTTCATAGACATTTACGAATATTTTGTTTGGGGTAGAAATAGTAGTGTTTGTACATCTAGGTATAATTCAATATTTATAACGCGTTTTCTCTTTAGACATGATAAATCCAGAAGTGCGAACTGGTTCAACGTAGGTTCCAGTATACTGCTGGGCGTGTGAGCAACCGTGACGTCACACACGCGGGGCGTCCTGAGAGGAAAAATTCACGCGGTCAATTTTACCCGACTTCAATAATTAATTGTGAAGCCGTTTGAAGTGCTAGATCAAAAATTTCAACGACATTGTTTAAGTTTGACGGTGTATATTCAAATATGCAAAATTTAAAAAAAATGCGTTTCCAGACCGATTGTTAGCGATTTAACCATTGAAGCCTTCATAGCCTCCCTCCGGAGATTTATAGCAAGACGTGGCTGTCCACAACACATGTGGTCAGACCAATTTTGTGGGCGCGAAACGCGAGTTTCGACAACTGTTCAATTTTTTGCAAATCGAAAGACAGAAAATAGAGGCAAACTTAAGTATGGAGAACATCACTTGGCATTTTATTCCTCCAAAATCACCTCACATGGGAGGGCTCTGGTAGGCCGGAATTAAATCTGTGAAAGGTCAAGCACGCTAACGGCACAAATTGAGGAATTCCTCAACTCCCGTCCACTAACACCCCTTTCAAATGACCCGAACAACCTTGATCCCTTGACCCCGGCCCACTTTTTAATCGGGGAACCACATAAGTTTGCCTGACCCCCTTGTTGGGCACATAAAGAGCAATAGTTTGTCGATTTATCAACATTTGCAGAAGCTGTGGTAAGATTTCTGGAAACGATGGTCGCAGGAATACATCACCACACTCCTGCTCCGGACAAAATGGCGGGATCAAAAGGGACCGAAGCTGAATGTCGGAGACATGGTGCTGCTATGGGATGCTAATTTGCCACCCATGCAATCGCAATTAAGACGAATCGCAGAGATGCATCCCGGGACTGATGGAGTCATAACAGTGCGCACACGAAATGGTGTCACCAAACGTGCTGTAAACAAAAACAGTTTCTTACCAGAACAAGGCTAGAACACACGGTGCGCAGGTGACTTTTTGCGAACATTCCAAGATGAACTTCAACATGTATATAGTTTCTTTTTCGATTTATTCTAGCTATTTTTTATATCGTTTTATATGTATATATCATGCTTATGTCATGTCATATTATTATTTCTTTCTTTGTTTTTTTGTCATTTTATTACTACATTAGGTATTGTGTTGTATATATAGTATTTATGATTTATTTTAATTCTTTGAAACCGGACGTTTCAAGGATGCCGGTTATGTTACGGCATTGTTTGCGGTGAATGTGAGTGCCCTATGTTATTAATATTTGAGAACTACACTAAGTAATGTACAGGAGTGGGAGGCAAGTTCCCACCCCGTCAACCCCCGACTAAGGGAAACGGAGAGTACGCAGTCAGCATTATCACCAGCAACAAGTACTTAGCATTCACGCGACCCCATCTTTGTATTTTTACACTTTCAATATTAAATATATTAATTTTAGGTTGAAACAAAGCCCTTGTATTTGTATACATAAACCCCAATGCAACATAATCTATCAATTGTTACTGGTTCATTTGTCAATTGTTACTTGAAAATTCGTACTATAACTATACTGTTTTGGTAAATTTAATGATTTTTATTGCTGATGATTGACTTATAGAATTTTTGAATAAGTTTTTCAAAGTCAAGTTGTTTGTCATTTCTGACTTTGATAAAATTTATAGGTCGCCAGTTTAATCATCGCATAAAGTATTTTTTATACTTGACACCCTGTATATAAATCTTTATTTCGGAAATTAAAAATATTTTAGAAAAATTCTTAGACACATCGAATTTAGTTTAAAAAAACACATTTTGTTATGAATATTAAATTTTTCTCATCATTTGTTGAGTTATGACGTCATAGACTTTTTTAAATAGCAGCCTTAATATTTTATAATTATACACTTTTTTCTGTATATAAAGGTATACATGTTTTTATACCTTACATCAGAAATATTTCGCTCAAAGAGCAATGTCTAAATTTGGAAATGTGCAAATTAAATGTTTGCTTCTAATTGTTTCTAACCACCCTTTCATGACAAAGATTGTTTTCTGAAAATCTCTGAAATGAATTCTCTGAAAATATCGGATGTTGAAAGATTTAATAAAATATTTAAATTGTACACATTCCTTTTCAAAATTAATGTCAATATTCTTAGTGTATAAATTTCGACGATGTGTGCATTATTTCACCATCTTTAGCGCGTATATTTAAAATTAATGAGAAATAAATCTTACAGTATAATTTAAATTTTATGCCTCCACGGTTGACGCTTATCCTGCCTAAGGCTCCCTAAGCAATTGCCTAGTCCGCTTAGTAGGTAATACGGCTCTGAACCTATAACATTTCAAAGCTACCAACTTTGATAATGTAAATGTTACTACCTTACTCTTGAAGGAGCTATAATAAACGCACTCATTTGGGCACACTGATAGATTAATTGAGCTTTTTATTTTAAAAGTGGGGCAAGTCAATTGTTGCAGCCCCGCTGCAATTAAGATAATCTCCTCATCGCCGAAAATCTATCCGCGGCCCTATTTGATGTGTTGTTCGCGGATTTAGTTAAGTGCCAGCTGGGAAGACCCAGCTTATCTAGGAACAATTTTATTGAATTGAGGATTGGTTTTCCCAAATGACCACCATTAACATAATTTGTAGGGTTTTCCCCAAACGGTTTATTGAGGCCTCTAAATGGCCCACTAATGCAGTTTGGAGAACCCAGAAGCAATTATAAGATTTGTACTCCAGGTACGAGGCACGGACCAATCCGGGAACGCTCGCCACCCCTTCCCCTGCAGGAGCAAGAAGTACCCTGGATTTCGAAGATTGTAGAGTAGAGCAGTCTAACACCAAAACTTCGGCGGCGAACATCTCGCCTGTAATTTTTTCACCAATTAATCTCAATATACAAATTTTTCTCAAGTAACTTGTTGAGTACTTTATTTCACGGTCCTTCGAACAAAGGTGATAACATCACGATACCAATAATCCTCGCGCCGCACACATACGCGTTTTGTTTTACGACCCAAATCATAAGCGTCGCGGGACAATACATCCATTTTGTTAAAAAAAAGGGAGTTACAGCTAATTTTAATTAGAAATTAAATTAAAATTTCTGTTTTTGATCAATTCAGAATCATATCTATAAATAACAGTGTACATTTTTTAAAAGTACTTAATTTGTTTTGGTCAATGATATTAATTGTTTGTTGATTTTGAAAGTAATTCAAGTCCACTCTAAATAAAATAATTTTAATAAAAATTGAAAAGCGTGCTATGTTAGTTTGTTTCCATAGTTACCGAGGAGTTAAGCTAGGAAAATTTGATTTGCACTTTCATCATCCACGTAAAGACACGTGCTAAAAGTGCTATTTGCTCATTATAAAAAAACGCAATATTGAAGAAAAAACCATTCTGATGAAAGAACATGAACTTTATTTAAAAGATGCCGAACTAGCTAAAAAGCATTACAAGGAGATCAAGTGCTTCATAGCTTCATAATATCCAGGAAACTATTTTGCTTTTACATTTGATTTGCAAAAAGCACTACCATACCCTAAACTGACAGTTTATGTTTCATACTATAAGCGATTTTGGAGTTCTAGATATGGCTATTCGAAGAACCAATATTCTGTACATTCCCGAGGATTATTATAATTTTATACAAACATCGCAAACAAAATCCATTTTTACTACACGAAATGAAAGGTGAAGACTTTTATTCAACCAAACCTCTGGAAGAGATCATTTTAAAAGGAACCAAAAATAATGATCGCGTAACTGTCAACTGGCTGAAAATCTTCTGGATACGAGTTTTAGGAAATGCGCCGTATAAATTGTATTATAAAACATCAATCGAAAGTGATTCACAATTTAAAACTATTGATTTATCGTCAAAATGGGGCCAATTTTTTTCGAAAAATAACATTGCCATTTTTAAATGGAAAAACTAGGCCTATTACTAAAGAGAAATATAAAGATATGATGGATTTAATGCATTATATACGACCCATACAACATCCGTACTTTGCATCATGTACATTAAAAAAATGTGGTAGTAAATATTCGTTTAGGTATGTTGTATTTATGTTGTTGTGTGTTACGTATATTTTTTGTATGTATTTATAAATTATGTATATAATTATTATATTTTTCTTTTTTGTTGTTCTCTCTTTTCAATAAAATATTAAGCTTTTTGTTTAATGACTTTAATGAATTTTAATGAAGTGTTTAAGTAAAATAGAAAGGTAAAGAAATAAATTATTCTATTTTTCTTATTATAATTGAACTTTTGAAAACATGAGATCAACATTTTCATAATATTATTGCTTTTGAAAGTGAGGTAAGTCCATTGCGCCCTTTAAAAACATGTTTTTTCTTTAAATAATATGGATATAATTATTGTATATGGAATTTTTATGAAAAAAGACCGTAAACAATATAAAATATTATTGCTATTATTGCTTACTAATATTTTTAAATCAGTTGAAACGCAAACCATTAATTATCCAACAATAACGTAATATGGACTTCCCCATTTTCAAAATCAGCGGCTGAATTATAGACAGGAAATAGAAGAATGTTAATGTTATTTATTTATGAAATATTTCATATTAACTTTACGGCAACAAAAAAATACACATATAAAAATTGTAAAAAGTTGTAAAAATAATGATAAGTTCACCAACATTGAAAAAGTAAATGTTATTATGTTATTAAAGCACTTGAAAGAGCTTCGGTTTCCGAGTACCTAACTAATGGGGACTTTTGGGTACTTTTATTACAAAGGGAAATAAAAACAAATTGTAAAATATTTCATATTAACCTTATTTCAACAACATAATACAAAGTAAACATATTATTTTATTAAATATGAATTAAACTAGTCTTAACTAAAAACTTTTAAAAAAAATCTTTTCAAACTTGCTATTCAGAATCTTCAGATAGATTCAGAATCTATCTTAATACAAGTACAAATTACTTTTCAACAAATTTTCATCATTTGATAATGATCATTCCAGGCCATTCAAAATTTCAAATTATTTTGAAACATATTGATAAAATGTTTCCCATACTGTCCAGACTCTGGTGGTCACTATAATATAATATAATATTTTTTTCTTGTCTTTGGGGGTAAACTGTTCAGTCATGACCAATTTCTGTAATTAATTAATAATTAGATTTTTTTCAAGTATTAAGTATTTCTTTCATCTACAGCTTCTGGGCTTGGCACTATAAAACATATTTGTATCTCTATTACTTAAAAACTAAATACTATTCGACACTGATAAGATATTAATCAGCCAACAATTCATTTAGTATCTTGTTGTAGTTGCTGAATTTTTTGGTCCTCTGTAAGAGGTTGTTGTTACATTCAATGAATCCTTTTTTTTTCTCCTGCATTTTCCCTTTTTACACAGGCATATTATTAATAGGATGCTAATTACAATAACAACTAATATGCCTATCACAATACCAGCAATGGCTCCAGCACTTAAGCCTGGATCTGAAATTTAAATTTTGTTTAATGAAGATTAAGTACAAGACCAAGACTTACAATATGCATTAGCTACATATGTTCTTCTGTTATGCATGAGATCGGTAGACGTCAATCGTATTTCAGGTTCACAGCAAGACCCAGTGTAATAGCCTGTTACACGATGTTTAGTCCCCACTACATAATCGGTTGAGAAATGTAAACCTGAAGGACTTGACGTTAGTTGAAAGATTCCTGAGACAAATTAGAATAATAATTATATAATTTAATATTATATACTGGTAGCAATTACTTTGTGGAACATTGTAAATAAGTAAATTAAATAAAACACCTTTGTTATTTCCACTCACCCTTTTATTTTTGAAAAATATTTGGTGACTGCAGTTTTGAATAAGGTCTAGTCATTATCGAACTAAGTACATTAAATAAGAGTAGACACGTTATATGTACATTAAATTTTGCAACAATTAAAAAGAGGGGAGAATATAAGTTCTGGCTAAACGACCGGGCTAAACTTATATTCTCCCCTCTCTTTAATTGTTGCAAAATTTAATGTATATATAATGTGTCTACTCTTATTTAATGTACCTACTTAGTTTGATAATGACTAGACCTTAGTCAAAACTGCAATCACTAAATATTTTTCAAAAATAAAAGTGGGTGGAAATAACATAGTTGTTTTATTTAATTTACTTAATTATTAATATTATATTAATATAATATAATATATTAATATTATTATTAATTATTAGATTAATTAGATGAAACAAATTGGGTTATATAGACTATTTGTCTCTTTTATGTTGCAAACTCTATGACTCGCTCTATGCAAAAACCATGGTACGGTTCTTGTGGCACAGCACTTGACCATAAAAGCAGGTGTTAGTGCTTATGATCTGATGTGACTTAGTTGAACAATGAGACGTCTAATTTCAAGACGTCTCCAAACTTCGTGCCTATATCAAACTTTTTTGGCGTCAACCCCTAGCTTGACCTCCCCACTATGATTTTTCCCACCTATTTACAACTTTTGGTTCCAAACGGCTAAATCATGACCTACACCCAGACCTGAACCGCAACCTTACTTGATATATTTTCATCGTTAGACGAAATGTATATGCACTACTGTGGAAAGCAATAAAAACATTCATCTTGATCTAGTCAGTTCCGAGGTGATCCTCGCAAGAGAGCACAATGCGATATTATCAATTGATCCTTGTACATAGGATTGTCAATATTTATTTCAATTCCGGATTCCCCTGAATATATTGCCAATATTCTATTCAGCAGCGTTTGCAACCAAGCTTAGATATAAATGTTCAACCAATTTTAAGTTTATTTAAGCCAACAGCCAACGGTCTTAATTTCATTACCAGCGGTCAGAACTTACCAGATTGAGAGTCTTGTGTGGTAGCTTCAATTGTCCAATGCCTATCTCGGCAGTCTCCTATAAGCACATTAACACAGTCCGATGTGAATTTATGCCACAACTGAGGTTTGCTTGTGTCGTAGATTCTCGTCGATGAAACTTCGAGCATAAGTGACTTCTGAAACCGCCGTTGCCTGGATGTCGCACTAAAAGTAATAAGATCTTGATACGATGAACCAGATCCTGCTTGAATGTTCAATTGGACGGTAATGGTTTGGTGTGCATATAAATATGCCCTAAAATAATATCGATTAAACAAAATTACAACTACAAACGGCACTAAAATTACTTCAATGGCCTCATCCAGTGCAATATACCTTTAACATCATTGCACATGAAATCCAGAGTAATGGGACCATTCAAATTGTTTGTTGCTTCAAAGAAAATGTCTGCACTCTCTCCGGGAGAAATCACTAATCGAGAATTCAAACCGACTTCGATAGTGACGGCTTGTAACTTATTTCGGTCTATATCGGAATCGATATAATTTAAACGGACTAATTCATTTCCTAAAAAAAAATTCTGATAGTTCAACCTGTTAACATGTTCACTGCCACCAAATGGTTAGCCAGGAGCCACACAAACTGAAACACAATACAACAGAAGGGGGACCATGTCGCCATTTGGCGGCAATGTCACAAGACTTGCCATCAGTATGTTGCCATTTGGCGACAGTGGCAGTGAACAGGTTAAGAGCCCTCTGTGTTAGTTTCATTAGCTACATGTGGATGCCATAAAAAACATGCACATAAATGCTGGCCTTATGTATACAGTGACAAATATAATAAATTAAAACTTGCCATTTTTATCTTTCCCGTTAACTGGGATGTACACTGGTTCACGAGGAGCTTCTGTGGCATTAATTTTGACAGTCTGTTTATTTAAAGTTTTGATTACTTCTTCTTCAGCTGTGCCCAATACTTTGTATGTAATGTTTGAAGCAATTGGTTTTCCAAACTTGTCATTGATCGTGACATTATCAGTTTTTGAAAATTCTCCTGGTACAATCAGCTGCAATCCTTCGTGTGAAGGAGACGATTCTAGACATAAAAATAATGCCAACCATTATCAGAGTTATAAAAACTGTCTCTAGGATAGAGGAGTGATGAGAGGAGCCGGATTGCTGGAATGTAAACCGGAACCGAACATTTATATTTTTGAATAGAACCAGAACGAAAATCGAAACGAAAAAATTAAGCTTCCAAGGCCTGAAAAATATACTAAAATCAAATATTACAGGTTATAATTAAGCTACATTTGATTTAACAATTTCAAGACACTCTCTTCATGAATGAAAATTTACTAAATCTTGGAAGAGTGTACATTAATCGATAGGAACTGAATAATTTGTTAACAAAATGCAGACATTTTTACATGTTTTCTGCATTTTTTTTTTATTTTTACGCACAGATTTTTTTTTGTCATATCAGCATTAAAAATTGTATATTTATTTGACCTTTTCGTCAAAGTTTTTCTGCATTTTTCTCGATATTTATACCAAATTCAGAATATTTTGTATTTCTATGCTTTCATAACTCTTGCTTCGTTTCAATAATATATTTCCTCAGTTTCCTGATACGTGTTATAGGTGTTGTGGTCTTATACTGAAAAAATTACAAATGATGATTTATTGAATTTTTAATATTTTTATACTCTAACAACCAAATAATAATAGGTTCTGTTTGTTTTTGATTAAGTTCCGAGTGATTCATTTTTAAATTATTTAAGACATATTTTTCAGTTTTGCTCCGACAAAAATAACTGTTTTTTCCGGTTTTCGGTTCAGTTCGAGTTAGAAACCCTGGATCTTTTGCCTCAGATGAAAATACCTCGAGGCCCGTCTCTGAAGAATACTATACTTTCTCCCCGACTATTAAATAAGAAAAACCATGCAACTGATGATTGTATTACGTTTTATGTTTGTTTATTATTGATTGGCCATTCTACTTTAAAAACTAAACCGCTTTACGATTATTTGTAGTTTAAAGGGTTGTTTTCTAATTTCGTTAATGCCATCTAAAAAAATTGATCATCAGATGTTATTACACACGCACAAGGTCAATAATTATTTTTGTTATTCTGTAAATTGTGTAATTCAAAGTGACGCGTCTAAGAAATACAAAGTTCATTATATATGATAGCCTGTCAGTAAAATGCACACGCGTTACAGATACAAAATAATTAGATATATGTGGTATATATAATCATAAAATGTTTATAGTTTGTGTATAGCGATAAATAATCTGTGGTCTATTAAATTACACTATTACATCGCTAATCGTACGTGATTGTGCTCGTGGTGTATTGTCTAATAATAACACGTAACTGCAGTTTTAATTAATACTTCTAGACTATCGTACCTGGTTCTACTTGCTTAGTAGCAATTTGCGAAGTGAGTATTAAACTATTTTCAATGGACACTGTAACATTGTAGTCTTGCGCAACAGCTCTTCCTTCCAATTGTAAATTCCATATTCCTTTGACAGGTATCCGCGCATTTCGTGCAGTGTCTAGATGGATCACATAGGTTTTCCCTGATTTTGCAATAAATGACGTCTTCGAAAAAGCCTCCACGCCTGTTGCATCTAACAGATCGATAAGGTAACCTATATGGACATACAGAATTTTTCATTGTCATGCCACTCGGAAACAATAACGTTTATTTACCTCTAGGTGCGTATAGATAAGCCCTGATTACGGTATCTGTAAAGCTAATTTGAATATACGACGCACCTTCGTCGATTGGAAACTTGAATACCCTCTTTCCGAAATTGTTTGCTTTATGTTTTATGGTTGGCTGGAATAATAATAGTTTTACTGCTACATGTACATTATGTAAATAACTGCTGCATTACCGTTGCCTTTATGTCATCTGCTGATTGTGGATACATTCCTGGCTGAATTCTTCCTGCGTTGTCAGTAAAAAAATGTCCATGCGACATTAATGTGACCTCCCTTAATAATTTCTCCTCTTTACTTACACCTGGGCATAACCCTTGCCATACGGTGAATAGCTGAAAATTATATTAGTCTTTTTTTACTATATTGTATGTAAATGTCCACTTACTTTAATATTTTTATCAGCAACTGCTTTCACTGCCCGGTGTGCCAAGTCTTCATCTATTCCCATTTCTTTTACAAAAAGTAATATTCCACTATTTTTAGGCAATAATTGCACAGCTTTTAATATACTGGCAAATACAACTCCATGATAATCCACTGCTCTAATGGTTGCCTTTGTAAATTTGGTTTTTAACAAATAAATGAACTTCTCCGAACCAACATTATATGGAACTACTCTTGTTACGTCTAAAGTATAATTCAATTACCCATTACACCTGTGTTATGAAATATATTTACCTGTTGCGTTAAATTTCATGAGCAAAAAATCAGTTTTATTATTCATTCCTAAAATCTTGCTCATGTATAATCCAATATTTATTATTTTTGCTTCATCATGCAACAGTACGAATACCGGATTTGCTCCAATTTGTTGTAGTGATCCGAATATATGGTCTACTATTCTTTCACTTTCGGCTGGCGAATTCTTGTCTTTAACACCAAAATATCTTGCAGTAGTGCTAATCCCATTTGGAATATGATAAACTTCCGGATTTAGGGCATCTAAACCAGCGACGGATATTATCCAATAAAGCACCACACTAACCAACATTTTACCGTCTCGCTGCCAAGAAATGACTGATTCACTTAGTATCTGTTGAACCTTTTGTAGACAAAAATTTGTCATCTTATGGGCTTGGAAAGGAAATTGCTTATCCACATTGTTTAACTGCTAAGATTGTAGTGTTAGTCCAGTTTATATACACGACTATAAAATGTTGTTCACAAGCTGAAAATTTTGTTTTTTTTTAATTAATATTGTTGAGATAACTTTTAACACTTGGCTTTCCAAATTATTATTTCTTAAGTTAAATAATCATATGCATAATATTAATTAAATTGAAACTATGTGTGGATACAACTTGGTGAAACATTATGATTAGGTATCTCTGTACTCTTGAGAATGGTCGTGAGGCCGAAACAATTGTAGAGGTTTATTCTATCAATACAGTGAAACTTTAACCAAGTGTTTGATTTAACCTAAGCATAATATTAAGTTGCAATTCACTTACTACTTGCCAGACATTCAAACTTTTATATCATTATGTAGAACATTTAACATTTACATATTATATTTAACATATTATAAAAAATAAGATTTGATTGAAGTACAACAAATGCCAATATCGCTCAATATCAGCAACAAATTTCATAAGTATTGATGCGCTAGTTTGGAAATATATATCATTATTTCATTATTAGCAAAAACAATTCACCGAATGAAATTTTGACAGTAATAATTCAAACATTGATAGAAACATTTGAAAATTTGACAGTAATCATTAAAATATTGACAGCTATAATTGAAATTTTGGTAATATTCATTGAAATATTGACAGAAACAACCGAAAACTTCACAGAAATAAGTGAAATTTATGCAGTGATAAATGAAATTTTGTTAGTAAACATTGAAATATTATAAAGTTTTATAGTCCTAAATTAATTATCAAAGTTTTAAAGTACTGGACTAAGTAAGTTGTATATGACACACATTATTATTCAGTACCGATAATTGATTATTGTATTATTATATTTATTATTTTATTAATTGATTAAGTTTTGAATAAAATTAAACAATAATAATAATAGTTTAAAAGTAATAGTTGTTAGAAATACAAATATTGACAAATATCAACAGTAATAATTGAAAGATTAATAATGCTTTATAGTCTTTTACATTTGCCTAATTTTGTCATATTTGTCAATTTTTGTCATAATTAATTGCTTTTTTTAGCCACATTTGAGTTTTTCTATATAAAATATCACCATAGTAAATGGATTTAATGATTTTTTTTGCTGCATTTTCCCTTTTTACACAGACCAGCAATGGCTCCATCACTTAAGCCTGGATCTGAATTTTAAATTTTGTCTAATGAAGAGTAGGTACAAGACCAAGATTTACAATATGCATTAGCTACATATGTTCTTCTGTTATGCATGAGATCGGTAGACGTCAATCGTATTGCAGGTTCACAGCAAGACCCACTGTAATAGCATGTTACACGATGTTTAGTCCCTACTACATAATCGGTTGGGTAATGTAAACCTGAAGTTAGTTGAAAGATTCCTGAGATAAATTAGAATAATAATTATATTATTATTAATTATTAGATTAATTAGATGAAACAAATTGGGTTATAAAGACTATTTGTCTCTTTTATGTTCACACAGCCCCGCAAACTCTATGACTCACTCTACCCAAAAACCATGGTACGGTTCTTGTGGCACAGCACTTGATCATAAAAGCAAGTGTTTGTGGTTATGACCTGATGTGACTGAGTTGGACAATGAGAAGTCTAATTTCAAGACGTGTCCATACTTCGTGCCTGTATCATACTTTTTTGGGGTCAGCCCCTAGCTTGACATTCCCACTATGATTTCCCCCACCTATTTACAAGTTTTGGTTTCAAATGGCTAAAACTTGACCTACGTCCAGACTTGAACCGCAACCTTACTTGATATATTTTCATTCTTAGACAGAATGTATGTGCACCACCGTGGAAAACAATAACATACATTAGGTTAAATCAAACACTTGCTTAAAGTTTCACTGTATTAATAGAATAAACCTCTACAATTGTTTCGGCCTCACGACCATTCTCAAGAGTACAGAGACACTAAAATTAAAATTTAACAAAGGTGCAATATATACTAAGCTAGAAAAATTTTACAACATGGCAATAAATGAATTACAGTCTTGGTTTTTCCGAACGGATGCCGCATAACAAGGCGTATTATCAAAGCTTAATTGTTCATTCACAATATTATCCCCATTAGTGACCGCTTTTCGAATTTCTAGGATTTCGAGTAAATCCAGCCGTCTCCCTTTGTGTCCCGTGTGCATTACCTCCAGGCTGTCATTTCTGAAGAAATTATTATTCTCAATGCAATGATGCGCTAATCCCGTGTCCTCCTTGTTTTGTAGAATTGCTCTCCTATGTTCTTTCATTCGTGTAATGAAATTCCTTCCTGTTTGGCCGACATAGAATGCGTCACAATCCGCGCACATAAGTTTGTAAATGCCACTTTTTTGTAGAGGATCCACTTTACTTTTATTATTTGATAAAATTGCACCTAGATTCGACTTATTAACTACTATACATTTTAAGCCTAATTTACGTAACCTATTGCTAATTTTGGTACTAATATCCCCAACATAATTAATAAAGTACCAATTGTTATCCTCACCTTCACAAACGCTATATAAAAGATTACAAGATTTGCGTTTAGTTAATTTCCATATAATTTTATCTACTATATCCACCTTAAACCCATTATTTTGTGCGATTTGTTTAATAGTTCTGACTTCATTATCGTAATTAATTTTATTCACGTCATCGTAATTAATTTTATTCACGTTTTATTCACGTAGTATCCACACATAGTTTCAATTTAATTAATAAAATACATTAATCTTGATCTAGTCAGTACCGAGGTGATCCTCGCAAGAGAGCATAATAAAATATTATCAAATAAGCCGTGTACATATGATTGTCAATATTCATCCCAATTCCGGATTCCCCCGAATTTATCGCCAATAATCTATTTAGCTTTTAATTTTAAGTTTATTTAAGCTAACACCCAAAGGTCTAATAAAAGGTAAAAGGTAATTTTATTACCAGCGATAATTGCCTTTTTAGTCACATTTGTTTTTTTTTTCAATATAAAATATCACCCTTGTAAATGGATTTAATGATAATGAAGGAGATAATAGTCGACACAATAACCGATAACATCAGCTCCATCACATAGTGCATGTACAGAGTGTTTTAGGAAGAGAAGGCAAATAATCCTGGAAAGCAGTGTCAAAGAAGCAGAGGAAATATTATTATTATCCTTTATTTTTGGCATTGACTCTTTGTTACATAATAATAATTATTATTATAATGCATTACACATTACATAATTTGAAATGCTTCCTTATCACTTCCTTCTCCTTTATCCCCTGGCCCGTTTCGTCCACGAACCCCTCCGCCCCCTTTTCATATTTGGTAAGCTCTTACATTCCTGCATCCAGTGCTCTAGGGATTCTTCTTCCTTCTCGCATAGCCTGCATGTCCTGTATTCTGGTTCGAGCCAATATTTGCTTCCTCTCTCCATATTCCCACATCTAAACCTAGCCACTGTAATTATATCTATCCCCCACCGTATATTAAAAAAAAAAAAATCATATTATATTTTTTGTAAATATTGTGGTGTTTTTCATATTGTTTTCGTGTGCTTATATTTTTTATTGCATTTTGTTTGCATTATTCTGTTGTATCTTATTTGTCTACCTTTATCTGCTGTTCTGTTTAATATTTGTATTTCCGCTTCTTCCCCATTGTTTTTTTGTCTTATTATTTCTTGGTTCGTAGGTACTAGTTTTCACAGGCTTTCATTTCTTGCCTCCTCCCATCTGTTTCTCTGTTCTTCCCTATCCTATATTATTTTCTTATATATTCTTCTCAGTATCGTGTTTTCTTCTAGGTTCTGTATTCTTGTTTCAAATTTTAGTGCTTTCTTCATATTTCTCCACGCCATTTTTTCTCTCTCTGTTTCTTCTAGGACTACATACGATGGTGTTTCTTTGTCTAGTTCTAATGTCCATTTTATATATTTTGTTTGTAGCTTTTCTATGTCTTCCAATTCTTTCCAGCCCCATATTTCTGCCCCATATTTCTGCACCTATGCTTGCTGCGATTGCATCGAATAGCTTCATTCGTATTCTAAAATTATTACTGAATTTCCTTTTTCCTATTCCCCACAGCTGTTTTAGTGCCATATTTGCCTTTTGCGTTACATATTTTATGTGTGATTTGCAATTATTCCTGTCATTTATTCTGTACGACAGATATTGGTATAGTGCGCTCACAGATAGTTTGCCATTTCGGTTGCAACGTTTGAAAGGTTTTATGGGGGTCCACTCGACCCAACCATAAAAATTTGCATTATTCCACCACCTCGTACAACTAGTACAGGTCCGTATTAGATTTATTTGATTTATTGATATGTTCTAGGTATTCAAATAATTTTAAAATAAATTTAAAAAAAAAATTATTTGATTTTGAATACGTTTCTAAACATTAGAAATTTATTAAAAAAACGAAATACAATTTCAATTAAATTATAATATAAATAATACCTACATATACAGGGTGTCCTAAATAGAGTAGGGTTGCATAGGTATATTTCTTATTTTATGTCAAAATATAAAATGGGAACTATCAATTGTTCCAATTTTTATTTTTATTCTATAGACTATTTATAAAACAAATGAAAAAAATACTAAAGAAACGTAATACAACTAAATAGTAAAATAACAATAAATTTAAAAAAAAATGTTCAAAATGCTGACTGTTATTTGCTAAATGGCCAAAAAAAAGCTAAATACAATTGACAGCGTTTTAGAATATTGCCAGTTACTTATCGCAATGTGTTGCGAATAACGCCTTTTATTGCCTCTGTCATTACTTCACGAAGTTCATCTACATTATCATAATAGAAGTTGCTTCCATAAATTTTGTTTTTTAAAGTATCCTGCAAATAAAAGTCGAGAGGCGTCAAGTATGCAGATCTGGCTGGCCACTGAACAGATGTATTTGTCGGTATGACTTTGTTATTAAAACGGTCATTTAAATAAGTAATAACATCTCTAGCATTGAGTGGAGGGGCGCCATCTTACTGGTACTATAGTTGAATATTTTGAGCCAATGGTAAATCAGCCAATAAGTCTTATAAGATTGTTTGAAGAATTTCGAAATGACGTTGTGTAGTTACAAATATTATAGCACCATGTAAATCATTTCAAAATATGCCACAAAAAACATTAAAGCCGAACCTCACTTGGTTTCGCCGCGGAGTAGGTTATATTCACGAGCCGTTGGATTAGCATTTATTTTGTGGTTGGGTTGAGCGGACCTCCATAAAACTCTCCAAACGTTTCAAACGAAATGGCAAAGTATCTCAGGGCACACTATACTCTCTCCCCACATCTATTTTTGTCCCTCCAACTTCAATACACTCTTCTTTCCTTCTTCCTGCTTTTCTGCATATCATCATGTTTCTTTTATTTTGGTTTATTGTTAGCCCTCTTTTCCTGATGTATTTTTCTAGTCTTCTTATCATTCCCTGCATTTCCAATGCTGTTGTTGCCATTACCACTACATCATCTACGTACGTTAGAATAAATTATTTTTTTCCTCACCACAATTCCTCCGTTTTGCCTATTTTTCATTACCTTTTCCAGGTCTGTCATGTATAAGTTGAAGAGGACTGACTGAGAGAGCATCCTTGCCTTATTCCGATATCACTCCATATTTTCTTTTAATCTTCTTTTTTTGTTTTGATGCTGTACCACGCCTTTATTGTCTTTATTGCTAATTCATGTTACGTTCCAGAAGCACATTTTTATATCCTTCATCTCTTCTGCATTTCTTCTCATCTTAAGACTCTTCGTCCCTCTTTTTTCTTGGCCCTTTTTTTGTTCTGTCTATTTGTTCTCTCTTTTTTGACTTCCTGTTTTTTTCTATCTACTTCTCCTCCCTCTCTTTTGTTTTTCGTATTTTCTAGTTTCTGATTCTTTTTTGTTTGTTTTTCATTTTGTTCCTTCTTTTCTTTTCCCTTGTTGTCCCTTTTCCATTTTCTTTCCTGTTCCCTTTGCCTCATCAGTGTTTTCTTTTCATATTACTTGTGTATTTAGTAGTTTTTGGATCGTTCATTCTCCACAAGTTCTTCTGTCAGTCTACTCCATTTCCATAGTTTCCCATTCAGTATCAATTTCTGGTATTCTACCTTTGCTGTGTGTCCATTTTCTCTTTCATTCCTTGCACTTTCTCTTATATCTTTTTGGATTTTTCTTTCCTTTTTGTCATGTCGTCGTCTATAAAGATAATCTGTATGGTTTCTCAATTTATTTTTTATTTTTCATTATCTTTATCTTGTCCTCTCTATTTTTTAGTTTTACCACCGTGATGTTTCCTGTGCTGTCAATTTTGAAACTCTTTTTCATCTCTACTCTTACCTGCATCACTTCTTTTATACATTTTGAGATTTCCTCTTCATCCTTGAATTCCCGCCCTTTTATCACTATATTATTTTTTTCTATCTTGCTTTTCTGTCTTGTCTATTTATTCATCTGATTCTCTTATTTTGGACTTGAGCAGTTCCTTCTCCCCCCTCCACAATTTCTTCATCTCTCGTAATTCTTCTCTCATTTCCCTTGATTTGTTCATCTCCTCTCTCCATATTTCCATTTCTTTTCTTATTTCTTTTGATATTATTTCTATAATTTCCGTGCAGTTAATGTTGCATCCCGTTGATTCTCCTTCCTCCTGCTTTCTCTCTTTTTTACGCTCTTCTTGGTTTCCCCTTTGGTTTCTCCCTCGAAGTCCAAAGCCGCCCGCGTGCAAGATCATAATTAGCGCCCCCACAAATGAACTGATCACCAAAATAGCGCATTTTGCCGCCCCTTGAACATGCCGCCCAATGGCCCAATTGTCACCCCTTGAACATGTCGCCCGTTTTCCGCCGCTTGAATATACAGCCCAATTGTCGCCCCTTGAACAAGTCGCCCATTTGCTGCTCCCTTAAGCATGCCGCCATATATATATATATATATATATATATATATATAAAAGAACAGTAAATCCAAGCCAATTTGAGTCCGAGGATCTTGGCGAACCTAACTACATCAAGGGATTTGTATAGTTGTGCTAATTCGTGGTTATATCTTGTGCGCCAACCATCTTCCTGAAGAGCCCCAAATATTCTACGGAGAATCTTTCTTTCGAAAGGTAGCAATGTTTCCTCCAGCTGTTTCGTTAGTGTCCAACTTTGGCAGCCGTCCGTTATTATCGGCCTGATAGTAGCTTGGTATACCTTTATTTTGGTTTGCCTGTTCACCAGTGACCATTTGAAGGTACTCAGGAGGGCATAGTATGCTTTGTTACCCGCTATGATCCTGTTCTGGATTTCGACCCCGATGTCATTATTTGTATTTAGGTTGCTTCCCAGGTATTTAAATTCCTGTACTATTTCGAAATTCTTATTTATAAAAACTAGTACAAGATAAAGAAAGCAAAATGACGACGACGGCGACGAAACTGGAAAATGAAAATGGCAAAATAAAGAGAAGCAAAGAAAATAACAAAGAGACAGCGAAAAGGAAAAAGGGAAAAAACACCAAAAAAGAAAACCCAAACTACAAAGTGATAAGAAACAAATATTAGTAGGAACATGGAACGTAAGGGGGTTGCATGAAGGACAGCTAAACCAACTCGTCAACGAAATAAAAAGGTACAAATGCTGTAAAGTGGAATTACAAAAAACTAAACAACTTGGGCAAGACTTAGTAGAAATACAAGACTATTTATTTCTCAACAGCGGATGAAATAATAGAAGACTGGGCACAGAATTTATGGGAAGCAAACACATAAATCAAATTATAGAGTTCAAACCAATATCGGAAAGAATGTGTTTACTAAGGTTGAAGGGAAAGTACCAGAAGAGTATACTACTGAACATACGTGCACCTTCAGGGGAAAAAGAAACTGAAATAAAGGAAAATTACTATGACAAACTGGACAGAACATATGCTAAAATCCCTAGCTATGAGTTAAAAATGATACTAGGAGATGCAAACGCAAAGATTGAGAGAGAATAGACCTACTATAGGAAAATTCAGCAAACATAGCGAAACCAACGAAAATGGACTTTTTCTAATTGATTTTAGCAGATACAAAAAGGAGCAAGACACCTAAACATAACAATTTCTTACTTTCTGTTGTAATCTATAAAATAGGAGTAGTAGAAATGTTCACATACTTAGGCACAATATTCCACAACAAACCAGATATCAAAGAGGAAATACAAGTGAGACTGATGATGGCAAACTGGTGTGTGCAAGCACTAACAGGAGTACTAAAGAATAGAAATATCACGACCAAGACAAAGCTAAGGATTTATAAAACGATAATACGGCCAATAGTTCTGTATGCAAGCGAGACCTTAAATAAGGCAGAACAGAAGATTGGGGAAGTATGGGAAATAAAATATTACTGAAAATATTCAGTAGAAAACCAATAAATGGCGGGTGGATAAGAAGAACAAACGCACAGATAAAAACACTATTCAACGAGCACAGCATAGTAGAGGTAATTAAGGGACAAAGGCTTCGGTGGTTGGGACACGTTGAAAGAATGGAGGATAGCAATCGGAGGAAGCAGGAGACAACGATGACCGAGCTCAAGATGGAGGACAGAACTGGAAAGGGACATGCAGCTCGCAGGCATCGCAGAGAAAAGAAATGCAAGAAATAAAAAGAGATGGCGAGAGGCAATCAACCAAGCCATGGGCCTACTAGGCCTGTAGTGCTACCAAATTGTTTTTTTATTTATTTAATGATAATAATTTGCTCTTATTAGATACAGTGCCCTTTGTTAATAAATCGTGATACTCTTTGGCAAAGCATTCCATTTGCACAATTTAAATTAATATATTTGTGGATTCTATGACTTCCATGTACATAATTGGTCCACTACGCCGATTGTTTTTGTTTTTACAATTAAACATGAATCATTTTTCATAAGCCATAATTGAAGTTATTTTATTTAAATTAGAAAATTTGCGCATTAACTCAAATTTATTTACCATATTTACGGATATGTTAACTGATTTTTTAATTTCTGTATTTGCATAAATTGGTATTTTTAGAATATTACTGGTTCGCCAGAGTTCGTGATTCATGCACAGACACTCTGACCATGCCACCAGGGTTTATAGTTTGCTAATTTGCTGGGCATCCTGCCACTCGAAAGGACATCAGCTGAATTATCTTTACTAGTAACATGCAGCCAATTATCGGGTTACTTGAGCTCCCCTATTTCTGCTATACGATTTGCCACAAACGTTTTGTAATTTGTACACGAGGACTGTATCCAAGTAATTACTATGGTAAAATCACACCAACTATATATTTTATCAGATTTAAGCATTGTGCCCATAGCCTTACCGACGGCTTGTAACAAGTGACATAACAAAACCGCACCGCATAATTCTAAGCGGGGTAAGGTTCGACGTTTTATTGGAGCTACTCGAGATTTAGCACATATTAAATGGGTATTCCAAGTTTCAGAGTTGTGACCACAGTAGTTCGCAAATAAATAAAGGCGCCAGAATTGCCTCATTGGCATTATTAATTTAGCAATTACAGTGGATTCCGCTTAATTGGGACACATCGGGACATTTTGGCCCAATTAAGCGAATTTCACATAAAATTAAACAATGAGTATTATTATAGTTATATATACACGTATATATATACCTATTTTCTTAAGCGTTTATAAGAAAACAATATAGACTTACAAAAAATAATAATAATATATCCTAAACTAATATATTTAAAACAAAAATAAAAAATATTGCCGAAAAGTCTTGATAATTATCAATAGGAATTTGTATGTCTTCATTTTCTTATTGCTGAAAATTTAGGGAACTACTAAAAGTTTGAAGCCGCAAACAGCAACTAAATTCTGTCTAGTGTTGAGTTTTATAACTCGTCAATGGTCAGTAACAAACCGTATTACTTGCAAAATGGAAATTTCTCAGGCTGTAGAATTTATTGAATTTTCTCAATCTATTCTTGTATGTTTTAACCAATTTTTTTGTTTTACTGTCCCAATTAGGTGGAATATTGTCCCAATTAAACGAAATAATTTACTGCTAGTTCTTAGTTTGGTTTCCGTTCCTTGAGATTTGGGACAAATAGGCGGCTGCTCCGATTAACCAGCGGCCCAATTAAACGAAATCGACTGTATTATTATCGGATTTAATAGTCCCAAAGGATCAAATATTCATGAGATTTCTGATAAATAATTCTTTTTGTAACGCGTTGACGGGTGGGTTCAGATACTTTAAAAATTAAGCAATCGGAATTGACATCCCAATGCAATCCCAGAATTTTATTTGACGTTACTATTTCCTGGAATCTTTATAACTAGATTACATCATTTCGAATGCCCATTTAGTTTAAATATGCAATTTGACCCAGTTAATAGATCATCAACATAAAAATCTCGGCAGTTCTCGAATTGCGCGCAAATTACCTGCTAAGGTTAATCCCCAAGCTGAATTCCGCGCAAACCTTCTTGAAGATCGCTAATCCTACCATTACATTGCGCGCAACTAGATAATCCTCTCTAATGAGTTCAGGTATTCGACGTTATAAACGCATTAACTTTGGTAGTTCTTAGGCGGTGATTGGACGGTAACCGAGGTACTGTGGTTACAACCCCTAAAAGTATTATTATAAAATGAAGTCATTTATTTCATATTTCATAGTTCGATCTGTAGTAGTCGCAGTAACATCAGTATTTAAAAATGGCAGAAATGCAAGTAACGTTCAGTGAACGAGGAAAATCTTTGTTGGTACTCAACAATTTCAAATATTATAAATCTCGTGTACTTAGTTCTTCGGAAATTATTGGCGATGCACAGTCAAATATTGTAGTGCAAAAATATATACAATGGGTGAAACCAACATAATGACAATCAGTTAACTAGATATGATTTTGTAAAATGCTGTTCCCATCAATATAATGACAAATAAATTAATTTTATTTCATGTGACAATGTTTTAATTGAAAGTAACTCCTTACTTTAGTATTTCCTGCTCCGTTTTAAGAAATAAACATTATTGTGTCCAGTTTGCGATAATCCGCTACCTGAGAGGCGAAGGGTAAGATGCGCGCAATCCAGTGGTGGTATTAAATGAGATTATAACTACACCGGATTATAAAGGTACTTTGCGCGCAATTCGAGTGCAGCCAAAATCTCTTGTAATGATGCGGCAAGGTTCGGGATATTTATCTGCATTTGCACCTGCGTTGATAATAATGACGCAGTCATTTTTCTCTGTCTACAACATTCTGCCTATACATTTTTGTTATGTACAACGGATAATAAGAATTTATAATTTCTAAATTGAACTAAAATTGAGAAATAATCGTCCTGAATTTGAGGGCCTTTCATTAAAATATCATTCGAAGATTTACCATTGCTCGTTTTTGAAGATGCATCAAATACAACTCTGAGCTTTGTTGTCAAACTATATTATTTAATGATTGCATGGTGTGGAAGATAGTAATGGTTTTTCAAGTCATTCGGCTTACGCAATACCTTCATGTAACCCAGCCTTAAATATTCTTTCATAAAATTTGTATAATCATTTTTCAATGGGCCATTTTTGATCATTTTGCTTGTAGACTATAAAATCGTTTTAGAGCTGTGGTTCTAGAATTGCCCAAATCTAGATTTACATTGATTTTAAATGGAATATTATCAATGAAATAACCAACCACATTGTTTACATTTAACTGTTTCTTCAAAATATTTTTGACACTGAATGCCTAAATATATATATATATATATACAGGGTGAGTCAATAGGACGGGCAGGCGCGATTACACCTAAACCGTTATTGATATTGAAATGAACCAAACGGCACTACACACTAAGAGGCCAATGTGCAGTTTAAAATTATTTTGCCATATTCAGGGTGTTCCATTTTTGCAGGGCAGCCTTGGACCTAGTTTTTTTTTAAATGGCATCCCCTGTATAAATTTACATATTTGAATTTGTCCTTTTTTTGGGCTTTATAAATCCGTTTAGTTTTTGCAATTCGCTTTAACCGATCAGAAATTGTTTATGTGTTTCTTAAATTTAATGCATTTACTGGCACTTTACAGGCAAAAAAATCGCAGGGCACTTGTTTTCTAGGATATCGGGTTGGGACTTTGCCAGATCCTAAACAACTGTCTCTGGTATCTTTTGGCGGCAAGATCGTCGATTTGCATTGTGGCATCACCTTGCTGTGGGACATTAATTTTGGTAAACTTTGAAGAGCAATAACTTGATTATTTTAAATGACACAGAATATTTCATTACTTAGTCGTATTCAGCATCTCATTTTACATCTGTTTCGCCCCTTATATTTTTTCTTAAAAGTTCATAGTTTGAGAAATAATTTGGATTTTCTGAAAAATGAACCCAGATCTCATCGATATAAACTTAACGGGCATTGAATATCAATTGTTTGCGTCATGTCAACGTCAAAGTGACATTTATTGTACGACACGTTGTAATTTTTGTCGTAATCATGAAATTTTTGTATGATGAAATAGTTTAATTCAAATGTTTTTGCTATTCATTTGTTATGCCTCAATAGATTCTGGTCACCAGCAACGATTTGCGCTGTCACCGTGTACATAAACCCTATCCACGATTTCATTATGAGACAGATTCATTAAGAAAATGCGCTAAGAAGAATGAAACGTGTCGTACAATAAATGTCACTTTGACGTTGGCTTTCAGCCGGCTAAGTTTATATCGATGAGATCTGTGTGAATTTTTAAGAAAATCAGAATTATCTCTCAACTTTCAACTTTTTAGAAAAAATATAAAAGGCAAAAAATATGTAAACTAAGACCCTGAATAGGACTAAGTACTAAAATTTAGGGTGTCCCATTTAAAAAAATCAAGTTATGGCACTTCAAAGTTTACCAAAATTAATGTGTCACAGCAAGATGATGCCACAATGCAGATAAACGGTATTATAACGGATAACGGCCAGAAGATACCTCAGTCAGTTGTTTAAAGCTCAGGCAAAGTCCCAACTTGATATCCCAGAAACCAAGTGCCATGCAATTTTTTTAATAAGTGCCTGCGAGCGCATTATTTTTTAGAAAAACGTGAACAACTTCTGAATGGTTAAAGCGAATTACAAAAACTAAACAGATTTATAAAGCCCAAAAAAGGGCAAATTCAAATATTTAAATTTATACAGGGGTTCCATTAAAAAAAACTAGGTTGAAGGCTGCCCTGCAAAAATGGAACACCCTGTGTATGACAACATAATTTTAAAAACTGCACTTTGGCCTCCCGTTTGCAGTGTATTTTGATTCATTTCGATATCATTAACGGTGTAGGTGTAATCGAGCCTGCCCTTCCTATTGACTCACCCTGTATATATATATATATATATATAATGGTAATTAAATGGTGACTTTTGTAAAAAATTATGAATATCTCAACAACTATGGGGTTCAGACATAAGATATGCACTATCAAATTGAAGAGAAGAAAAGGACCTATCGAATAGTGACATAAAATATGGGGCATTCATTAACAAAAAAGTGTTGTTCCGCTTTAAAATTTGTAAAGTTTGACATTTTTTTCTGAACACCCTGTATTACTATATTCAAATTGCTCATTACCAACATGTTGCTTATTAATCACACTGAGAATATTGCTAAAACTTATTCTTACCTTCAAAAAACGAGCTCGCTACGATTTTTTAAAGTTGAGTTTGCTTATGAAAGAAAAAAAGGAGAAAAAAATTGTAAATTGGCAACACTGTAACCTAGTCCAAAACTAAATAGACAACAATGTAGAGATTGAAAAATGTCATCAGAAACCTTAAATAAATACAGGGTGTTCCATTTAAAAAAATGTTTGTTTTTGTTATTCCGCAAAATTGGGACACCCTGTATATTTAAAAATAATTTTACGGCATGAAGATTTTTAAACCAATAACTTTTTGTACGAAACATGTTTTTCTATCTTTCACGGGAAACGCGCTAGGAAAGCCCGACGCACTGTTGCAGGACCCTGTATATGGAGTATCGGGACTATTTCATCATACATGATTTGCCCAACACTCAATACTCGCCAAAAACGGCCTGCACCTATCAATAAATCTACCGGTCCTGAAATGTAAAAACTGGGATCCGCCAGTTTAATACTTTTTGTAATGTTGAAGGATGTTCTTTGAATTGAAATTTTGGGGATATTTCCCATAACATTGGAAAGTACTATGCAATCGATTACACCAGAGAAATTATTGATTCGTGATTCAAATCGAATTGTAGTTACCTTTGTAGGTTTAGTCGCCCGATTATTAATACCACTCATATTTATATTAGAATCGAAACTACCTACTTAATTTGAATTTATTTACACAATCCTTAGAAATTATACTTGATTGTGCTAAGCAGTCCAACAACGCTCTACATTCATGTGGCTTTCCACTCTCGTCAAATACAGTAATTAGGGCTGTCGATAATAATGGATCTCCAATCGCAATAAAGCTACAATACACTTCCTACAGCTACAATACACATATTAGCGATTAACTAATAAATCATCCCAATTTTCAACGGGACATTTTAGAGAACGTAATGCACGAATATATCTTGCAAACTCATCTGCAATTCTACGAAGCGGGCTTGCGGCTTTTACTTTTGCAATAGGCACTTTAATGTGTGAATAATTTTTCGAGTACTATCATAACGCTCCAATAGCATATCCCAAGCCTCAATATAATTATCGTCTGATAGTCCCATGCCTTGACTTGAATTAACGAAGCAGTTCTCCTTGTAGATATATTCTTTATTTTATATTATTCAAAACACTTAATCGTATTTCACTATAATTATTACAATCTGATCAAAGATAGATCCATGAGCAATGTTATGCCAACTTAAATTACTAAATGAAGGTTTAATGCTAAGGGCCTACTCATTAGTATCCCTTGGATTCTAATCACTTAATTACACTAATATTAGCGTGTACACTAGCACTATGCTCTGCTTTTGCACCAACACAATATTAAACTAACTCGAACAGTCTAGTCCGCTGTAGTCTTCTGGTCAAATTCGTGTTATCGAGGAGCTGGATGACTTCGACGTTGACGAGTTGAAGAAGTCGCAGTACGTGACTCTTGGCCAATTTGTTTATTGTCACATTAACAGTGTCCATTTCCAAGCCCTGTGGAGGTCACTGTTGTGGAATTACCAAGGTGCAGTGACAATACTCCTCAGTACTTTGTTTCGGTATCACTGGATTATTTCTATATTGCTCTTTTTGCCATAACCCTACAGCTGGATGCCGTATGTCCATACGGGCTTAAGAATTTGTTTATACGTAAGAATTATGTAATTTGTAAGTATTTTATTATAGGCTGACAGGGTGGAATTCCGACCAAGCAGCCAGTACATTTTTCAAAATTTTGTGTTCCATTCTTCTTTTTTCTTTTTGACATATCTCTCCAGCGTAGCTTAGCGTCCAATGTAATTATACGCCCAAATATTTTGCTGTATCAGCATAGGGTACCTGGATCATTCATACTAACAGCGATATGTTGATTTCTTTTATTTGTGAAATTGACATGGACCGATTTAGTCTCATTCAATTTGATTCGCAATTGCTTAGTCTCATTCAATTTGATTCGCCATTGCTTAGTTCAGTTGTAATTTTATTAATTGAGGTTTGCAGATTTATTGCTGCTTCTTCGTGATCTTTGCCAAGAGCTAATATAGCAGTGTCGTCGGCAAAAGAGGCTATCGTATTATGGTCTAATGCAGGTATATCGCTGGTGTATAATAGGTAGAGGACTGACCCTAACACGCTGCCCTATGGCACACCTGCCTTTTTTTCTTTTAGTTCAGAGTAAGCATCTTCCTGCTTAATTCTAAAAACTCTGTCTGACATATATGATTCTAGTAATTGTGTATATGGTCTGGGCAAAAGTTTTCTTAATTTGTATTTAAGTCCCTCATGCCACACTTTGTCAAAAGCTTGCTACAACAAACCTTTCTTTCTTCCAATGATTTTTCAATTACGTCTGTAATTCTATGGACTTGATCTACAGTTGAATGAGATTCTCTGAAACCAAACTGATGTTCTGGTATTATGTTTTTGCCTTCGATAATTGGTTTTATTCTTTTAAGAACTATTTTTTCGAACAGTTTTGAGATTACAGGTAATAACGAGATTGGTCTGTAAGAAGTAACTTCATTTGGTAGTTTTCCAGGTTTAGGAATCATTATCACTTCTGCTACTTTCTATCTTAGGTACATATTTGAATCTTAATCTTAAGATGCATTAATAAGATATGTAAGTTTTACGATTGCTTTAACAATACAAGAGTGTATACAGGGTGATTTTTTTAGTTCACCAACAAACTTTGGGAGATGAAAACTCAAGTGATAATTACATAACTTTTCATATCTCGAAGTTTGTTGATGAGCTAAAAAATCACCCTGTATAATGAAAATGAAATCCTGTATACATGTAAATTTTTCAACACATTGCATTCTATATACCTTGCCAAATCATTGGAGATATTTGGAGACATAATTTCCATTGCCATCCAAAGAAATGCCGAGAGTACAATTTTTTTACAGAATTTGGTGCCCTTCTGCAATCATTCATGAGCTGATTCATGACGAAACGTTTATCTATTGCATTGTTTCTATTATATTTTAAACTGACTTAATTTTTATGTTTATTTATCTTACTTATGTATATGGTAATAGGTTATTTATATGGTAATACCACAGATGACTTATACAGATAGCTCATGCAATGTAATTATTAGAAGTTCTGAGGGCTGCCTACGATACGGTTAATTTTTATGAGAATTGGTCTATCAGCGCGTGAAGGCGGAGGCCCTTCGCACTGTCGTGTGGCCTCTCTACTTGTCGTGTATAAGCTGTTTTACCCACCATGAATTCACAAGCGACGATTTTGAACGTGGGTCGTTGATCAGCAGATTTGCTAAATTGCATTTATTGGATAAAATCTGTTTGTAACTCGAACGATAAATTAAATATACAAGAAAGTGAAAACAGTACAATCTTTAATTATATTTTATTCAAAATTTTTAGTGGAGCCTTACTAGACACTGTTTGAGTATAATAATCACTTTGGTTTTTTTATACATTAATAATAAATGTAACAATTTTTAACAAAATAGTGTATAAGAAATTTTAAACTGTAAATTAAGAACATGAATTATAAGATAATAAATCCATATTCCGCGTGTCCTTTTTCAAATGCGAACATAGGGATTTAACATTATTTTTAGAATTTTCGGCAATTCCTGCTCGCCGGATTAACCCACAGAAAATGTTTTGGTATCAATGGAATGAAAAATTGATTACTTATAATATTAACTATTCAATATTTTTTTATTGAAACATTGATTCTGCATTGAGCTGCCTGTCCGAGCTTCTTTGATATTTTTTTAAAAAATCATGGAAATTTATATTTAAAAACAGAATTTTTTTAAATGATTATGTTTCATTCAAATAATTCACTATTTAATATCATTAGATCCGTAATCATTTTGTCGTTTAATTGATACCAAAATATTTTCTACAGGTTGAACTGGGGAGAGAAGAATTGCCAAAAATGTTAAAAACAATGTTAACATGTTAAACAATTCTTATGTTCGCGTTTGAAAACAGACACACGGTATATAACAGAAATGTAAATAGTAAAACTATTACCGTCATCTGCGGTGTAACCTAAACGGGATGGAACTAAACGAAAACAAATGTAAAATTATGCGTGTTTATAAGGTTTCCGAACCAGTTATCTATGAGTATAGATTGGGAAGCGTTCTTCTTGAGGTTGCAGTAAGCATATGCGATTTGGGTGTCCTATTTGAGAGAAAGCTATCTTTCAACAATCATGTCGACGCTGTTGTATCAAAAGCCCGGAAAATGCTCGGTTTCGTTAAGCGACATACTTCTAAATTCACAAGTATCACAGCCATTACCACTCTTTACTCCTCACTTGTACGTTTCCACTTGGAATACTGCTCTACTGTCTGGTCCCCCCAATACTCCCTTTACTCGAACAAAATTGAAACTGTACAACATATTTTCCTTCGATACGCGGCTCATAAAATTAACTTTCTCAAGAACGGCCCCTATAGCGATATTGAGTCTATACTAGGTATCAGGACCCTAGAAAATAGGAGAAAGGAGGCGGTTCTACTATTCATATTTAAGATAATTAACAACTTCATCGACTGTCCCAAACTACTCGATATAATTCATTTCCATATCCCTCCACGTACCACGCGCCAACACCCGCTGTTTTTCATTCCTTTCATCAGAACAAATCTCCGCCAAAGTGCACCGATTCTGCGGATGCAGCGTCTCACAAATATGTATTGCAGTGATATCTGTCTGTTCAGTTGTGGCATTGCAAAGTTTAAAAGATTTTGTAGAGTAAAACTTAGTTAATTTAGCTGTTAACTGTTTTAAAGTATCTTATGTGTACTGTGGGCTTGTCCCGTAAATAAATAAATAAAAACCAAAATTACAAATAATATTATAATATGAATTAAGAATTTTGTAATATTTTAAATTTTGGAACATTTGATGAACATCTTGCTCCATTTAGACTCTTTATATAATTTGACATTGAGCAGATGGTCTAAAATGTATTCGCCGTGTTCTTTATCAGAACAAAATATATTAATTTTGCATTTTTCTAAAATTCATGTTTTCATGGTTGATTTTATATTAGTAATGGACTTATCTTTATCCAAAATTTGATGAAAATATTTTAAGATATTTTTAACATAATCGACAATCATTTTAGTCGGTGTTCTCGGTCCGTTAGAAAATTGTTGCTTATTCGCATACATTTTGTGCAAAATAAAAATTTCGTCTTTTTCTTCCAAGATTGACTCTTAATTTTCGCATTTACTGCACTGATATTTTTTTATTAGTTTGTGGCATATATAACCTGCAAGGAAAACTACTGCACAGTCCTCTAACTGCTGCAATTCGTTTTGACCATCGCCATCTTCGCTACTTGAATTTTGAGAAACAATTTCATCAAATTGGTTAGGAGATGAACCGCCCGTAATTGATGAAGAACTCGGTAATTCCGGGTTATTATTTTCTATTGGCAAATCTAAATATAGGTCCTCATCTTCTTCAGAATATGCATCTTCAGATGGCTTCATCAAATCAGTGATAACTTTGAGTCGAAATTATGTTCTAAATATACGTGCAGTGGAGTTACGGTTACACCCACCTCTTGAACGAACAATAGAAAAATAAAATTAAAGGACGTCGGGAATGACGAGAATATCGCCGAGAATGGGAATCAAAACTACATTTAAAGGGATGGCTAGTAGCTGCAGAAAGTACTAGTTTTTATTTTTAATATCGTTTGGTTTCCTTGGTAGATGTTCGGAAGATTATATTGTTTCTCTATTAAAAATGAATAAATTCAATTTAATTATTGAGTCGACGGATATTGTTTCCTTAAAAACTGGATGTGTTTGTGTAACACAATGTTTGGAAAATATAATTACGTTTCTAGTAGATTTAGAACTTATGTCCCAAATATTGTGATACAAAAATGCATCATCCGTCATTCATTGCGTTTGTGTGCAAGTGAAGCTAGCAAATGCTTACCACGAACATGTGAAGATTTGGCAAAAAATCATTTTTTTTTAACAGCGATGAACGACAAACCATGCTGAGAAAATTTCAAGACTTTTGTAATGTAGAACATACAATTTTGCGACCTGCGCAGAGTAGGTGGTTATCACTGTTAGCCGTTGTTAGGCGAATTTTGAATCAATAACAGCCCTTGAAATGATTTTTTTCGGCTAATTATGTGGAATGTCATCTACTTGCGAGCGAAGAAATTTACAATTGTCTCCATAATGCGGAAATAAGATTTTTGGATTGGGTCTTACCAAAAATTGTAAATTAAATACATATTTTCAAAGCGTGAAAGTAGTCTATTAAATTTGCACAACAGAATGGTGACTACTTTGAAAGAACTATTACTTGGTTACATGAACCCAAACTACATAAGGCAGGCAGATTTAAATAAAATTGATCCTGAGAATAATTCACAATTTGTGTCACACCACCAAATGTACCTTGGGATTGGTGTTTCCCAAAACATAAATTGTTTGGAGAACATGGATATTAAAAAAGATTTGTATGAAAGATGCAGACGTTTTTTAATTTCATCCTGTGTCGATATTTAATAAAAGTACAATCATAACGATCCAATCTTGAGTAAGGTAGACATTTTAAGTAAGTCAATTATTGCAAAAAAATCATGACTTTTTTAGACTCAATAGAGAGCAATTTGATTTTATTTTGAATCTCATTCTTGTAATTTGAAGAAGCAATCTACAAATACTTCGCAAATTTGGCAATCCTCAAAGTCCTTACTTTCATGTTCGTATAAACACGGGAATTCATGAACTTGATCAAATAACAATTCATTAAAATCATTGCCATTGATAAAGCATTGTCGAAAGCTGGACGTCACGATGTCCAGCGCCACGGCTGGCATCGAAATCGTTTCCACATTAAATGAATTTCGTTTCCATTTCAAGCGTATCGCAACAACACATTCGCGCATAAGCATTAGCCATCTGTATAATTCATCTGTGGTAATACTATAATATTATTATTTATTTATTTATTATTATTATATAATATTATGTATTACATTATAATATCTATAAGATATTATATCTTATCTAATTTGTGCTTCCCTAACCTAAATTGATACAAATCTCTTGTAAGATTAATCAATTTTCAAGTACTTTCAATGTACTATATTACAACTTTTATTACAGAAAGCAGTAATCCCATAGAAACCCAGAACCAGATAATTCAAGAAGAGAGACCTCGAGGAAGCCCTCTATATACCTTAACACCAGATATTACCGCACCAGGGGACATTATAGCTCAAGCCATTGGAGATCAAAATACACTACAATCTGTGTTCAACTCGTTTTCTTCGTTACTGAATTTAACCAGTACAGAACCTAAACCACCAAGCCCAATACCGTCCATTGTTGACTCTATTATAAGTCTTACACCTTCTTCCACTACACTACAACCAATTCCTCTATATTCTCCAACAGATCAAGAACTTGGACCGACATTGTATAATCAACATCAGCCACCACAGGTCAATACACTTCCTGCGGCTCAAGGTAAACATATAATATAAATACAAAATAACATATACCAAGTTGAAATTTTTTAGGTTTGGTTAATAACTACAGAAGGACGTCCACCAAACGCCCTACATACGTGCCAATTCCGGGATTATCTAGTGCCGTTCCACCGGTTACCCAGACCCCTCTGCTGCTCAGAAATATTTCCAGAAGTCCACATTCCCCACCAGCTGCATTTACTGCAAGGAAAAGCCCTTTGCCAAACACTTACGCAAATTCAGCCAATTACTACCAACCAGAGCTAAGTGGATATGCCTCGCCACTCCAGCCGAACGTAATTGAGCAATCACCGTTATGCACTCCACCTGTAATCCAACCAATTGCTTTGCAAAGAACCATAGAGAGATGTAAGCCATCCTCGGTTTCGCCTTTTTTACATCCAGTATCTCCTTCGGAACTAAATTTAATTGCTCCACCTTCACTCACCAACACTACTAGTTCTGCTTCTTTGTCATCGAATTACAATTTTGATAGGCCCCAACCAAACTTTGTAACAGCAGGAATGTCGTCGGTACGTGAGGGAAGAGTATCGCCACCAGTTCTTTCGACTACTTCATTTCAACCCCCACAGGAACCGGAACAACGCGTTAATTCTGGAATAGAAGGGGTAACATTTGATACCCTTTAATAAAGCAATATGGTAATCTGTCGCCTTTTTAGCATTCGTATGTGTATCGGCCTGTATACCACCACTGGTTCTTTAAAAAGCAGTCGGAGACCAAAGCCAAATGGATCCCATTTACAATGGTTGACTCTCTAAACTTGGAGAAAACATATTTGTCTGGTAAGTGTTGTGTCCAGATATGTCGACCTACTAAAATTAAGAAAAAGATTTATGTTGTGGTTATAATATGTATAATATTAATATGTCCATACTTATTTATATAATTTTCAGCTGATTTAAGTCCAGACAATATCGTCGCAACAGATGGCAGTCGATACGACGTAAACATTCTGCGTAGGGAGCGCAGGTCCGCTTACTGGACTAGTGAACCAAATGAAGTTCGAAGGTGTTCTTGGTTCCGAAAAGGCATGCTAGATGGCAGGTATGTGCCCTACGAAGAAAATGTAGCGGCGACATTGGAAAAAGAATTTAAGATCGCCTTTGAGCAGAATGTATGGAATAGAAAAGTTGAACTGGCAACAGGAGAAACAATTGTCTTCCACGGCCCAGACGTTCTAGTTCTGTTTCCACAGGCGCAATCACCTGATGCTTGGGGAAATACACCGGTACTATTTATATGATTCAAAGTTGGTTCAGTGTTTAACTATTATGTACATTATCAGAATCAAACTAGACCAAGAGTTGTTAAACGAGGAATGGACGAGTTTCACATCGAAGAAGGGGAGCCGAACAAAGTAGACCATTTACTTTTCCTGGTTCATGGTATCGGTTCGGTTTGTGACCTGAAATTCCGATCAGTCGAAGAAGTTGGTTAGTACGTCAGTTATTTTCACTCTTAGGAATGAATGGTTGAATAGGAAGGCAGTTTTCATTGTCGACAAGAATGTAAACTATTTCTGAGTTACCAAGTAAATTAAAAATATAACTTTGTTGATAAAGTTTTCCATAAAATAAATTTTATGGAAAATGGTGCTCACAATACCTACTTTCAATTCCAATTATAGTGGACGAGTTCCGGAGCATCTCATCCCAATTGGTCGAAGCTCACTACCATTCATCGTGTGAAAAAGGTGAAGTTAATCGAGTCGAAGTACTTCCTATCAGTTGGCATGGCAAACTGCACTCAGATGATACAGGTGTTGACAAGAAATTAAAAGGGATTACCTTAGAAAGTATACCTAAGCTACGTAACTTCTCAAACGATACAATTTTAGACGTACTTTTCTACACGAGTCCGGTATATTGCCAAGTAAGTTGCATTTGGGACGGAAATTTCAACTCGGTATTTCTGGCATGTACTATCGTTATACCTAATCGTTAAGCTTGAATTATAGTGAACTATTCTGACTATTTTCGTTTGAGTTTTACAAGTACGAATGTTATTTCATTTACTTCATATAGAGGGCGCTGTGCTAGCAATGATTTAATTACTAACCCACTGTCAAAAAAATCTTATGTCATTCATTGTACTTTCCAAGTGAGGTTAAGTTTATTGAAAATGAGCAGAATTAAAAAAAAAGTCAAAATTATAAATATTATTAACATACAGGAAGGATCAACAAAGATGAGAAAAATATATGGAGTAGGTTATGTTGAAGAAAATGGAACAAAAAGTAGGACCGGTAGCATATTTCTATTTGACAAACTCGAACGAAAATTGAATGAAATGAACTAATACTAGATTGTTCTCGAAGCAAAATCGAATGAGAATCTACATGTAAAAAGTACAATGAAGAAGTAATTCAAGTAAGAATTTTGCTTTATTTCAGACCATTATTTCAAGTGTGGGCAATGATTTAAACAGCGTTTTTGAAAAATTTAAGCAGAGAAACCCAGGCTTTACAGGAGGAGTATCATTAGGCGGTCACAGTTTAGGATCGTTGATATTGTTTGACATACTGTGCCACCAACATCCCGAAAAAAAAAACAGTGAGAGTATATCCAGTGAATCAGAAGATGTTGTATCGCCGCTGAAGCCGGACCCTAAGCAGCGTAAAATAAGTCGGCGAATTAGTTACATGATGAGCGCAATTGGGACGGGTCAACCACAACTGAACTATCCTCAATTAAGTTTTAATCCAAAGCACTTTTTTGCTTTGGGGTCGCCTATCGGTAATCTGTCATATATGTTGTCTAACTGATTTGTTAAAACTTTATTTTGTTATTACAGGTATGTTTGTAACTGTCAGAGGTTTGGATACACTTGGAGAACAATTTTCGCTACCTACCTGTCCAAATTTTTTCAATATATTTCACCCCTACGATCCAGTAGCTTATAGAATAGAATCATTAGTAAATCCTGAGCTAGCCACTCTTAAACCAGTTTTAATAGCCCATCACAAAGGACGCAAGCGAATGCATTTAGGTAAACTTAAAACTTTAATTTTTATACATTTATATTTGCTTTGGTGTACTTGCATAGTTTACTGCATTACTACATACACAAATATCATTTGTTTCTAATATATCAAATGCATTTTGTAAATAGGTTGTATCCAGTAAAAAAGAACAACCTATTATTTTTTTTATGGGGTAAGCGCATCGCCACGTATGGGCATTAGCGCTTCAACCTTTTATTTCTAAATTTTCCAAGTTAATTACCGATTCTTACTTTAGAATTAAAGGAAACAATGGCTCGAGTAGGTGCTGATTTAAAGCAGCGCTTGATGGAATCAATGAAGAGCACTTGGAATTCTTTTTATCAATTTTCATTGTTCAAAACGCAGAGAGAACCGCCAAATTTGGAAGAAGAAGTGGATAAGGTATTAGAGGAGCAATTAAAAAGGGAAGAAGCTCAGACTGAGCAAACCGAAGATCTTGTATTAGAAGCAGAACTGACTGACTTATCATTAGGCATATTAAACCAAGGGAGGAGAATTGACTACGTTCTTCAAGAAGCACCCTTGGAATTCATTAATGAGTATTTATTTGCACTTCAGAGCCATGTTTGCTACTGGTAAATAAGTAACACAATTAACAAAACATTTGTTCAAAACTGTTTTGTTTTCAGGGAATCGGAAGATAGTATGTTATTAATATTAAAAGAAATTTATAACTCGATGAACATATCTACAGACAACCAAATTCCTCAACAGACGATGACAATTGAAAGACCGTCATCTCCAAATACCTCGAGGAATGAGTATGTTTTTGGTTTGGACACGGATCCTACTTTGACCATGACTCCAAGAACAGATATTGGCCCACCGCCAACACAAGGTTTTATCAAAAAACTGTAATTCTTTTATGAATATTCCAATTGATTTTTTTTTGTCTGTTAATGCAATTAAATGATAAATATTTTAATATGCTTGTAAATATTATCTTACTGGCTGTGAATTGAATATTTACAGCAATTTTTTTTTTTTTAATAAAGATATTTATCTGTCCATATATTTTATATTGCTTTAATTGGGTTCCCCACACACTACGAACCTGGATCGGAACGTTATCGGACCGGAAACAGTAACTGAAGCATTATTTGGTTTGTGGGCCGAACCCTTATTCTATTTTAAATTGATTTAATGCGCTGAACCCGTACCGGTCATAATTATTGATAATCCTTGCCTGTGGGTTTTAGTTTGCTAAGAAGCACACATGTCGTCGCTTGAGAGCTGAAGTATTCTAAGTAAATTGAACATAGACAATATTTTATCAGAATGGTATATCTCTGCCATTATAGCTCCGGGAATACTGAAATTTGGCAGTTAAAGTTAAAGGAATTTGACTAAGCAAATTGCACCGCATAAATAACAAGAAGACGCATCTTCACCTAACTGAGACAGTGATTCATGATCTTAGAACAGAGCATCACAATACGTTGAGTGTGAGTTAATTTAAACAAGAACTGACGAATTTAAAATTAATAAATATATAAATAATGCAATATTAACTTAGAAAATACAGTGTGATACAAAGTTAAAATTGCATTATTTATTTATACATAATGTATCACGAAGTAAAAGCCTCCAGTGTTAATAAAACAAAATACAAATATTCACCTAAAATTAAATGAAAGGAAAGGAAAAAATAAAAAAACTATCATATTCTAAAACAAATTCGAATGGAACCTTCTAATCGTGTCTTCTGATGGAACTGGGAAAGATACCAAACCATTTTACAATAAATATATATATATATATATATATATATATATATATATATATATATATATATATATATATATATTATCAATAGGCCCTCTACCTTTCGGTATACCTTTTACAATATAACAATATAAAATTGGCAGAAAAAGGGAAATTATGAAAGAATAATTGAAATAATTGGGAATAATATTAAAACCTTTCTGAATAAATTCATTAATAATTGGATCGGGATTGGAATGGGAATCAGAACCTCCGATACAATTGAGAAAATTTATATTACAAAGATAAGTGGAATGAATTGATTTTTTTTTATATAAAGAGAGATAATAAATAGGATATTTTACCTTATAATTTCATAAAAGAATTTATTATTCATTCTAAATGGTTTACAAAAATTTATAAATGTTTACTTGATCTCCTTTTAAATAATAAAACCTCTTTTTAACATATTTAAATATTTTTATTTCTTTTTTATATCGTTTTCAGGCACGAATATATTCACCAGGTGACCTGGGTTACACAACAGTGAAGAAAATATATCAAATTCAGTTTCAGATTTCTGCAACTGATTCAAGAGTTGTGGCTTCGAGATAATTCAACCGCAACTGTTGGTTTGTTTAGGTACGGTACCTGCCACACTCACAGCTGTATTGGGGGCTATCTGTTTTGGTGCATGCGTTGTACTGTAGCACTCCTCTCAGCAAGAATTAAGTCACTTTATTAATGTGATCTACTGAATTGTCGTCAGTTACTCTGTTGAACAAATATAAATTAGCGTTTGATGTCCCCCACAGGTGTTTCAAGAAATTGTTGACTGACTGAATCTAGTTCAAACATATCAATTTGCATAATTTGAATCATTCCAAATTTTAAAAAAGGCCTCATGTTCTTATTTTTGAAATAGCATTCAGAACTCCAATCAATTTCCAACAAACTCAATAAATCAACTCTTATTTCAGAAATATTAACTTCGAAACTGTTAACTGTATATATATTTTACATAAGAAGTACAAAAATAATGTTCGTTTAAACTAGATTATCACAGTGTTGATATATTGTAATTTCCTAGATGTCCTCCACTTCCTGAAATACATGCCATAATTTGTCGAACTGTGCTTGATAGTCGGTATAGTAAGAATCCTTCAAGACGGAACATACTTCAAAGTTATTAGTGAACCCCTGCACTGTGTAATTGAGAGACCCAAGTAAAATTTCTATATCAACAAGCATGTACTTGTGATGCAGCAGTGTTTGACTGTTTACTTTGGGTGCTTTTACAGGTATCCCTACAAAAAATATCATTAATGTATAATACAATAATAGCTGGAAATAGGTCGGAATATACCTATTTTTTGTAAAAAGGGAAACTTTGATCCTGTAACCTTCATCATAACTTGATCTGTAATACATCTTACAACAACCCCTCGCTTATGGGCTGCTACTAGAGCATCAGAAATGTCTCTTAATGTCATATGGTACATACATAAGTCAATTCTTCTTTGGCAAGCGTTAATTTTATCAACAATGTAGCTAATAAGTATAGCGGAACAGTATTTTCCGCACACTCCTTCTATAACGTGTTTACGACACTGACGACCCATGGGCCTTAATGTGAAACAACCTACGAAGCTGTCTTTAATCTTATCGTCGAACGTAGGCTGCATTATCTTTTTCATTACATAATACACTAGACAGTAAGAAACCGGCACTGATAACGTACATATTACCTTTAGTGAATTAAAATTCATTGTCATGGATTTCTAGGTTAAGTTAATGTAAAACCGCTAACCAATCGACGACGAAATGCTATAACCTGAAAACCGTCGACTATAAACGATGTGAGCAACACGTAACACATGGTCCCCTGTCGACGAGATCCGATTGGAACTCGTCGACGAGAAGAATGACCTATAGTAAAGGACAGACGAATATTGTCGAGAAAGTGGCGCTCTCTGATGATAACTAGTATATACTATATATACATATACTATGTACTTTATACATATAAGTAAAGCAACTTCTGTCCGTACTTCGGCGCTATGCGCGTTACCCATGGCTGCAGGGGGGAGAGAATAATATTGCATGACCTATCACCACTTTTCGTGACGTATGCGAATGGGACGCCATGTTTGTTCTGATCGAAACATTGGAAATTGCATTTGATTATGTGTTATTAAAATATTATATATAAGACATGAATATACATTATTTTAAAAACGGATATGAATCGTGCTAGTTTTGTAGTCATATTGTGATTTGAAATTTATTACTTGAATGCCTAGCTTCTATTTTATGACAGAAAACGAAGGTGTAATTTTGATAAGTTAACTATTGTCACTACTGCCTAGACCTAGACATATTTGAATTTTATTATATTCCCGCAATTTATTTTTGTAAGGCGGAAAGACCCCCCGGGGCCGATAGCCCAATAAAGATTGTTTATATATACAGGGTGTCCGGAAAATACGTGTACAACGTTTGACGACAGACTCCTGACGTCAAAATAGGTCGATCTAAGCCGACTTAGTTATATCCAAAATTGTCTCGTTTAGCCGGTAGAGGGCGTCAAAAATTAATATCAATGACGTTTAATAATTTGACAATTAATCAAGTATAATATTTACTCAAGTATACGATCAACATTATTGAATTACAAGTTCATTTTACCATTAAAAATGGAAAATTATACAAACTCTCAGAAAGTTGACATGCTCCTGGTATACGGGTTTTGTCGAGGAAATGGGCGTCAGAGTGTTAGGGTTTACATGGAGAGGTTTCCTAACCGTCGAATACCAAACCACCAAACATTTGCCAATATTGAGCGTCATCTTCGGGAAACGGGCAGTTTTGAGAAAAAGTTTGAAGGCAGGGGTCGTATGCGAACAACTCGAACTGTGGAAACAGAAGAGATGATTCTGGAAAGAGTTGAAGAAGAACCAAGTACCAGTACCCGTCTCTTAGAACGTGAGTTAAATGTTCCTAAAACGATTGTCAATGAGGTTTTAAGAGAACAGTTGTTACATCCTTACCACATACAAAAAGTCCAGGAACTTTTACCGACTGATCCCCCCATGCGGCTTACATTTTGTCAATTTATTAGAAACAAAAGAATCCTTGTTCCAAATTTTTGTAGAAAAATTATGTTTACTGACGAGGCATGCTTTACAAGATCTGGGGTAACCAATCTGCACAACGAACATATTTATTCCGATGAAAATCCACATGCCATTAAAGTTGCACATCATCAGCATCAATTTAAAATTAATATTTGGGCAGGTATTATTGATCACTACCTTATTGGTCCCATTGTTATTCCAGACAGGTTAGATGGAAATATTTATTTAAATTTTTTGCAAGACACATTACCAATTCTTCTGGAGAATTTGCCCATTTTACTTCGGAGGGAAATGTGGTATATGCATGATGGTGCCCCGCCCCATTTTTCCGTTGCCGTTTGGCAATACTTACATCATCAGTATCCCAACCGATGGATTGGAAGAGGCAATGATGCACCAGTAAAATGGCCACCACGTTCTCCTGAGTTAAATATGTGTGACTTCTTTTTGTGGGGCGCTATTAAAACAGAAGTTTACAAGACTCCGGTAAACACACGCGATGATTTATTGCAGCGGATTTTAAATGCAGGCAACCATTTTAATAATCCCGAGACATTAGATAGGGTCCAATATCATTTTTTAAAGAGTGTTAATAAGTGTATTCAGCAAGATGGCGGTCATTTTACACATTTGCTTAAGTAATGTTTTTGTTTTACTTAGTTTCTTACAATAGATACTTTCAACTTTGTTATACTTTTGTTTTTTTTGACGCCCTCTACCGGCTAAACGAGACAATTTTGGATATAACTAAGTCGGCTTAGATCGACCTATTTTGACGTCAGGAGTCTGTCGTCAAACGTTGTACACGTATTTTCCGGACACCCTGTATATATATTTTTGTAAGTGGCTAGAAGTGGATTTAACACAATGATGAATTGCTGTGCATTTGTTGGTTGTACTAGTTGTGCTAGTTATAAACGGAAAAATACAAATAGCGGAAGAAACATCTACAAAACGCATCACATTTCATGTGTAAGTACGATAATGCAGTGTTCATTAGGTGTTGGAAACTCCCTGGCTGCCTTCACCTTCACGACTCCGGGTCTCACTCCCTCTGCCGATAGCACAAATCCCAAATATGCCACCTCTCGCTTCCCAAACTCGCATGTGCGCAATTTTAATGTTAGATTTGCCTTTTGGAATGCTTGAAATACTAGCTCCAATTTCTACATCATTTCCGCCCAATCTTTGGCTGCGATGAGTACATCGTCTAGGTACCATACTGCAATATCTTTACCTAGAGGTCCCAAAACTAATGACATCAGTCGGCTAAACTCGAATGGTGCCGTTGCCAAGCCAAAAACCATCCGCGTAAATTCTCCCGAAGTCTCCATAGAATAGAATAGAATGAATGCTGTTTTCTCCCTTGCTTCCTGCTTGAGTGGTACCTGTAGGTACGCACTACCCAAATCCAATGTTGTAAACAGTCTGGTTCCTGTGAGTCCTTCGAATTGCTCATCAATGGTAGGGATCGGAAAAGCACACTTCTTCGTCTGCATATTAAGCGCCCGATAATCAATCACTAATCGTGGCTCTCCACTCTTCTTCCTTATCAGCAAACAAGGTGAAGCGTACGCCGTCTCCGTCACCAATCCATTTCGTTTCCACTCCGTAACGATGTCACCAATAACTTGCCTCTCTGTTGCGTTTGTTTTGTAAGGTTTCGCCCTCACCGGAACTCCCGTGTCTCGTATATCCATGTGTATCAAGGGTGTACAACCCAACTCGCTCAAATTGAATGCAAAACACCGTCGATATTGGTTGCACAGGTCTACAAGTTCGAGTACTTGCTCCCTTTTCACATCTGGTCCAACGTTTAGCTGATCCTCGCATACCGGCGTTCTCTCTTGCCCTGAGTCATTTTCTGCACAAACTGCAAACACATCCTGATCATCATCCGCGCCCCTTACGTATCCGATAGTCTCGTGTTCCAGCATTGTTTTGCTCTCAGTCCCATTGTACATGATAGGTAATTCAAATGAGTTATTTCCCATGCACACTTGGATCAGATTAATTTGTCCCGCTCGCATTTCCGTTTCTCGTCGAACTGTAATCTTCCTTGGATCGTTCTTCTTAGCTAAAGCATTTACGTCCAAATTTTGGAATGGATAATCGTTTCTCCACCCGAAAATCAACTCATTGTCTACTCGTACATATGCTAGTTCTTCACGTTCTGTGAACGTTCGCCCGATAAGCACGTCCGTCTTCTGAACATTATCTTTGACCACACAAAAGTCTGTTGTCGCTCGAATATCGTCTAATTCTAATAGTCCGCGTGTTGTGCCACCGCTTCCGTGTTTGACGCTCCGTATCCGTACAGTTTGATCGTGGTCGGTGTAATCTGGAGGTTACATTTGTTTGCGGCTGTTTCCGTAATTGTACAGACTGAACTTCCCATGTCTACTTGACTTGTACACTCGATCTGATTAACTCGTACTGGTTTAAGAAATTTCTCTACTGCTGTCGCGTTTTCGTATACCGTAACTTCCATAACATCAACTCTAGGACAATTTCTTTTCACATGACCCGTTTCTTTGCATTTGAAACATGTAATCACCCTTTGTCCGCCGTCACAAGCCCTCGCGTAGTGTCCTGTTTGTCTGCATTTGAAACAAACCACTGTACTCGTGAGATTTCGCCTCCGGCCTTTCACTCGTTTCTGTCTCCATTTTTACTCCGCTAGTTACCGTACTTGTTGACTCTTTGCCCGGTCCTTTAGCCATTCTCGTATTGTTTGTTGTAGAAAACCCGTTGTATTTGTTAAAAGTCCCGCGATCGTTCGCTCCGCGTCTCGCAGCGTTTACCCGGTCTAACCTTAACAAATCACGAATTAACATGTCTATGTGTGAGTGGCCTTTCACTAATAAACTACCCACATTCTCGCATCGTGCCATGCCTGCTACTATTTGCTCCTTGCTCTCTTCCAGATTCAAGTTCACATTCTTACATAACAAGTATTTGTCGTGCACATACGCTGATGTCGGTTCCTGTCGACCCTGTATACGACGTCTCATTTTATCTATACCCGGCATAAATGTCGAGGTGTGCTCGAAGGATTGTCTAAATGCACTTTCAAACAAATTCCATGAACCTAGACTCGTACGTCTTGCCACATACCAAGCCTTAGCTGCTCCGGATAGGTGTAATCTAGCCGTTTCTAGCTTTACCGCGTCTGTCCAATTTCCGATTGCCGCCGTGTAGTTCAGCTGTTCCAGCCATTCCCGTGCTTTTTGCCCGTCGTCGTTACCGTCGTATTCGCTTATGGGGTTTGGTAGATTAGGTATTACGTGCGGATTCCTTTGCTCCATAATTCGTAACATGTTGTTCATCATTTCCATCATTGTATCTGTCATATCTGGTCCTGTCCTCTGTTGAGCCTCACTTGTCTCTCTAGCCGGTCTAGTAGGTTCCGTTCTACTTGTCCCCGAATTGTAGTCTCCTGTATTATCGACTTCGGCCGATAAGCGCAGAAATCTGTCTTCAAACTCTGTCACCGTCGTCATTGTTCTGTCCGTCATTTTATTGCTCCACTGTCGCGCGTTTTTTTTTGTCCGTATTCTAGGTTAGGTGTATTCTCACCACGCTTCCAGCCTATGTAAATGCTCAGCACTCCAATTCTCGTAAACTCGCCGTTCTACAACGCTCCTCAAAGACTCCCTGTCCCGACGCGAATCTCCCGGCCCCGTTGCTCTGAATTCTCAATGCTTTCCTACGCACCTTTGCTTGCCGACGTTGCACACACACACCGTTCTCACCATGCGATTCAATCCCACTTCTGAAGTGTTAGCGGTCACTTCTCCCAAGTCAACCACTGGATTGTCAAGATAGCGTTTCATTATTTCTTTACAACTATTTCACAATCCTTTACAATACTTTACAACCTATCTACCACACATCCCGTCACGTTCTCCTCTCTCCACACTACGTTTTTCCCTTCCCCCTCCTCTTTCTGCGTCTCCATTTCTGCCAACCTATTTGCCATCCATGCTGGCGCTATCACTCATATGCAGAACAATAATTTATAATACTTATAAAAGTGCAAATATACCGCGCGTTTTTTTATCTCTGAACATAGGGCTTGTTCAGTTTTAAAAATGCATCGGTTGGCATCTGGTTGGCATCTGGAATGCATCTGGAAGCCCGGCGCCTCGCTTGCGAGCGAGCAGTTTTTTTTATGAGCGCAAAAAGCTCTTCCCAATCACGCTAGAGAGAGGGAGAGAGAACACGGAGTCTCAAATAACTATGCTTCATATATTTGCATATAGCCTCATCAGAGCCCCCTAGAAACCAAAGGCGGTACTTGAATACGTTGAATTAAGTTCAAATAATAGTCGTTTATTATGTGGGGGCGTAAGGTTACAGCAAGCAATTGCCCCTAGAGACAGGCGACTCGTTATACCATATTATAGTTAGGAGACTGACCGATAGGGGTTTCTCCTGGCCCTCTTAAACCTGATATTTACCAATGTGGGCACGTTTTCGATAACAATTTAAAAATAAGCTCCCAATTAAATACTTAAAAAAGGTCCAATATAAAAATAGCCCCTATGGACGTGGACTTACGGTAAATTTTCGGAAATGGTGAAAAACTGTGTATGCAACACGTTCATATATTCGCGTTGGTTTGTCGTTACACTAACGGAGTCTATTGATGTAGTTATTTATTGTATATATAATATGCATATATTATATATGCAACCTATTTCTGGAAAATAACAACTCTTTTAAGCAATTTAAAAGAACAGTCCCAGGACCACAAGCTCCAGGGGAAATTAATTATAAATGTGTTTTAAATACCCTGAAAGTTATTGGATATAAAGATTGGATTTGTTTGAAATATAAACCAACTGATGAAACGACTGACGGTTTAAAATAGATCAATGATTTTGGGTATGATTTATAAAAAAAATATTTTTTGTTAATAACCTTAACTTTTTACCTTTTATGTGTTGCCTAAGATCATTACATTATTGGTACGAGGGTGTTGTGTTTAAAATCTGCGATTAAATTCGAATTATCAAACTACGGAAAATGGTATTTTTCTCTTCTTTCTTCGAGGTTTCTTCGAGTCAACATTAAAACTCATTTTCTCTAAATATGTTGGCAAAAATTTTGCATCTTGAAGAGAATTACAGAGCTATCAAATGATATGCGACTTAACCACGTTCCAATTTAAGATTTTTTAGGTGACTCTCGCTCCCGGTTGAGGGTAACAGTCCCCCTTCCATCAAAAATTAACGTGTTTCAGGATTTTAATTTTATTTAAATTGAAACGAATATTTAGGAGTGGTGGGGGATTCAGGGTAAAAAATGATTGTTTAAGATCCATTGTCTAGAATTACAGTATTGAATCAACTCAGTAAATTTGTATTCATCTAATAACTTGATTTGCTGGAACAACTGCTGTCTCAACGCAGAACTGGTATGAATTTGTGTATCTGGCGGAGAACAGCAACGTTTCCGTTGGCTTCACTGAACCAATCATCGCTTCACAGATTTGCAAATCGTTGGAGGAATTATAAGGTAGGAATTTTTATATGTATCACATCTATTTGTATATTACTTAATTAGGTAGTATTTCTGTGTCGGTTGGTACTCCTGCATCCTTATATCCCACGAGTTTTGAATATTTAAATTAAACCTATACAGTATTCCAATAAAAATGTTTCGGTGTGACGAGATTTGAACCCGCTCCGTGCCCTATGAAAACCAACGGCCCTATGAAAACCAAACCACTGGAGCCACATAACTGAGTCACATAATATTTGATATATAATCGGCAGGCAACGAAGCTAATGATTTTAAACACCTGTTAAAGACACCTGATATGCTAGATAATTTTAACTCTCATAATACTGAAATGAATTTTAAAGAAATATGGCACATTTAAATATAGATTAATAAGTTTGTTAGTTAAATCTATTTACATTTAAAATTACATATGTCATATAATAGTAATAATAGAAAAGTAACTTCAAATTAAAACACATGAATATACCGTATAGCCGGATAAAAATATATATCAATAATATAAGGTTAAAAGAGGAAGTGAAATTGGCAGCGATCACTAATGCGAAATATTAATGCAAATACTAATAAGCAATTCGCACCAACACAACAAAAAATTACAAACCTCTCTAATACCGCATTTAATAATGAAGAATTAAAATTACTTAATAAAAGACACAATTACGAATTAACACCAATAAACATTAACCTCCTTCACTAACAATAGAACTAGATGTAGCAATAAAATATCACCAACAAAAAGAAAAATTAAAGGAGAATGCATAAATAATTAAACAAGAAGAACAGCATAAAATCAATAATAAAAACCCAATTCCAAATAATAAAGAAAAATCAATTCTTAACAACATAAAAAAGCAAAATTAAGAAAAATAATTTAATTATTGTCACTGTAGACAAAAATGCATATTTAGTAATTTTAACAATACAACATATACAGGGTGTAACAGAAATACGTGTGTTAATTTTAAACATTGGTAGAACTCGTTATATAAAACATTTTTTCTATAGTTTTTTTATTCAAAATTTGCAGGTCTTTTAAATATTTTTTTGCCCCCTAATTTTCACCGAACGAGCCGTTCTCAGGTACTGTCACTATAATTGTCAAGTGAAGTTGATTTCAAAATGCCAAATTTTTCTAATCAAGAATTAACAGATATTGTGTTGGTATATGGCCGAGTTTTTGGAAATGCCGCAGAAGCCCATAGATTGTAAGATTGTACAGTGCACAATATCCTGAACGTGTTTTGCCTAACAGGCAATGATGTACCTTTATGGCACCGTTGCCATCACAACAAAAGATTTTATCGCTGCACACCTTTAACCATAGGTGGGTACGCGTTTTAGTAGATAAACTAGAACATATTTTAAATCAGTTTAACGTTGGTTTTTGAAAAAAAAAACATATAGAAAAAATGTTTCATTTTACGAGTTCTACCAATTTTTAAAATTAACACACGTATTTCTGTTACACCCTGTATATATATATATATATATATATATATATATATATATATATATATATATATATATATATATATATATATACAGGGTCCGTCATTTCACCTCCCGTTTTCTATAGCTCAGTTACTAATTGAGTTAGGATTTTGATATTTTGCACGCCTTACTAACATTCTGGGGCGTATTTCAGGAAAATATTTTTGATTATACAGGGTGTCCCAAAAAAGTGTGACGTCATGATGATGTATATTTTTAAATTGCATGGTATATATTTTGTTGCTTATTTGGGTGCCCTTTATAGATGCCTACATACCCATAAAATTTTATTAAAATCGGTTCAGTGATTTTAGCACCAAAAAATAAAAACTGAATAAAATTAGTTTTGCACCATTGGTTAAGAAAATTAATAAAAGATTAAAATATGCCTGGTTAATAAAACCATACAAGGTACTTATTAAATAATGTCTCACAGTTGCGTTAACCAAGTTTTATTGATATGCATTCTTCAGAGTGTCCAAAATATAGTGTCAAACTTTTCAAACTTTAAAGCACTTTATTTTTCTTATTTTAAATTGGAGCCCCTGTATATTTTTATGTCATTCTATGTGGAATTAAAAGACAAACATTTTTCCTAATTTAAACTCTATCTTAATTTGTAACACATTAAAAGTTATGTGCAGAAGACTCGATTTATCAACAATTCCGATGGCCATTTTAATTAATCAAAATCGAAGGTGGGTTTGAAAAACAATTTATTGACATTAAAGTTTAACAAAGTGACAAGAGCCAATGTTGACTGTAGTAATATAAAACTTTAAAAGCTTTTTTAGCTAAGGTCTTTATACCCAAAATACCAAATTTATTTTTTATTGAATTGCATCATAACGTAGTATTTTTCGGTATGAAAATATGGACGAAAAGGCCATCATTTTGCTAAAGACCATAGTTGCTAGGTAACGGTCTTTTTCGTCCTAAGCAGAAACATATTTTTCAGCAGCAATAATAAAAAAGTCAATGGTTGATTAATGTATGGCATAACATGGCTCTTACCATAGAATAGTGAGACTATACAGTCGAAGATTTCATTTGTTGAAACAATATTTGAGAAATATGCCAGTAAAGCATTCTCAAACGAATTTTCTGCAAACATCTTTTAATGTGTTAGGAATTGAGACAGGGTTGTAATTAGGAAAAATGATTGTCTTTTAATTCCACATGGAATTACATAAAAATATACTGGGGTTCCAATTTAAAATAAGAAAAATAAAGTGCTTTAAAGTTTGAAAAGTTTCACACTAATTTTTGGACACTCTGTATAATCCATATCAATAAAACTTGCTTAACGCAACTGTAAGACCTTATTTAATGAGTACCTTGTATGGTTTTAATAACGAGGCACTATTTTTATCCGTTATTAATTTTCTTAACCAATGGTGCAAAACTGATTTTTTTCAGTTTTTATTTTTTTGTGTTAATATCACTAAACTGATTTCAATAAAATTTTATAGGTATGTAGGCACCCATAAAAGGCACCCAAATAAGCAACAAAAAATATACCATGCTATCTAAAAATATACATCATGATGACGTCACACTTTTTTGGGAAACCCTGTATAATCAAAAATATTTTCCTCAAATACACTTCAGAATGCAAGTAAAGTCTGCAAAATATCAAATTCCTAACTCAATTAGTAACTGAGCTATAGAAGACGGGAGGTGAAATGACGGACCCTGTATATATATATATATATATATATATATATATATATATATAAGTTACCTGCGGTCACAAATAATCAGCTTCTTTATTATTATATAAAGAGTATTATTTAAGACGGATGCATATGAGCGCATCCCACGCATTATATATTATTTTTTATTGTTCATTTATAATAAAGTTATATTAATAACAGGTTGGCATTGCCACAACACACTCTATATTCGTATTCCGTACTAACAACATATTAAATTCTGAGTTTTAAAATAAAAGTTCCTTTTTTTTAAACCTACGGTTCGGCCCGTGATACGTATTTGGCGCAGTCGGCAACGGATTCCCAAAATTTAACAATTTGAGAGAATATCAAATTTGTTAAATTTTTCGTTCACGAATTAATTGGGATAGAACCAGCGAAGACCACAGGACTCCGAACTTCGAGACACCGCAGCTTCGCATCGAATCTACAAGCATCGATGACCCAGGCAGGATTCCAAACATTGAAACACCGCCCACGTCCAGCTTCGCAGATTCAACTTTCACGGCACCGGATGGACGGAGTATTTGCAGTGTGAGTACATAAATTGTTTCGAGTGCCTAAATTCAATTGTCCATTTAATATTCGTATTCGTCATTCGACTAATGAATGCACGAGACATTGTTGAGACAAATTCGGATATCGAATTGGAGTTGTCAATTCCCTTATCTGATCATCGAGATCGTTCCCGTTCCCCAATAAATCGTCCACAAAATCCCACATTAAACATGGCATTGAAATCAGAGTATTTGGCTATGATTCCAGATTTCTGCGGCGAGACAGAATTACTGTCGCGTTTCGTTGAATTCAGCGAAAAATTGGTAAACAAATTTTATAACACAGCAGATCCCACGGACTTTCAAAATGAGTATTTAATGTCAACCATTCTGTCGAAAATTAAAGGAGAAGCGGCAGTTAATATTTCATCAAACAGGATCACCTCCTGGCAAGAATTGAAAACAGCCTTGTTGAACGCGTATGGCGATAAAAGAGACCATTATAGTCTAAATTTTGAAATATCTCATTTAAAACAAAATTTCACTGAAATCCCATTCGAATTTTATAATATCGCAACTCAACAAGAACAACATTATCTAATGAACTTTTTTCATGAAAATGCATTGCGCGTCTTCCTCCGTGGTTTAAAAGAACCAATTGGTGCACAAATTCGTGTAAGGAACCCACTTAATTTAAATGCTGCTTTGAATATTTTAACTAACGAGTTTCAGTTAGATATTACCGTGAATAAATCCAATTTTAATAAAGTAAGTCCACGTTTCCCCAATAAATTTAGAAGTAATTATGCCGTAAAAGTTCCTAATAATAATGTAAATAATAATTTTCCCCAAAATAAATATAACGTTCCTAAATTTATTAATTTTACACGACCTCCTAATGGTAATCATAATATTCCAAAACCAAGCTTTGTTAATCAGAGGGTCGGCCCCGGTCAATTTAGACCGACACCCCAATATAGACCCACACCTATGTCGGTGTCTACACAAAATTTAAATTTACCTAATCAAAATAGAGGTTACCAAGGGCGGCCAAATAATTTTATTTCGGAGGAATTATATAATATCGACGAGGAACCAGGCACGGAACCAAATGTTCCTAAACATCCTTTTTTAGCCTTAGAGGGTCCGTCAAACGACCGACCCGAATAGAATTAAATAGTATAAATAATAATGAAAGTCGTCTCCCGTATGTAACCGATCCATTAAATAATTTAAAAATATTAATTGATACAGGTAGTAGCAGGTCATTTGTAAATCCTAAAATTGGATAAAAATTGTTCCGAAAACAAATCAGAACCGACCCCTTTCAAGTGTCCAGCGCACATGGTACTACGTATGGAAGGTTTAGCACTACTGTACCACTAAAACGGTTATTTAAATCAAGAGAAGCGAATATAAAATGCTTTATTTTCGACTTTCATTCAAACTTCGACGTATTAATTGGAATCGATAATTTAAAATATTTAAATGTAAATATTAATTTATCTAAAGGTGAAATAAATACACCTGGCTGCGATATAAAAATAAATTATAGTAGAATTCGTGGAGACCCGGACGAGAAGTGTAAAGTATCGCCCGGTGCTCGCGAAGAAATTAATTGTTGTAATTCCCAGGAAATTGCGGGTGTACAAAAGGTACTTGTACCTGGGAGATTCGAACAAATTATTGAAATAGATATCGCAAATATAAAAAACGGTGATGTAATAATCCCGTATTCAAAAATCGATTCTCTGGAAATACCGGAATGTATTACTACGGTAAATAATTATAAAGCAATTTGTACAATAATTAATCCGTCAACAGAAGATCTCAAAATTTGGGTTACGAGACCATTCGTGGTTGCTCCAATCAGTGAATATGATTGTCAGCAGTTGGGCTCAACACACCCCGATCTTAATCTGTTGAAAATCAATAATGTACAGTTTAATAATTCTCAAATTCGCAATGAGCATATGAATAGCGAAGAGAAAAAAGTTATAATGAATTTAATTAAGGAATATTCCGACATATTTCATGTCGATAATAATAAATTAACCTTTACAAATAAAGTCAAGCATCAAATTAAAACCATTGATGAATTACCCGTGTATAGTAAATCATATCGTTATCCCCAAATTCATAGGGAAGAAGTTAGGAAACAAATAAATAAAATGCTTGACGATAAAATAATAAGACCGTCGCACAGTCCATGGTCTTCGCCAATATGGGTAATTCCCAAAAAACTAGACGCATCTGGTAAGCAAAAATGGCGAGTAGTAATTGATTACCGCCAATTAAATGAGAAAACAATCGGTAACCGTTATCCCTTACCGAACATTAATGATCTACTCGATAAATTAGGGCGTTCTCAATATTTTACGACTTTTGATTTAGCATCTGGCTTCCATCAGATTGAAATTGACATTCCTAAAACAGCTTTTAATACTGAAAATGGGCATTACGAATTCATGCGTATGCCATTTGGGCTGAAAAATGCTCCAGCTACTTTTCAAAGAGTCATGGATAATATCCTGCGAGGAATCCAAAATGAAAAATGTCTAGTCTATATGGACGACATAATAATTTTCAGCACAAGCCTTCAAGAGCATGTTAATCGTTTAAGAGAGGTGTTCGATCGTTTAAGAGAGTCAAATTTGAAAATTCAACTCGATAAATCTGAGTTTTTGAGAAAAGAAGTGGCGTACCTTGGCCACATTGTTACTCCTGAAGGTGTAAAACCGAATCCGGATAAAATTGAAGTTATACAAAATTATCCTATTCCAAAAACTACGAAACAAATTAAAGGCTTTTTAGGTATCCTCGGTTATTACCGAAAATGTATTAAAGATTTCGCTAAATTAACTAAACCAATGAGTAAGAGACTAAAGAAAAATGCAATTATAAATGTAAATGATTCGGATTACAAAAATAGCTTTAATTTATGTAAAAATATTCTTACGAACGAACCACTCTTGCAATATCCAGACTTTACTAAACCGTTTAATTTAACTACAGACGCGAGTAATTTCGCTGTCGGAGCTGTTTTGTCACAAGGAATTATAGGTAGCGACTTACCAATTGCATACGCGAGTAGAACATTAAATGAATCAGAAATAAATTACTCCACAATTGAGAAGGAGCTTTTGGCAGTTATTTGGGCCACGAAATATTTTCGACCATATTTATTCGGGCGAAAATTTAAAATAATAACGGATCATAAACCCCTACAGTGGCTCATGTCCCTTAAGGATCCTGGTTCAAAACTTACCAGATGGCGCATCAAATTATCAGAATATGATTTTGAAATTGTATATAAACAAGGCGTATTAAATAAGAATGCGGACTTCCTGTCTAGGCTAGAGATAAACGTTCACGACGAAAACAAAGACGCAAGCAGATTTTGCACCCTCAAGGTGCAAAATACTATCAGTGTCCAAGTTACCTGATTACCAACTATAAGGCCGAATGTGAAAAACAAATTCTTTTAAATAAAAACTACGATAAGTGTCAATACACTAATCTCAAAATCGACAAAAATCATTTTGAGATAATACCGATAATAAATCAATATCTGGCCGTATTCCAAACTCCAGAAGAACTCAAATTCCGCTGCAAGGACGAAACTGAAGTGAAAAAACTTACTGGAATCTACCTAATCAAGAAAGAAGACTGTCTGCTCTTCTTTAGAAATCAAGAAATTAATCATCACGGCCCAACATTCGGGAGCCCTGTTGTTATCAACGGCAACAACATGCTCCTGTATAAATCAAACTATACAGGGTTTAAAATAAATTTAGACAAACTTAATTTAGAAGATGTTCCAGTAATCCAGCAGCTACCACTCGATTTGGAAACCCCAGACTTCTACACCCCGAGTATTTGGACCACCTTCCTGTACGTCGCCATCATCGGCGTCTTAAGCTACATAGCTGTAAGAGAAATTAGAAGAAGATGACAACAAGGATCAACAACGGACCCAAATCTTCAACTCCCAGGCGACGCCAGAATCTGAGGGATGAGGAGTTACCTGCGGTCACAAACAATCAGCTTCTTTATTATTATATAAAGAGTATTATTTAAGACGGATGCATATGAGCGCATCCCACGCATTATATATTATCTTTTATTGTTCATTTATAATAAAGTTATATTACTAACAGGTTGGCCTTGCCACAACACATTCTATATTCGTATTCCGTACTAACAACATATTAAATTCTAAGTTTTAAAATAAAAGTTCCTTTTTTTTAAAACCTACGTTTCGGCCCGTGATACGTATTTTATATATATATAAATAAAATAGAAAACTTCATAAACAATAGCAATTTCACATTAATATAAAAAAAAAATCATTCTCAATCTTCTTTCACAATCAAACAAAAAACAATTATAATAAACACAAAAACTACTCTACAAAAATGCACAAATAACTCTAACAACTTAATATCAACGAATCCATCGAACCATCTAAATTTTATGGATAACCTAGACTACATAAAAAGAAATACCAATCGGACCAATTATTACATTAATTAACTCGCCAACCAGTGGCGGTTCCTCCATAGGTTTGCAGGTTTGCGCAACCGCCTAAAATGACGACAAGACAACGTTAAATATTATGTAATGAGTAAAGATTAATAATGTATTATGTACTAAAATACGGAGTATTATCTGTTCAATTCTGCTGCCGTAGGCTATTCGTAAGCATTGCGGTTTGTCAAACCGTTCCATGGCTTTATTACGCTGCTAGTCGCGGCGATCGTCGCCGCGCATTCGTTCCCCACTCCGCCACATATTCACTATATGGTTTGCAAATCGTATACAACTCGTGCACAGGCCAGCAATCAGCGGACGACTGTTGAGTTGCCGTGACACTTAATACGCGTTCGAACTGTATTTTCATCCTCGTTAATATGAATTCTGTTCAAAGTTTGTTAGCGGAGCCATTCTGCAATCGATCTTCGACTTGGGAGGCCTACTCCGAATTTAAATTTAAAACAAAGCGTTAAATGCATAGCACGAACTTTTAATAGGATGTTTAATCCGAACATGTATTCCAAGCACAGTTGGATATGTGGCTGTGACATCAAAAATGCGCTGTTTTGTTTTCCATGTTTACTATTTGGAGGAGAAGATTCATGGACGAAAGTAGGAATGGTGGATTTGAACCATTTCGCAGCAAGAATTAAGTACCATGCTAGCTCTGCAAGGCACATGCGAAGTACTTTGATATTTTCCCTTTTTCGAAGCGTCAATATTGCGGCTCAATTGGACAGTGCGTATCGACAAAATATTCGATTACAAAATGACAAAGTGAAAAATAATCGGTACATTTTAAATATTATTATTAACTGTATTCGGTTTTGTATGGCCTTTGAGCTCGCTATGAGAGGCCATGACGAATCCACGTCTTCCTCGAATCCGGGAATTTTTCGTGGATAAATTAGGTTTAGTGCCGAGTTGGACATTGCTCTTAAGGAACATTTGGAAAAAGCAACGGTTTTTAAAGGAACGTCAAAAACTATCCAAAATGAAATTTTACAAACAATGTTTAGTGTGTGCCAAGAAGAAATTTCCAAAGAAATAAACGAAGCCGACTTTTTGTCAGTAATAGCTGACGAAACCAGTGACGTATCAAATATATATCAAATGGCAATCATTTTTAGATACATAGTGAGAGGTAAGCCTGTTGAAAGATTTTGGGACTTTTTAACCGCCTTAGATCACGATGCGAACACCTTGTCTTCGGCTATAGTCGTAGAACTAGAAAAGCACGTCAAAGATGACAAGAGGAAACTTATTGCTCACACATATGATGGTGCAGCAGTCATGAGCGGGTCGTCTAATGGAGTGCAAGCAATTGTTAAACAAACTTATGAACACGCAGCATACATACACTGTTATGCACATCAATTGAATTTGGTCATGTTAAATGCTGCTTCTGCAAACTCGAAAGTTCGTATATTTTTCGCAAATTTACAAGGAATTTGTACATTTTTTTCAAATAGTCCTCAGCGGACTGCAATACTGGATGAAACTGTTAAGAAACGCTTACCTCGTTCGGCTCCAACAAGGTGGAATTTCAATTCAAGAATTGTCTGCACTGTATTTGAAAATAGGGAGGATATTCTTGAAACAATGAGAAAAATTTTAAACACCGCCAAAAACACTAGTACAATTAACCAAGCACTGGGTTATATCTCAATTCTTGATGGCAAGAGCTTCATTTCATGGCTACATTTATTTTACAAGATAATGCCCCACGTAGACATATTATTTGCTAAATTTCAAACAAGAGAAATTGATCCTGTTATTGCCAAAAACTACATCACAGCATTTGAAACTCAGATAACATTAATTAGAACTAGTTTCGTCGAACTTCCAGACAAGTCAACCCCAAAACGGCGTCATACCGACAGTGACGAATACGCTCGAGAAGTAAAAGAAGTCTGTCACATTATTACTAGTCAAGCCAAAGACCGATTCAACTTCAGTGGCCACTTAATCGCTGCTACTCTGTTTTTTTCTGACAAATATGATCAGTATGAAACCTGTTTTCCCGAAAAAAAATTTGAAGAAGCAAACAAGGTTTATCCATTTTTTAATAAACAAAAACTTCGGACAGAATTGACCGTGATCTACGAAACAAAAGAATTCAGATCAGTATCGGGTATACTTCCATTTTATGAGTCGATTTCTGAGAACAGTGTGCTAAGTGAGACTTTAAAGTTATTGAAAATTCTAATAACAATTCCCATGGATTCAGCTGAAGCAGAACGATGCTTTTCTACTCTCAAAAGGATAAAAACTTTCTTAAGAAACACAATGAGCCAAGAAAGACTTTCTGCGTTGGCGATGCTTTCTCAAGAAAGAGACCTAATCGAGAGCATACCTGATTTTAATCAAAAGGTGATGACCAAATTCGCTACCACTAAAGAACGTCGAATGGATTTTCTCTTCAAATAAGGCATAATATTGAAGACTCAGACTGAAAGTTAGTTGTTTTATGTTTGATATATGTAGTCTTGTGTAAAAATAAATGTTTTTTTATGAAACGAGCATATCTAGTAATTATAAGTAACCTGCAATCTATTCTAATAAATAATACCTATAAAAGTTGCAACCTTCACATTTCTACAGCACGAGCCGCCACTGAGTGGGTGTGTTGTTTATTGCGTAACATAGGTTGCCTGCCTTCTCTATTCTATGGTTTATGTCTATTTGCTATCTGCCTTCATCTTCAAAAGTTAGTCCTAACTAATGAAAGTATTAAATCGGTTCTATCTTTTCTCTTTCTATGTCTATATTTATCATTTCTTCTTCATTTGATATGCCCATAACTTTTTGTTATGGTTTTTGCTTGTTCATTTTTATACCCTCTTTATTCATCATTTCATTCCATATTTTTAAATTCTCAAGTAAATATTTTTCACTACCTGCCACCAGTAGTACATAATCGGCGAACACATATTCGTGTATTTTATGTTTATATATATATAATTTTTTTCAATGTTTATACCTGGGTATTAAATTGTTATAATTTTATTTCGAACCGTTTCAAGTAATATCAGTCATTTTTCGTAATAATATATATAAATTAATTCATACAAAATATGTGCATTTCGATCCCTTACAGTATTATCATGTAAAGTTTATTGTCTCTATAATTGCTATTGTAAAGTGTTTCTATATGTATATGTTAATAATATATTTATACTGTAAAAAACCTGAAATTTTATTTACACATCATTTAATTATAGCTAGGCTTGGCATTATATCCGAATTAGCTGTGTATTTTAGCTTCAGGCACACGATGTTCAGCTAGATTTAATCAATTCACGTCATGATTTAATTATAGTTAATCCCATTGTAAAACACCTAATTTAAAAAAAAAATACAATTTTATTTACACCGCCCCGTCATTTAATATAACTAGGCTCAGCGTTACATCTGAATTAGCCTGTATTTTAGCTTCAGGCAGTAGATGTTTAGCTAGATTTAATCAATTCACATCATGATTTAATTATAGTTAACCCCATTGTAAAACCCATAATTTTTAGAGAGCCTCACACCAGTCTCGCACCTGTTCCACACCTGTATCACACCTATATCACACTTGTTTCGCAGCTGTATCACACCGGTATCACACCTGTATCACACTCGCCTCACACCCAATAAAACGCTCCCGCAGTTATTGCATTTAAAATATTTCGCTGACGGCTATCAGTACGATTTAGGCATGTTTAAATATTAAGCAATTTTATCTTGAAATAATACATATGTAATCTTTGAAATACCCTTCCAGTAAAATAAATGGCTCGGTTTCAATCAGCTGTCTACAATTTAATACTTGCGGGTTCATTAGATTTAATTAAAAACTACTTTAAGCACAAAGTATAGATCGTTTTGTATAGCGGCGGTCCCCTTGAGTACAGTAAAATTATAGTCAAAATCCACATAATATGAAGATGAGTTGTTTCGAGAAAGGTAATCAAAGCATCATCATGTTATAAAAATTTTAGCAATAAGTAATAGATGATAGTGTACTTACCAAAATAAAGAATCAAAACTTCACAAAACACACGGAGATGTAAACTGGACACAGCAGACAGCGCGAAGGTTCAAAAGTGAATGGGTTAAAATTTATAAAAATCTACGCTTTTATACACTTAATTCTATCATCTCAATGATTTCTAGCGGCATAATCACGTTCCCACGAACCCAAAAATGATTTAATAATCAGCCTATGGTTTTTATACATCCTGTATTAGAGTGTCACCCTTCTCGAAGATTTAATGGGTAATCTATCTTCTGATCTTATTACCATGCGGTTTAAAAATTATCCCCTGTGTTTTTTATACTTGATAAACCCTTGTCTTCAATGATTTACAGCTGCATAAGCGCGTTCCCACGAACCTAAGAATGATTTAATAATCGGCCTATGTGTTTTATACATCCTGTATTAGAGTGTCACCCTTCTCGAAGATTTAATGGGTAATCTATCTTCTGATCTTATCAACATGCGGTTTAAAAATTATCCCGTGTGTTTTTTTATACATGATAAACCCTTGTCTTCAATGATTTACAGCTGCATAAGCGCGTTCCCACGAACCCAACTTTTCTTTCTGCTTAATAAAATAATATTATACACCTGAATTTTATATTACATATGCAGGTATAATGCTTTTTAGAGGTATGTTCAACACCATTGATTAGGATATCTGTATTCGATGGCGTACTAAAACTATTTTGTCGGATATATTCTCTACGAGTTTGTAATTATTGTGGGATAATTATAAAATTTTAATATTTGCTTAATTTTCTGTGTACATTGAAAACTAACTCAATATTCTGAATAATTCTTGCATGTGAGGTGATTAACCACATAGTATGAAAACGAGACTATGCTTGAAGCTAATTATACATATATATTTCTTCTTTTATTACGACGTGCAATGTGGCAGAATTCATATGGTTTCAGACCGTAGCATTTTACCACATATCGCTCAGTAATTGCTCAGTAGCCTGTAACACACACCCTTGCAGCATCTGAAAACGATTTTATGGGCAATATAAATAAATATACAGTAATTTTTATTAATTTTTTATTAAAACATAATTTCATAACACTTTTTTGTCTACTTGACGCAAAATGAACACGTGCATTGTCGGCACATGTCCCTATGGATTTCCTCCACTGCCGCATATAAGTAATTGCGGACCGAGCACCCGGTCCGCAAGCGATCTGCATACGGTGATGGTGTGGCCGAGTATGTTACATGCCCAGGTGTACTCATCGATGTGAAGCGTTCCGGGGCACACGGTTGCTGCTGCCAAAGGTGTCCAGCGTCTGGTGGGGTCCGCTGCTCATGTGGACACCGGCGTCGATCCGTTGCTGTTGCTCGAGAAGCCCTGCCCACCGGATATGCCCTTGCATCCGGCTGGGGGTTTGTATATGCCGGTGCCGGCTGGGGGTTGTTATACGGTGCTGGTGCTGTTGGTATATATGCCTGCGGCGAACAGGCTGTATATGGACTCCACGGTGTGTAGGAGCTTCCAGGAGGGTATGGGGATACTTGTGTGCAATTTTCTGAGGGCACTTCCTCGTCATCGCTATCGACCACATAGACTATTTTGTCGGACATTGTTGCAATACTGACGAGAATCTTAATACACGTACTTTTATATGGTATTTCCACAGAGGCGCGGCTTCAGTTTAAAAAATCTTCTATCGAGTATCGGGGGTGTGTTGAAGAACCCTAATACGCAATCTGTGTTGGTGCTATACATTCTAAACCCTATCAATATTACTAAGCTCATGCCCACCATATATTTGGTGTTATTTGGTTGGTCGAGAATTTTCACTCTAAGCCCCAGTATTGTGTTTTATACAAACCACCTCCCGCCTCGATTTTTTTTTAGTTTTCGGTAAAGATCTTTAAATTATCTTAGGATCGCGTTGGTAATAAATATTTCCTGGGAGCATGTCTGAGCTAACATTGGTGTGTGCGCGATCGTAAATTAACATAGTATCCGCACGTGGGTTCTATTATTTTGTAAATTATTACCGCTTCAAAAGGTATAAAAAAATATTCTGCGAATTTGCAGTCAATAGGACGGGCTTAAAAATGTTTCCTATGCGATATACATCTCAGAGATTAAATCGCTTATATATTGGCTGAAACCGCTGTGTGTGCGCCATAAAATGTTTCTCACCATCGGCAGCGGTACTCATTCTTAAAACTGCATCGTAAATTCTCGATATCTTATCATGTAACATGTAATTTGATTTCTCGTCCGGCGTCCTCACCGCTCTCCAAAAAACACCCTTTTTCACGTGTATGATTCAAATACTAAATAAAACGGTGTAATAATACTTGTGAATATCGTTTAATATAATAAATATATTATATTAAATAATTGTAAGCAGCCCTATTAATAGTATTATATCCTGTATGCGTAAAATATATATGTTTCGTAATATTGTTATTTATAAATAAATATTTTGCATCTTTAACATGTTTTATTAATTAGCAAAAATGCCTATATCTACGTATTTTGCCGAAAGAACTCTGCTATAAACAAAGAATGCTTGTATACCATTAATCTTATTACCCTGGAATAAAAATAGTGTACAAGGATATCATAAATTTATCCTAAAATTTGAGCTGAACAGCTCAACAGATATATGTGAGAGCCAAGATTATATCCAATCAAACAGGTAACTGTAACAGACGGGGTGTGAAGTACAGCTATATATCCGTAATGATTAGCGAAGGTTAGTAGAGGGTAACGCTGAACATCAGTCTTCATCATGTCGTTAAGCAAGCAACATATGCACCTAATAAACAATATCATTCCTCAGGATCTTATAAGAGCTAATATAAGCAATGCGTGTCTCGCAAGTTTTCTGTTATTCTATGAACAAAGTCGTAGGATCAATGCCGATGTTGATGTTATTATGGGTTCCATAATGTATGATTCAACATTATCCATACCAGTACATTTTTGGTGCACCGATCGGGATGGGGGTAGATACGACGTCTCCGTTCTGATTGCCCAAAGGAAACTCAATGTTGACATCTGCAAATGGATATACAACCCTTTGGCAACATTTACACTCGGAGAGGATTAGTTTAAGTCGTCCAATTCCATCAAGAAATACTTCCATGATGCTCCAACGTATCTTAAAAACATTCGATCGAATGTACATAAACGTGTAACAAGTTTAATTAATAGATATACTGTAATTTAGTATGTTGAATAAATATGTTGTAAAATACTTTCAGTAGGCTCTTTTATTAATCCTTTAATTATAATGTAAATACTTTGAAGCAGTTCTTATAAATCATATTGAATTTATTTAATATATAAATCGAAACACACGAATAGCTGGTTGATAATACTTAAATAAAACAATTGGATTCATCCCCGCGTGCAACTTAAATATTATTTTATAATTATATATATATATATATATTAAATATAATAATATATTATTGATGCAATGAGATATTCTCAGGTAATTTAAAAGCCTGGCGTGTGCCCCGCTCATATATCGTCACCGTACCTCGTCGTATGTCAACGATTCGAGACGCTTTCATCACTTAAGACAATTAGCTCAGCGGTAAAGTTCCCACGTTTCAAAAATTCTGAATAATTTTAATATGCCTATGATTAAGCAGCTCACCTACCTGCAGCCCAACATACACAGCCAGCTCAGCATAGCTCAAAATTGGTGCGTTGCTAACACTAGGCAACCCAATATCACACGCTGTCAAATCCCTCGTGCACACAACATAGACCCATAGGCAACCCGTTGTACAAATATCGGTCCTCGAACTGGACAGCCGGAAAAAACAAAATGGCTGAAAAGTGAATTTAGACCCCTATGTTAATCCTTATAAGGAAATGTCACAGAACTCTCCTAGGTACTCTACTACTTCCTTCCCGAACTATATTAAATGAAATTGAGGAAAGTTGTATAAGTTGTAAAAGTGAAATACAGTTTATAATTTATGTAGGTGTGTTATTTAAAAAAAAAAAACTCAATCGATGAAATTTTCCAGGCATGTCAGATTCATTATACAGGGCTTTCACTTCAAAAGTAGCCAAGCTCAATAACTCTTGAATTTAAGATATATTAATTAAACAGAAAAACATGTCGACTTATTTTTCGAGGGGGAAGTTAAAAATGAATGTTAAAAATATATAAGTATTACCCCCCCTCCCTGGCCCCACCCGCTTTGATATTTTAAATGGCACCCCCAACTTGCGATACCTTATTTTAAAGTTCAAAAATACAATATAAAGGCGTAACCAAAACTTTTTTTGTCGATTCGTTTAGAATTAAAAAATAAAATAAAATATTTTTTTTATTCATATTATTTTTCTTCTGACAGTTTTTTTTTGCCATTATATTACATTGTTTTTATGCTTTAAAATGAGGTATCGCAAGTTAGGATTTAGGATTGTAAAATATAAGTTCCGTGTCACGTCGTCGAAGCCAGAGCAGGGGGCACCACCGTCGTGTGTTTACGTCTAATGCCTTATGCCAGATGCCGGCGGGCTCTGGTTGAAATTGCGTATTGAATTAGCAGAGTTATTGCATCCGCAATGCATCTATTCAATAGTGTTTCATTTTATTTATAATGCCTAAAGCAAGATCCTCCCTTTCGAAGAAGCTTAGATATAGTTCGATGACTAAAAGGGCTCTTCGCATTAGAGAGACAATAAATCTGAATGCTCAGTTAACTCGAATTGAACACGAAATTGAAAATAATAAACCGTAAGTATTACATGACAACAATTAATATTTGTCATAACCATAAGGCTAAAATTAAAAATATAACATATGATAATCTATCCTGTAGCTATTTTTTCTCAGTAAATAATAAAAATATAACTGAACTGATAAAATTATGTACTAGTACTTGTGTGTATTCCAGTCCCTTGCCAGATATTTTTACCAACCAAAATTCGCCAAAATTTGTAGACTTAGAAGAAATCTGGGTCAAAGGTGAAGAAATTTCCAATAATGTTTGTGACAACAATAATGATTTATTCACTGCATGGGGGAATGAAGATGATTTCTTGAAGTAGTTTTTATTTCATTTTGAAATGTAACACTTGTCAACTTATATTTAAAATTGTAGCGTTATGTCGAACGTCTTAATACCGAAAAAGAAAAATAGGAACCAAAAATCACCGGTAATCGTCTTGTGGAAATTAATTTCATTCGGCAAAAAACGATATTTCTCGCCGAAACCCATGCTCGTTCCTGCACCGCTTGAAACTTATTCATTGAGAAGGAATCTAGGACTGGACTGACAAGCATAATTACATACAAGTGTAATTTATGTAACAAAACCTATACGGTGTCCACAGGAGATCCTAAACGGCCAGTAATTAATACTGCCTTGGTTTGGGGTACTATTTCAACTGGCAGTACATTTACTCATACTCAAGAATTATTTTCTATTTTAAATGTACCATGCATTTCAAATACGTTATTTTATGCAATACAAGATGATTTAAGAAAAGTAAACCACATATTTTTATTATTTAATTATGACTGCTAAAATGGTCCTGTTGGTAGGTATGGTGTGAGTCCTCCATAGTAAGTATGGAAAAGGCAGGGCAGGAATAACGGAAGCTGGCAATCGAAAATCAGCAAATAGATGACGATGGAACTCCATTGTCATGTGTCTATTTAGATAGGTGATGGTCCAAGAGAAGTTACGAACATAATTACAACGCAGCTTCGGGAGTTGTATGATATAATTTATATAATATTATTGCATAATTTTAATTGGCATCATTAAATTATTACATTTACCATTAGAATAATTAAACGAAAGATGTTCTTGGTAAACTACATTAAAAAAAATGTTTTGAAAGCATTTCTTGCGTTCGTCAACAATCAAAATTATGATTACAGGGTGTAATTGTCGGACAATTGACGAAGAAAGTATTGTACATAGGCGTCAGAAATAAGTTCTGCATTATTTGCACTAAATCTGAAAATAAAATCGCTATACCATCTAAACACACTTGGTTTAAAAATTGGGAAGTATCTTCTTCGGCCATGGAGGCGAATATTATTGTGCAAGGATTTTGCCGAAGTGAAAAACAACATGGGTTACGCTATACAAAATTTATTGCCGATGGTGACTCCAGTGTCTTCATTAAAATTCCAGAAAATGTTCCTTATGGAAAACAAGTAGGCGTGCACTTTTATAGAATTGCTAAATAGATATGAATTTCATGCATTTTAACATAAATTTTCAAATTTTAAAGGTTATTAAAATGAAATGTTCAAACCATGTCATAAAGTACACTCATTGCAAGGATTATTACTGTACATATGTCGGAGAAGTTACACCTAAAGTAGTCTCAGCACGTTCATCAGGTCTTTTAGGATTAGTTTAAGGTATTAGATAATACATCTTTTGAAGTAATAAACCTTTTAAATATTTCCTTCTCTAGGTGCATTAAGTCTAGTTATACGTAAAGCACCAACTTTAATTGATAAGGAAATTAATAACCGCGCGGAGTTATTTATGAGTATTCTTGCCAGATTTACTATGGGAAAGAGGTTAAATATGGCTCAAAGGTCCTCTTACAATATAAGGACCGAAGTAGTTATACAACAAGAGTTCTGGACCAACCCCCCGCAGAGATTTCGATTAATTTAATCCTCGGTTTGATTCGCGGATTAATCAATTACCGCGGGCGGTAATAATGGGTTAATTTGCTGAATTTGCGGGTAATTACATCATTAAAGTGGCGGTTTCGCGTTTTAATGGGATAATCGCGACAATTATCCGCGGTACTTACACCGCAATTACTCTAATTACGCCAGCTATTTGCGCGATTATTCCGCAGGTAATTGGGCAGTTAATTACATAAAGGTGATTCGGACAAGTGCCAGACAGCCGCCACCCCCGACCCCGCCGCCCCCGCGCCACCCCCACGACGACCCCGCGGCCGCGGGTCGCCTCTCGGGTTCAGGATCTCGTCGTCCGCCTTAAGCGTGAAGCCGCAGCACGAGGGTCCCCCACCCCCCGCTGTGTGGGTCGCCTGCCTTAACGAGCCATCTGATAATGACAAACACGTGTGTAATGCGATACGCCCAGACAACGTAAATTTCCCCCGATTTTAAGGGCTAATGTGCTGAATGCAGAGATCAACGGATGTCAATTAAAGCAATAGCGTAATTAGACAGGATGTATTTACCTTAAATTAATTAACTACAAAAAGCCTATGTTAGTAGTGACGACGGACATATAACGGTAACGGTCATTCTTTTATCATCAATGAAATCCCGACGCCGGGGACATGTGTTTGTCATCTGGGCGAACTTTCCCAGTCTTCCACCCTGGCAGTAAGCGGCGAGTATCGTACCTGGCTCTCTGCATAATGCGGGGAACAGTGAGAAATGCACCGTTACTTTTATCTGGGGGAATTCCGCGATTTCGCAGCCCCAAACTCCCAACCCTCTTACGGTACATGGGCACTTGCGGGGGTGGGATTCTAGCTAATGAGCGGGCTGTACTGGGTTTTTGAAAACCCATGACGGGGTGATGGACCAGAGACAAGCTCTCTTAGTTCCCAGCCACCACAGAGTACAGACGTACGCAGTAAGTGCTCTTGGTTATCGTATTTTTTTTATCTCTTGTTGCGGAGATCATCACCGGGTTATACCTTCACCGCGAGGAACCCAGTCCAAACCAACGACATCATTATTTAATTATATTAGCATAACGTTAGAGAAGTGTGGATTCCACGAGGTCAACTGAGACTATTCAGAAGTTTCACAAGTTTTTCATTTACTACCCTAAAAAATTGCAGATTCAAGGACAACTTCACATATCGCAGAGATCATTATGCTACTTTGTAGTATTTGTGAAGGATTCTCTGGATTTTTTTATTGAAGAAATAAAAAGAGATGATAATTTTTGGAAGGAGCAAATGGAACAAAAACTGGAGCAGTTTTAAAAAAAAATGCGTACTTCCAGAAATTGTTCGAGGACGGATTAAAAGCGGATTGAGATGTGTTGATCCTGATTATATTCTGGAAGAACAAAAAATTTGGAATTTTGGAGATCTAATAAAGGAAGTACTTCCTTCCCGAAGTACATAAAATAAAATTGAGGAATTAGTGGTTTTAAATTTGGTTTTAAGAAGCAACCGGAAACTTAATTATTACTAATCGATTATTAGTAATCGATTATTAATCGATTACGTAAAAATAAATAAATATTATTATAACAAAATAAAACACCATACTCAAATGTGTTTATTCGTCAGGGTTAAAAACACTCCCAATTTTTTCCCAATTAAATATTTTATAAGTTGTAAAAGTGAAATACAGTGAAATTTATGTACGTGTGTATTTTTTTATGAAAAGCTCAATCCATGAAATTGCCCAGACGTGTAAAATTTATTATATTTACAGATAGCCAATTAAAAAGCTCCTCAAAATTCACAATTTACAATGTGAGTTAAAGTTTATGAAATAAGTGGTATAAAACATATTATTGTTTTCATTTAACTCACATAAAATGGAGTACCACATAGTAACGGTCGCCATCATCCTCATCAACAATTTACAATATTTGAAAACGTATTGTTATATTGTCAATATAGTGTACATTATCCTATAAGCTGAATCTAATTGACCATTAACCGCCATCAAAGAGTAAACATGGAAAACAAAAAAAAAACATTTTCATATTGCATCCACAAATCTAATCGTTTCTGGAATAAATTGCTGTGGTAAACTGAACATATAAGCTTTTCCCCGTCTGACATAGACTATTTCGATAATAAAGTCCTGCAAGGGTTTACGAAACTTAAAAAAATAAACCAATAGAAGACCAGTTCCTTGCCGCCAGTGCAGGCGACATCTAATTAACTTCGCGTGAACTGCTAAGCCGGCGTTTGGTGTCCGTCGGGAGCATTTATCACGCGCCAAATTTAAACCTTCATTTAAAACAGAACTTCCACATTAACTACTAGTAATTAAAAAAAACATGTAATTTTTTTTTCCAGAATAAAACTAAATGACAATCTACATGTTATAGTATCAAATACTACGTTATTTTTTTTAATTAATCAAAATAAGAGTGTAAAAAATTTTTTGTTTCATTTTTTTTGTTTTCACTACTATACTATGACATAGATTATATGATTCTACATTCAAGTACAAAAAATTGTGCCAAAAAAGAAAAGTTTGTTCGCTTTTCATGTGGAAGTTGAGAAGTTGAGAATTCCGCCACCTTAACGGGTTTTGTACCTGTTACCTTCATGCGATTACAAACTAACTAACACTAATAATCCTCTGTATTTACACTATTGGCTCTCGTTACTCATATACTTTATTTTTATTTAACAATACAGTGTAATTAACATACTTAAGAGCGCGGTTTTTCGGGCGTAAAAGTGTTTTTCAACTTAAACGCTGTTAATAATCACTTTCACGTTATATTTTCTGTACCATAAATTATCAAAATAAATACTATGTGTCACTATATAGTTAGTTTTTCGATTATTTACGTTTTTCTATGAAATTTCATTAAATCTTCGATTTTTGCCGTTTTTCATCTTCATGGATTGTCTTTGCAAATATTTGCACAATTTTAAAGCTTTACTTGAATATAGACCTGATTCTACGTGACACTATATAGTACATAATTAAAATTACCAATTGTGTACCAAATTATTTAAATAATTTGATTCAGAGAAATTAAATTTATCCATTCCAAAAATATATCCTGAAACATTGTAAAATACTGTATCTAATGAGATATAGTACATATTAAATTACAGATGTTTTTATGGTTTTATTAATTATTTAAAATATACCTAAATTGAATTTCCCGCCGTGAAAATAGTTAAAGATTAGCACCAAGCAGTTTATGTCTTCGCTACGAGATGGAGCATTGATATAATTGCAATGCCATGTTGCCAATAACTCCTAACAGAAGTTTGAAATATGCGAATCAAGTGTCAAGGTCATTTTTTACCGCTGTTTTTTTTAGCTCTCTCGGGGGCTCCGCCGTTTGAGCGAACGCCGACTTTATTTTGCGAACTTGCATTTAAACCGCGAAATATCGTATTTCTTATATTTTGTAATGCAGGACATTCTAAATCTTTGCAACGCGAATGATGATTAAAACAGTGATAAGGCCCATTAATTAAATCATCAATCATTGTTGCTACATCACCATGGGCATTATCGTAAATGGGTTTTTTGTGCCCTTTTCTGTAATAAGGAAATTAGTTTCTTATTTAATATTTTTCTAGCAGCTAAGGAAACATTTTTTTGTCATTTTTTAAAGAGTATAATCTCTTCCCATAATTTTTTATGGTATGGTTAACACATTCAATTTTTGTGACATCCTTCCCATACACACAAATCTCGCAATACGCAAAAGAACTTCACAGTGCACAAGTAAATTGGCACAGGAAGATATAATAATCTAACTAAATATTAAAAATATAAAATATGCAATAATAATTGTCATAGGGAGGAATTAGTCACACACAAAATACAGACACAATAGTTGTCACAGGGTGAAAGTAGAAAATAGTCACGGGGGAGACAGAAGTTTATAAAACACACACAAAACCAAAACGCACAATAAACAAAGCAGAAACACACGAAGAAAGCACAACGATAATAGATAGGATTTTCAAATTAACTACGCACCCGAATGTAAAGAAACCTAAATGAATCTATTTGGGGGCTATAGACTACAATTAATTTGAAAATAAATTAATATTTTGTCAATTGAGGTTATAACCCTGGATCGATTATCGAAAATACTTGCGAAACTATATGCTTCATTAAAATGAAAGCAAAGGAAACATTACTGGATACAATTATTCATAATCTGCTATTATACAATGTGAGCACTATATATAATATAAGAATATACATTTGGCAAAATCTTGTTAATTATACTAGTTGAATTTTCCTCTTTTTCTTCGCAAAAATATTCAAAATTTCTTTTGGATCAATTTTTCTTGTTAGGTTCTTTTCAATATGCAAAACAGACAGGTTATGACATCTCTTCTGGCTCATGCTAGTTCTCAGCCAGGTCTGTATTCTCCTCATGGCTGAAAAACTGCGTTCGCAACCTGCAGAACTTATAGGAAGGGATATAGCAACTTGTAACAATTTAAACAAATTGGGCTGAATGCTATTTTTAACATATTGTTAGCCCGCTATTTGGCTCGTTTTTAATCATTTGTTTGGTTATTTTCATTTCGGCTTGGAGAAGATCTAAATCTATTTTAAACAATTCTGAATAATGTTCTATGAAGGCTTTACCGCCTTCATATGACAGATTCATAAAACTGTCAACACTTTTGGCAAACTTGAGATCGCCAAATCTTACATTAAAATGCCTTATGATAGAATCCATAACGGGCAAATAAATAACCACCCTCCAATGATCTTCTAATGTCGCACCCGTAACTTGATTCTCTTGTCCTGTAGAAATTTCAATAACATAGTCAGATAACCTTTGTGGCAATCGTCGCTTTTTGCACATTCCCACTGGTTCGAGAGATATGTCAAATTGTTCAGCGAATTTTATAGTCTTTGACCACAAAACTGTGAAATTCTCTCGATCTTCTTCTAATGCTGAAATGGTGGATTTAATGTCTTCACTTGCCCTGCCCAATGTAGAATTTGGATTCTGAAATGCTAAGCTGAGAGGGTTCACCATGCTCAGAATAAGATGATATACAAAAAGGGAAACCACAAATTCGGCCTTACTTATACATGTAAGTATTCCTATGGCTTCCACTGAATCACTGTCCTTTGCGTCTGATATTTCCTGCTCTAGAGATTGCTTTACAGCATTATAGATTTTAATTAAATTGTCACAATGTTTGAACCGGCAACTCCATCTAGTTGTGCTAAGGTTTTGAATTTCTTTTAGTTTTAATCCTAACTTATTATGTACCTCTTCGAATTGTTCATGACTCCTGGGTTTCGAAAAATGGGTATATAAAGCCTCAATAACATTAAAGAAACGTGATGATCCTGATACTGATTTGCACGTATCAACTACTATTAAATTCACTCTGTGCGCCAAACAATGTGTGTAAATTGCTTGCGGATTGATAGCTCTTATTTTCGCTTGAAGTCCTTCATTTTTTCCAGACATGACACTAGCACCATCGTACGATTGAGCTATAATTGGAACACTTAGTTGTAAAGTATTCAGACGTTTAATTATTAAAGAATAAAGACCAGGTGCATCTCTGAGAGCAGATCAGTCTACAAAACCTAAAAAACGTTCTTCTATTTCTAATCCTTTGGCATATCGAACTACAATGGACATTTGTTCGCTTTTGTAACATCGAGCTTCATCAATCATGAGGGAAAAGAATCCACATTCTTCAATTTCCTGAACTACTTTGCGCATTACAGTATCGGATGCCACACAGATTAGTTCGTTTTGGATATCATGACTTAAGTGAGACTTTTTCTTTAAATCACTCGCGAATTTTTCATCATATTTTGCAAGCAAGTTGCATAACTCTAGAAAAAGTCCCTTGTTATCAGAAATTTCGTCCTCACGATGACCTCTGAATGCAATAGCCTGTTTGCTTAGAAATAAAATAATATCAATAATTTTCAGAATGTATTCCCTGTTGGCTTGAATGTCAGAGTTATGCAGACTTACCAACATCTCTTGAACATTTGCAAGCGGTCGAGATAGCCGATACATGATGTGCTTTTCGACAGCATTACGATGATTATGAGATTTTTCATGCTTCAAAAAGTCTTCTGCACTCTTTTTCCATTTACAATATCCCGATTTAGAAAATTTCTCATTTTGGCTTTGTAATGTATGACCAAAGTGCCGACAATAATAACAGTAAATTTTATCATTTTTAATACTGTATTCCAACCATTTGTAGTCTTGATAGAATTTGGCTTGAAAAGATCGACGTTGTGTTTTAAAGTCTGTTTTGGGGAACTCGATTACTGGCTGTGACGGGCCCGAGTCGAGTGTTCCTAAATCTAATTCTTCACCTTTCCCAGCTGCTGAAGTAGTCGGCAAAATTGATATTGTGGAAGTATTTTGTCGGTTTTGGTATTCTGTCTCTTCAATATTCCAATACGCTGACGTACTCGGCAATGGTTCCAAAGTTGCGGTAATTGGTGATAAAGAGCTTTCTTTTGCCTCTATGTTAACTTCTGAATCCTTCACTATCGACAAATCGTCAGTGTTCTGTGGCTCTTTACTTCCAAACTTGAAAAATGTTCTGATGTCGTGGTTCTTCATGGTATTTTGCCTAGCAGAATTGAAACAAAGTTCTATTTAGTCTAAAACACCTTTTAATAGCTTTTTCGTACACAATAAAGAACTATTACAACCAAGGCGGTCTGCAGGCTGCAGAAAAAAAAGACTGATTCTAATGAAATTTCTAAACAAACTAAAATGAAAATAACTACCTACTTATCAAATTAAATTAATATTACAAATAATTCAAACTAATCACAATATTATAATATAAAAGAAAATTATCAAATTCAAATTGTTAAAACGGTACTATAGTTTGAAACTTACAATATTGTAATAAAGTTGAGTGACTTTAAAAATGTCTTTGAAATAATAACACCAGGTTTTATTGAAACTTCATTACTTGGAATGTCTTAATGCATCCACTGTTACAGAAGATACTTGGCCAAGATCGGCTTATCAAATGAAAACGAAAACAACAAACATTGTTACATCAGGCACTACCGGTCTTCTGTGTTTCGTCAGTTTTGTATTGACTCGCATACACTCTCTTTCCCACTTCTTTTCAGCTACTCTTATACATTCTGGGTATTTTCAACAAAATGTGAATGTTAAAGGAATGGAAATAATGGAATAATGGCTGGACACTATTTTAGGGGGGCTTAGCCCCCCCCCCCCCCCCCCCCCCCCCATTCCGCCGCCACTGGGTATTGTTGAAGTCTCTAGGGCGGAATGCACGCACTTATAATACTTTAAGAAGGGATAAGTATGTATACAAAATTTGGGTCCTGAGGAGATAAGCAAATAAGTTCTTGGGTCGTTAATAACTGCCATCTTAATACTACCTCTGTTCCATTATAAGTGAGCCAATTGAGTTAGAAATCTAACTTAGTCTTCTTTCAAACTTATTGACAATTAGTTATTTTTTTATTTCAATTTTGATATTCTTAATATACGCCAAATTCTTAATTATATGTGATATGGACGTCAAAATATTTCACAGTTTAATTTGTGAAAAGCAACAATTAAAATTCGAATTTTTAAGCGAAAGTGTTCTGACGCCGGAAGTTTCAAACGATGAGAAGACCAAATTTAATCAACCAAAAACGAACAGCTATTGTTCAGATTTTACTGAAACATCAGAAAAATGGACGGCTGAAAAGGAAGCGGTGATTTTGGCAATTGAAAAATATGCCAATAGTCCCGATTTGAATGTGCTCGATTTTTTTTTCCTCTATTCAATCATTACAACACCAGCATTCACCACGCAATTACTAAGAGTTACGCACGAATTAATAAGAGTTGTCGAAGAATCTTTCGAAGCGGAGACTAGACATACATTAGAAATGTATTATGTTTATAATACATGTTTACTTATGTTTATAAGTTTACAAACAGTTATGAAATCGATTAAAGATCGTCTCGGTAACAATAATTATAAGCTTCAACATATTAACAAGGCAATGGGAAAATTGCCTACTATTCGTTTATAACTTTATACTAACATGTTTAAGTTATTTTGAAAAAATTATATATAGTACTTCTTAGAAACGAAAATGGCTCACTTATTTTGTAAAAAATAAACATCGGTAAGGGCTCACTTATTATGGAAAAAAATAAAAATCGGTAATGGCTCACTTATTATGGAAAAAATAAAAATCTGTAATGGCTCACTTATTATGGAACAGAGGTAGTCGTTTTTTGGACACTTGAAGAGGTTACCAAGAGCTTGCTTATATTGACACCAAACATTTGATTTTAAGTCAAAAATAAAAGTATTTAAAATAAATATGGTCTCAGTTTACTTATACTTTTATCAGGGTGAAATTTAAGGAAACTCGTTTTCCAATGTTATTTCCCTATGTTCCGCGATCAAATAATCCCTCGTCACGACAACGAAATAGAAATGGCTGTGTCAGGCATCTATTTATTTTAAAATAAAAGTGATCTTAAAGTGTAAGTAATGTTTTGTATACCTTTCTTGGCTAATAAACTTACAGTAATCTTAATAAGACTCAAATTTGGTCACATAAATTACAAAACTTGCAAAAGGATTTAGTGAATTTAATTAAATAAATATAACATTTTTAAGAAATCATTCCCTGATATTAAGAGGCCTCTTTACCCCAGCTAGTATACGGCATTATTAATAAGCGATAGCCAAATAATTCATGAAGGGTTAACGTAATTACAATCGGAGAACTGACATAGAAAGTTTAGACATTTATCTACAATTAGACAAAGTAGTTTTAAGAAATAAATCAAAGGTGACTTATTTCTGATCAGCTAATCGGATGTATGTGCAGACAAGAATACTCCATTATAATTCATGATATTGGAACAAAAAAAAAAAGAAGGTGGTTCGCAACAACATTAGCTCCAAATACCCTGACGGAATTTCCATTATATGTACCCTGTCTTAATTAAATAAATACAGAAGAAAATTTCACAAATCTGCTAAACATGCCATTCTTTTAATAAACATAATAAATCACTGTTTTATTATTTCCTACTACTTGGCTCAATTGTAGATAAATGTCTAAAATTTCTAAAACAGGTCTCTGATTGCAATTATGTTGACCCGTTCATAAATTATCGTGGCTGTCGTTTACATGCAATTCCCCATACCGCCTTTGGGTAAAGACGGCTCTTACAATATATAATATAATAATAATAATAATAATCCCTACTACTCCTCCACCTATGCCGTAATTGGTTACTGTCATTGTTTGAAAGAGAATTCTGACCCAATTACATAATATAATGTATCGAAATAAAGTGTTCACTCGTAAATTAGCAGGCATCGAAAAAAAGTCTTGCGCAATTCATCGTAAAATTATTTCTGGCCCGTCGGCGTCGCAAAAAAACACATCATTGCCTTATCATGATTTATCAACGACCAGAGGCCAGTTTTCGTGCCAAAACCCCGCTCTTAAAATACTCGTAGGGTACCTACTCAATTGCAGAAATGTATACATACGTGTTGTGAAAATGCACTATGTACAGGAATCTAAAAAACAATAAAGTATTAACTAACTGAAATGTTGTTAATTATCATCGAATACTTATACACTTAACAGTTAATAGTACTCGATCAACCTATGTAATTAAAATTGCGTCTTTGACAGTTGCGTGTTGCGATGCATGCCGGTTTTGTGAATAACCTAAAATCCACTGTAACTCCCCGTTCTTGGTAAAAAAATTCCTTCGCACTGTCCATTGGCCATATAATGAATTAAAAAAAAATAGCCGGCTAATGAACTGCTCCAACGATTGTGGCGCCATCCCTATCTTAACTATGTGACAAACGATGGCGAGGTGGCTTTTGGAAATTTCGACGTCGTAGCGGCCGCCCTCGGGCTGCAGCCCTATTAGCCCATATAGGTAAGGTGGGCCTGAACGTGTTATGAATTGTTGAAGAAAAGGAACATTACTTTTGGAATTATTTCGTATAAAGCATTTACTCCAAAATTTATAGGTCCCACATTAAAATTTAAGCGTAAGCATGGTCATTGTTATATCAAAATATATGTATAAACCAGTGACTTGACATGTAGCAGGAAACAATCATCTGATTTTTTTTTTACCTCAAATTGGATGAATCATCTTTCTTTTTATCAAATTGGATAAGTTGTATAGTGCGAAATAATATAAATTACATTGCATAAAAGCTTTGTTAAAAGATTGTTTCGGGAATGCATCAGGTCAAGCCGCCGAAATATAGTTGATAGCTAAGCAGCAAGGCCAAATAATCATATTAATCTCACTATTAAAAAAACTCGAGACATCGATACAAATAATATTCAATATTATTAATACAATTAATAATAGTCATACAAGTATTACCCAAGTATCCTTTAATTGGTAGATTTGTGCATAATAATTAATGTATATGTCAATACAGAGAGCAATTTCCAGTTTCACTTCAAGTCAGTAAAGGAAACATCGAGTAATCAGAAATAATGATTTATTTAATAATTTAAATACATCATAACATTGTTGTAAAAATTAATATATTATTGTAAAATTTCTTACCTTATGTTTATGTGTTAAGTCACTGTACAAATGTATGCATTTAAATATATTCTTAATGACAAAGTATTTTACTTCTCCATCAAATGGACTATCCTAAATGTAACTTACTTATTTTCAATACAATATTCATTTCTACGTGGGTGAGATTATTCCGGGTAATGTTTAAAATTAGGGCTAGAATACTTTGGTATATCATAAAATAATTTTGATTAAATATTCATAATAGAAATAGTTGTTGAATGTTGATTCTTGTTTCTCTATTTATGTGGAAGTTTTAGCAATGCAAACAAAATACAGCATGAATCAGCAAATATAGTACATTGTCTAATATTTCAACAAATAAACATATCTAGTAAGATACGAAATGGACATCTTAGAATGGGATGTAAGTAAAAGATCTGAATTTATTTAGCATTTACTTAACTTACATAATGCAATCATACATAAGATGGATTATACCTACAGCCAGAAAAATATCACCACATATTTTAATCTACACTTGAGTCTAGATTTGACTGCATCTACTATATTTGCTCAGTAGAGTCCATAAACAGTTCAATAATACCTAAGTAGGGTGTATAAAACATTTATAATCATAGTATTCAAATGTACAAGGAGAGATTAGCTATTAGATATTTTATAGAGCACCTTCGATAGTAACAGGGCTACTTGTTGATCTAATATCTGACTCATCACCAATGCTAACAATCGAGACTCTTGCTGCACCAGTAATGGTCTGTTTTCAGGATGATCCGCAAGAAATACTAGTGTTGAAGCTGCGCGCCGCAACATGTCTAAACTAGTACCCATAGAATCAGGATTGTCACGTAAAGCTCCAATACCATGTTGGTTAGCAACACCAAGAGCACTCTGTTCGGCTTGTTCTATGAATGCAACCAAGAGTGATACACACGGTTGTTGCATGGCCACGACGCGTGCCATACTGCTGTCTGCTGCTGCCATGTAATGCAATAAGTTAATTGAAAACTCCCGTAACACTTGATCTTCCGAACGACACAAATGCTTTGTTAGCACTGCACATAACCTCTCCAATCTCGAAAAAGGTGGTGTTGCTATAACTAAATCCACATTGCTATTTGTTACACATAGTTTACAAAGTGCTTCCAGTGCAAGTCTTTGTGGGGATAGCAATGATGATGGACCTGCTGATAGGAAAGGATCTTGACCTTGTGCTGACGGACAAATGGCCCAATGAAGTAATCCATCTAATAAAGGTCTCGCTACTTCTTCGGGATATTGATCTAAATCTATTTGGCCCGCTATATTTGCTATTGATACAAGAACGTTTTCTCTGATTTGCAATAAGAAATCCCACCACCATTCGTTTTCACCCTGTAAGCTACTGCATGAATCGGCGAAGTCTGCATCCTCCTGAAACAAAAGGGAAATATTAAAATACTGAAGAGAAATTATGTGTTATATTGAAATATACTGCCCACACCTGAAAAGTAGTCCCACTCCGGTATGTTCCACACATACATTTCCCTTTATATACACGGACTAACAGAGGTCTAATAAATAATACCATGGGAACTGTGCATCAGTGGTTTGTGGGTACCTTATATTGAGCAACCAACCACTGCTCAAATTGCATTTGACTTCTCGAGACTTTTTCATCTCGAGACCGGTACATTATGAAACATTATACAGCTTGTCACAATTCAGTGTAGACATACGTAAATCTGCGTATTGAAAGAAGAATTCAGAATAAAATACAATTTCCATAATACAGAAACACAAAATGATTTCCTCACTCATGATAAACTGATCAAATCATTATGTATCCCCAGGTGACAGTGGCGATAACAAAATAGCTTTAGGCGCCTGCCTAATCTTCACAGAGGTTGGATAAAATTTGTAAGACTAGATAGAAATCACACAAAAAGTGGCGAACATAAGACCGACGTGCGACATATTAAATTTTTTTGTCAAAATAGGAAGCCACTAGAAATTTGTAGAAATTGTATTATAATCTAGATCAACACAGAGGCATTTCTATATCAAATCTAACTGGGGACACATACCTCACGGTCATAGTTCCTGGTTTTTTGCGTTCTGGCCGGATGATCGTGGTACAAGAGTAGTAATTTACCGACTAGTGCAAGGAAAGTGGAAGTCTTGGCAAATTCAACCTCATTGCCTGGTACAAATGTAAGACTCCTTAGTATGTTGGATATGCAGACGCACCGCTTGCCAACACAATCCTGACTCTCAGTGAGAAGCATTAGACTAGCTTCGTCCCTTGTGTATGCTTCGTCTTCGTAATCTGACATTCTTCTGCGTTTCAGAGTCCCCGCAATATCACGTACTTTGAATATTAAAGTAGTATTACACCCTACTGCACCATCACCATTCACACTGATCAGATCTACATTTGCATCATTTAGCTGTTCTTGGCAGTTCACATTTTCACTCACTGTCACAGAAACAGTTTCATTACTATCAGTCGTACTTTTCGGTTTTATATCTAACGCAAGCAAGTCATTTTCTGCAGATGTATCTTTTTTAATTCGAGATATCACATCACTTAATGTTTTTGTCCTACGTTTTTTGTCACTAGGTTTAGTAGCAGGAACCACTTCAGGCGGAGGCGTTTTACACGGTTCAGCTTGTATTATAACTTTGTCTTCATTTTCACTTTTCGCCTCCGTCTTATTAGTTGTTTCCAAAGTTCTGTTGAAAGGGATGTGTCCAAATTCAGCTTGAAACGTCGGCAATATGTGGTCAGCAGTTAAATGCCAAGGATCAGTTACAATTTCTGCTAACACATTAATACCTGCTGCATCACCTTTTGTGTCCCAATTTTTATGATGATCCTGTATAAAAATGTCATCACTTTTTTCTATTACCTTTACTTGAAATCCCTTACGTGTCAGTAATGTAAAATTATTTGTTTTATTTAACAGAACAGATTTACTTTCCGGATCTATGGGCGAATCAACGGCTCCTAAATCTACTTCACTTTCGTTCACTTTTTCCTGCGGTGGATAGAGTGCATCAAACATGTCCGATAAACTCTTACGAAAGTGTTCAAGCAGTAGATCTAATAAACCAGGCCATTGATTCAAACCAAAAAATGATACTGATGTATCGTCATATAATAATACGGTGAGCATATCTAGAGCAAAGCAGCTCTCTGCCAACAGGCCAGATCGTAGACACATAATTATCCTCCATGCGTCTACAGGTCCCAAGTCTGATCTACACAGTTTTTTCCTTCTGTACAGCACAGGTAGCGTAGCCTCAATACTATCAGGTGGAAAAGTAATTTCCCGTTTCGGTATTTGTCCTTGTGAGTATGTACTGGAGCTAGCTGCTTGAGAGTGTGCACCTTTTCCACTTTGCTGTGGCATTATATTAAATGGCTTTCCCGGTCTCGGTCCAAGTGGTGGCCTTAGAGGTGAACTTTGGCCCACACCCGGCGTCGGCATAGATGACCATTGCTGACTTCCTTGCTGGGGAGTTTGATATCCTGGGTTTGTTGATGGATACCGATCCCATTGCCCAGGACCTGGTGGCCGACCTGCTTGAGTCCATTGTTGTCCGCCAGCTGCCGGAGGGTACTGCCCTCTGAATTGGTTATTATTTGGCCAACCACCTGTAATTAGACAATTATGTACAAACCAAAATACGTTTCATGTGGTAACAAAATACTTACCATACATTTGGGGTCTTTGCTGCCCATAATTTTGGAAGGCCTGATCTTTTGCAAAGTCGGGGTGCCTACGCGGCTGAGGTGCTGGAGGAGGCATATTTTTACTTGGTGGCGGTCCACCTGGATAAGCACTTGGTGTGGAACCAGGCTGTCGACATGAATTTTCACAATATTAGTTCTACAAAATATAAAATGGGATTATTAAAGAGTTCTTTTGTGTCCACAGCTATAAATGTAGCAACAAAATAAATGCTTGCTGATGTTTCGATGTTGAGCCATTTACTTCTAACCCCAAAGATTCCCAGGGTGGTTTTTCAGAAGGGTTCCCGCATACATATTCCCAGTGATAATTGCATCACAAAATGGGAGAGAGTATATTTCTGGAGCCTTTGAAAGGTGGGTCTGTGAAGTTTTCTTTATTTCAGCCCAATTTGCTATAAATTGATTGTGATCAGCCCAAGTAAATATTGACAATTATATTATTAATAAAATCTTCCAGTATCTAAATTGCAATAATAATAATAACTACTAAACTTCTTAAGGGTAGAATTATAGGTACAAATTATAAGACAGGTAGGTACCATTATATAATTATAATCTCCAAAGTAGTGGTGTTCACAAGTCACCAATAAATATTTTGATCATCTGTTTGAAGGCATTACATTACTATAGTGGAGTCGCCGAACAGACATAGCAATAAAATAAGAGTGTGTTCTTTTTGCGTAGACCGATCTACGCCGAAGTCTGATTTATTCTGGAATAGACTACCAGGTACTATCTAGGCTAGTGTATGCAACTTGTAATATCGGGTTGAATATATAGTAACAGCACAATTATTTAAAACTCATAGCAGCCAGATTTTATATTTCCGTTTCAGAACGTTCCAGAACGCCCTTTGCAGTAAGCAAGCATGAGACTGATTTCAGGGGCAAAATAGGGCTTAACACGATTCCGGTACGTCTAGCAGTAGAAATAGAACTAGCGAAACAAGTATAATGCACCTGTGATTGCACAACAACTACACCACCTTCGCATTTGTTTTTAGCAGCGGCAGAAATAAGAACTAGCGAAACAAGTAGTTTTGCAGTGCCCACATCGGTTTGTTTTGAGCCCAATATCACAGAAATCGAAAATTAACTGCAAACACAAATAATAACATACACATGCACAAGCAAAAGACGAAGCGAATGGACGGAGGAAGTGAGGTTTACTATGGTGGCGGATTATCGATGGTGGCGGATTATCGATGGTGGCGCTAGCTGTCTTATTTTAGTTCATAGTAACATACTGTGTGCTTCGTATGTCCAACTTTCTCAGACCCTCTTAAACCAATCGCAAGCTGCTATTCAAACAACACGGGTCAGAGTGGAGGGTTTTATTACAATATCTGTTCGACGACCGTACTATAATACTTATTTGATGAAACGCAGATAACTAATACAATAATTACCTGGTCAGGTCTATAGTATTCTTGTTGTGGGGGATATGGGCCGGCAGGTGGTTGAGTGGCTGGAGGTCCTGAGGCTCCAGGTGCAGCACCATAAGCAGGTCTTGGGCTATATCCGGCTGACGGTGAAGCACCCAAAGTGTAGCGATTATAGGGATCTTGAGGGCCTTGAGGAGGAGCACCAGGCTGCGAATTATTAGGACTTGCAGGTGGTGCACCAGAATCTGCAGAATACGGTGGATATACTGGTCTAGTTGGAGGATATCCTTGCCCACCAGGATATGGGGAATACTGATCTGGAGGGGCCCCGGGACCTGGACCTGGTGTTGGATACTGATTATAACCTCCTGCTTGCCCTGCATAAGGTTGGCCTTGCGCTCTAGGTGGTGTACCTGCTGGATATGGAGGATGAGGAGCACCAGGAAATGGTCCCCCTCCTCTTGGTGGAGGACTTGGTGAAACATCATCAAATGGATTAGATACATTTACATTATCTGACGCCCCGCCTGCAGGGCTGGGTCCTCCTGTAGTTGTATTTCCTAAATGATTGCTTCCTCCGGAGCCTAAAAATATTACAAATTTTGCATCACATATAAGTAATTGTTAACATTTTAGTATGCACCGACACAGAGAAAAAGTTGTAAAGTACATAGCAGATCGCAGATAGTTATATAATTAGTACTCGATTTTAGTAATATGTATAAAAACATAAATAAGTACCTCCGTGTGGAGATGGAGCATTTGCTTGAGAAGACGGTCGTTGCGGTGTAGTATTATACTCTGGATTGCCACCCGGTGGATAACCATAACCACTATATCCATCCATTGATGCTCCCCCAGATCCTGGTGCAGGAAAAGAATCTTGGGAATTTGAAGATCCAGGTGAAGGTACCGAAGCTGCTTTAGCACCCTTCTTCTTAGAAGATGCCTCCACTTGATTGATAATGGGCTGTGGATCTATTCCGCCACGATCAAATTGGCATTCATAGGCAAGTAAGTTTTTTGTGTAATGTTTACGAAGTGTATATGCTGCACTAGACGAGGCACCAATTCCCAACATTCCAGCAATGTCTTTCCAGGTTTTATTTTTTGTTACCTGAAGCAATAATGTTAAATCAATCATTTTATAAATTCAGTATCGTAATTTATGTTCCACAACAACAATATTGAAATCTATGGTTAAAAGCAGCAAATACAATGTAATGCATACCTCCATAAAACCACCCCTCTCTTTTACATATACATATAATCTAAACAAGTCTAAGGGATTTTTTGATATAGTTGGACATGTTGTTATCGGTGTTCTTCTGTCTTCCATGAAGGCTAATAATTTGTCCAGCCAGGCTCTTCTGTCGGGACTGTCATCCATATCATACAATTTACTTAAGCTGTCCGTTTTCTGCAAAGTAAATATTCATTAATGTAGAATAACTAGCAAATATATTTAAAACATTAAGACAAGCGGTAAATTAATATTATTTGTAAGGAACATGCCATACATGCTAATGGAAGCCATTAAGGTTAAAAGAAACGACATTAAATAATTGTTTATATAAACCTTTGAACGGTATGTTTCCTGAGGTGGCACATGACTGTTAAATACCTGCAAATACCACTTTGGGTTAGGCACAATATATAATTATATATACGTAGATATATATAAAATTCAGAATGTGATCCTAACCACCCATGACATTATTTAGTGTAATGATAAATTTAAGTAATAAAATCATTTCATCAAATTGGTTCTGTTAAATACATGAAAAATATGATAACGAATGATAAACTATTTGAAAATAAAATAAATTCACATACATAAACATTAAATTTGAAACATTATAGATGTATTATTTACGGACAATAAACTTACAGGGCTAGCAGGGGTTCTGGGCCAACTGGGACTACTTATGTCACCATATTCTTCATGCATAGAATTCATACTAGCAGCCCCAGGCGAAGGCACCGTACTTTGGGGCGTCGTAGGATGGCTGTAATGCCCCATATGGTTTTTACTTGATTTTGGTGTTGTGCATTGTGGGTCTTCTCCAGATGCTAGAAACATACACAACATCAATAACACCAAACAGAAGACACTTTCATTTAATTACCAGCCGATGCATTAGATAATGTCGATTGCTGGGATCCTTCGTCGATTGGTGTACCATCCGGACCTGTAGTAACAACTGATGTCACGGAACCACCAGACGTTGCGGTAACGTGAGTTGCCATACTCCCAGTTGCTGTTGTTGTAATACCGTTGTCCATCATCTCGGTGCCCATTTGATGCTGCGAATTTGGAGTAGAACTTGGAGGAGGCATTGGACCATCGTGTGGATGGTTATTTGGTAAAAGTGGGCTCGTAGCAGGAGGCATATTTGGAGGGCCCATTGTTGGTGGTGGACCCATACCGGAATGGTGATGTCCAGTTGGTGGAGGTCCCATATGATAGTTTTGTGGCGGACTTGGACTTGGGGGCATCGACGATTGCGGATTCCCGAAACCCATCTTATGTTGTAAATGCTGCTTGAGGTAGTGGGGTGGTCTCGGTAGGCCTGGTGATGGGGAATTTGGGGTGGGCGGAGGTGGACCATTTCCTTTACCCGGTATGTGATTTCCTGAGCTAACAGCAGGACTACTAGGCCAAGATTGCTGATAAGGAGGGAATTGTGAATTACTCATATGGTTCGGTGCAGTTCTATTTGAATACTGCTGTGGAGGCATATTATTGTTAGGCGATGGTTGCGATGATGGAGGGCCATAGCCTTGATTTGTATATTGAGGCCTTGCTGGATAAGTTCCTTGTTGATACTGTTGATTTGGTTGATACAATGGCAATTGTTGTCCAGCAGGCGCCACCATACCAGGGTGGCCTTTATAGGCATGTATGTGAGATGGTGGATAACTACCCTGCGTAGTCATCGGTGAATGGCTCATTCTAGTTGATCCGCTGCCATCTGATTGGCCGCTAGAAGGTCGTGGAGGCATCGGAATGTTTTGTTGGCCTACAAAGTATTTATCATTAGTATATAGTATGTTTATCGCTGGTTTATTTCATGCATTGAAGACAATTGGAGTTAGCAATTACATGGTGAAAATTATCAAAGAATTGTATGAAGACAATGTTTCCTATGTCAAACAAGATGGTTATCTATCGGAACCAATATACCCATCGAAAGGACTAAGACAGGGCTGTAGTCTGTCTCCGTTCTTATTTAATGTTTATGTGGAAATAGCTTTACGTCGGTGGAAACAGTCTTGCGAAAAAATGGGGATACCTATCAATTACAAACATCTCTTTACATTGAGTTTCGCCGACGACCAAGCTGTGCTGGCTCAAGACTCATACGATATGGAATTTATGCTCAAAAGGCAATACGCAGAATGCAAACAATGGGGTTTAGAAATAAGCCTCGAGAAAACTGAGTACCTTGTTATAAATTCTCACAACACGTTTGAAGTTTTAATAGATGATGACACAGAGGTGAAGCAGGTAAATAAATTTAAATACTTGGGAGTGATCGTGGATAAGGGTGGAATTGAAAATCAGGAGATTCGACACAGAATTCAAAAGGCTAGAACCATCATAGGAGCATTAAATGTGTTTTTTGGGACAAAAACATAAGCACAAAGAATAAAAAGTTGATGGGACAAACAATGGTAGAGACTGTACTAACATATGGATGTGAAGTTTGGACGTTGAGGGAGGACGAAAAGCGAAGGGTGAAGGCGGTCGAAATGGATTATTTACGAAGAAGTGCTAGAACGTCAAGAATAGAACGAGTTCGAAACGAAGAAATTAGAAATAGACTTGAATCAACTGAAACCATAATAGAAAGAATAAGAATAAGAAAAGTTTGAAATGGTATGGACATGTACTACGTATGGACGAATTAAGATGGCCAAAGCAAATGTTAATTGGAAACCACCAGGGAGAAATAAACAAGGACGTCCGAGAAAGTCATTGAACAAGGAGATCAGACGCGCGCTAAGAGACCGAGGTTTGGAAGAAGAGATGGTGCAAGACCGTAATGCATGGAGACTGGAAGTGGAAATGCAGCGACCAGCTGTCTAATTATTGTATCGTTCAATAAATGTGATAATTAATCCCAAATATATATATATATATCATTCGTTAGCATAGGGCAGGGGTCGGCTCGCGAGCCGCATGCGGCTCTTTTGATGTAAAGATGCGGCTCTTGAGTTCCATGCGCAAATATTAATAAATAAATAAATATTATTTTATTTTCAAAACTCAAAAAAAAATATACTGCAAAAACAAAAATGCTGCAAACAGGATCAACTCTCAACACTCAACAGAAAACAGTGAGAATACGTGGAGTAGAGAGTAGACGAACAGTTGACAGGCACTGCTACCACCCACTAGTCACTAGTCACTACTACCACTCAGCCAGCAACCCAGCGGACGGTAATGTTCAGTCCAGTCAGTCTTCCTCAGAGCGCGGTGCGTGTGTGTTCATTTAATCGTTTGCGAGAAACAACAATTTATCGTTGTTTCACGAAGAAGTTGATTTAGAAACGAAGTATCTTCTCAAAGGTACGTACGCTTTAACGTTTAACGAAGTTGATTTTTGTTTAAACAGATTAGCAATTAACGAAATTAACAATTTAATTAACGGTTTATTAACGCTGTGTTAGATAGCTAAATAAAATTTAAAAAATCTTTATTTCAGCTCCACCCCCAGAATGGCATCTGGTAAAAAGAAAAGACGAACTGAAGAAGAAAATCGAGAATCACTCAGGATGCGACGGAGTCGTTTGCATTTATATGCAACACAGGTGGCCTTCCGACTTGTCTCATTTGCCTAGAAAAACTTGCACACAATAAGAAGTCAATTTGGACAGACACTTTACTACAAAACATATCCAATCCGCTGCTAAATATCCAACCGGTGATGCACGGAAAAAAGCTATGAAAGAGTTTCAAAAAGAAAAACAGAGTCGAGTTCTATGCTAAGTAACTGGGCGCAATCTTCAAATAATATAAATCAGGCAAGCTTTGCAATATCACTACAAATTGTCAAAAGAGGGAAACCATTCACAGATGGCCAGTACGTCAAAGATTGTTTCATACGTGGAACTGAAGAACTGTTTCGTGATTTCAAAAACAAAACAGAAATCATGAAGAGAATCAAAGATTTGCCATTATTTGCTAAAACAGTACAAGATACACGTAAAATGTCTTCAAATGTAATACATATGCAAGTGAAAGACATTCAACTGGCTTCTGCTTTATCACTTGCTATGGATGAGTCTTGCGACATAAAAGACACGGCCCCAGCTACCCTTTTCGTATATATCGTCTCAAATTTAAAAAAAAAACTGCTAGAATTCCTGCCGCTCTCAGGGTAAACTCGTGGAGAAGAATAGCAAATGCTGTGCAAAAATTCCTGAAAGACTATGAAATCGATATAAATAAAAACGTTTCCATAGCAACTGATGGAGGAAGAAGTTTCACCGGAATACATAAAGGGGCAACAACGCTTCTTCGGCAAAAAATAAACCACGAAATTTTAACGCTTCATGGCATAATTCATCAAGAGGCGCTTTGTGCCCAAAAATGTCTGGCTGAAATAGTTGAGGTCATGAACATGGTAATTAAGATCATTAACAGCATTTTGGCAAAAGCACTCTATCATCGCCAGTTAAAAGAATTTCTTGAAGAAATAGAAGGCTAGTATTCTGACTTACTTCTGCACAATAAAGTGCGATGGCTTTCCAGGGGTAACGTATGAAACGTTTTGCTTCTTGCTTGAGTGAAATAAAAACATTCTTCAATGAAAAGGCATTGTCCATCCCGAATTGAAAGAAGACAAATGGCTGCAAAAATTAAACTTCATGGTGGATATTACAAAGAAACTAAACGAGCTAAATGTAAAACTGCAAGGACAGGGAAACCCAGCATATGCCTTGCTTGAAGAAGTGGTTTGATTTGAAAATAAATTAGTTTTTTTTTGTTGAAGACGTGGAGAGCGGTAAATTACTTCATTTCGAAAATCTGAAGCAATATCCCGATGAAACCAATGCAACTATTGACACGAATTACTCCAGCATGGCTATAAACAAAATGAAGGAAGGATTCGCTGAGAGATTTGAGCAATTCAAAACAAACGCAAGTACTCTGGCGTTCATAGTAAATCCTCTTAACACAAATACAAATGAGATCAACCTTAAGCCATTTGGAATTGATGCTGGTTTGCTTCAAATGCAATTGCTGGAGTTTAAAACCGAACACTTCTGGAGTGGTAAGTTCACAGAACTCAAGAGCAAGTTCCAAGAGTTGGACGTCCAGAAAACCATGCACGTCACGCTGCACAAGTGTACAGCTCTAAAAGAAATGTCGCCAATGTTGAGGCTACAGTGAGGTGAAAGTTCACCTCATTTGGCATTTGGAGTGCTGACGATCTTCGGGTCAACATATTCGTGCGAGCAGGCATTCTCTAGCATGAATATAATAAAAAGTAAAGTAAGAAGCCAACTAACAAATAAAAATGTAGAGGCGTGCTTGAAACTGAAAACAAGTTATGAGCCAGATTTAACCAAACTTTCAAAAGGCATGCATGCAAGGCCAATGCTCCCATTGATGTAACTATTGTAACTATCTATTATTCAATAATTATACTTAGTTATATTATTTGATTACAAATTTTATTATTCTAGCAGAGCTAGATAAAATACTATAATATGTTTTGTGCGAAACATTTGTATGTTTTCATATGAATAAATATTATTTTATATTTAAAGCTATTTATTTTAAATCAAAAATCAAATTAATATACCTAATCCTAATCAAATACCATAATATTGAAACAAAAATGTTAGTGGCTCTTAAAAAACTGGGAAATTTTGTAAATTGTAACTTTTGGCTCTTCCGTCTCAAAAGGTTGCCGACCCCTGGCATAGGGTTTTGAATCAAATTTAAATGATTTAAATTTACAACAACCCTGTGTGATTTTATGAATCGCCCATTAATTGCCAAACTCCACTAGAAGAATATTTCATTCGTAATATTGTGTTAAGTGTGCCTGCACCTTATTACTATTAGTAACAGTGGTTGTAATGGTTGTATCATGTGACAATTTTATTCTGGTACCTACCGACTGCTGGAGACATGGATCTGGAACCTGTAGAACCAGTAGGGGATGGTGTTGGTCTCATCCCCTGTGAATTCGGCGTACCAGGAGCCGGCCCTCCCGAACTATCATTGCTGTTACCACCACTTAAATCCTGAAATTAAAAACAACAAAATTATAATTCCAAATAGTACTACTAGAAAATATTTTCTTAACGAAATTTCACGTTTAAAAAAAAACCAGAACATCTAATGTTACCACAAAGTTATTTGTGGAATCAGTGTATCGGTAATCAGAACACATATTTTTCTGCATTATCCCTTCAACTGACATTCTTGTCTGTGGGATATTTAATTACAATATATTAAATATGAAAGATATAGTGGCTTTTCATTGTCCCGAAAATTTTAAAAAGTACACTTTGCGGCTTTCTGAAATAAATTATTCAATTGTGATGCTCAAGATAACCCAGTCGGGAGAAATGACAACTTTAATTTTTCTTTACTACTTGTTCCAGAGCATAGCACAGGTGGCTCCCTGTGCATACCGAACTTATTATGGCCGGCCGATGAAGGCCACGATGTTGCTTAGACAAGCCCTCCCAACTCGCCATAGAAAGAACCATCTGTATAGTACAAAAATTAATCAAATACAGACGAAGAGCTTGGAATAGCACAGGCTCGAATTCTTGGTTCCAATCCATTGATTTTTTCAGGGAATTTATGGCTTCAAAATACTCCCTAACGAATGAGAAAGATTAGGACTTTCCGGGGGAATCTATATGATCTCTGAGACCCAAGCAGCATTGCACTTGGTACCTTTACTATTAATTCAAGACTAACCTGGGATTGTTACAAGTCCTTTAAAAGGCTAGCCAAATGCAACAGAATTACTCCAATTTCTTGGGTTTATATTATTTTATATATTTAATGAAGGAACCATTCAAACGATATTGTGTTATTGTTTGATAGCATTGAAAAAATTAATTAATAAAAAACATGAAGTTACAATACTTTATTACTATACCATTAAATTACAATTACTATTTCCCGCATATTATCTAACTAATAATTTTTTATTTTGCAATTTGAACCAATCACATTGTGCAATAATAAAACAGGAAGAATTTGTCCTGATAATAATGGTATTAATGTATCCTAGCAACATCGCATTAGTTTGGGCATAATAATTTTAATTGGGTTATGGGAACCTATATTACTTTACCAGAAGTTTATGGGTCATCAATGGATTATGTATGACATAATGACTGGGCATGATATTCTGTTCAACAAATTCACCCACCGAATATATGCCCAGTTCCTCTCTTATTTTAGTACTTTTCATCTTGTATCTTCTCGTCACTCCTTGTACTCTTCTTAAGAATTTCATCTCCATGGGCTGTATTTTATTGTTATCTCTCTCTGCTAGTATCCAGGACTCGCAGCCAAATGTCAATATTTGGTCTGTACACTGTCTTGAACACCTTTATTTTTGTTTGCTTTCCAATTTCTTTCTTATTTATAAATCCCTTGCTCATTGCATAGTATGTCTAATTTGATTTTTCAATTCTCTTATTAATTTCAATGTCTTGCGCCCCATTCTCGTGTAAGGTGACTCCTAGGTATTCGTATGTTTCCACTTGCTCGATCTCCATTCCTTCTATTTCAATATATATTACTTCCTTGGTTCTTGCTACAACCATTTTTTTTGTTTTACTTTTATTCATTTTCATGCCGTATTTTGCCAGTACCTCATTCCATATTACCAAATTTTCCTGCAAATGTTTTTCACTGTCTGTTATAATTGCCACATCATCTGCGAATGCACATTCAGATACCTGCACTCTCTCCAGATTTCCGTACCCTACGTGCAATGCTCTTGTTCTCTGCTTGGCTTCCCTGATGATTTCGTCCATGTACGTAATAAACAAGAGAGGGCTCAACCCACCTCCTTGCTCAACTCCTTCTTCAGTTCTAAATATATATGATGTCATGTTTTTGCTGACTACACAACTTGTTCGTTTCCTTATATATACTTTTCACCACTCTCATTAGCTTGTTGTTTACATTCCTTTTGCACCGACATTGCCACAACTTTACTCTTGACACACTATCGAATGCCTTTTCCATACCCATGAACGCCAAATATACGTTTTTCCCTTTAGCTAGTAATATGTGGTCTTGTATGTTCCTGCCTCTTCTGAACTCACTCTGCACCTCTGTAATGTCATTTCTATAATGCACCTTAATTTCTTCTCTGATATTTGTTTGTATACTTTAGTTGCTGTACATAGCAGTGTAATCCCCGATAATTATTGCAATCCGTTTTATCAGCCTTTTTAAATATTGGTACTATTATTCTCATCTTCCAGTCCTTCAGAATTTTTTCTTCTCTCCATATCTGTTGGCAAATTTCTAGAAATATCTCCTCTCCATTTTCTCCCATGCTCTTCATCATCTCGGTCGTTATTTTGTCCTTCCCAAATTCCTGCCCTTATACCATTCTTAAATCGATCGATGACTTCTGTTACTTCTTTCATAGTTATTCCCTCATCTTCTATATTTTCGTTGTTGCTATTCACATCTACTGCTCTAGTTTCTGCTTGTCATTTCCCCTTATTTCCTGTGCCGAGTAAATTTTCTAAATATTCTTTCCATCTATTCAAAATGTGTCTTTCTTCTGTAAGTAGTTTCCCTTCTTTGTTTTAAATTGTTTTCATTGCCAAATTCTTATCCTTTCGTAGGCTTTTGATTGTTTTGTAGAACAGCTTCTGGTTTCCTTTGCTGTCTCTTTCTAGTTTTTCTCCAAATTCTCTTCAGCTCTTCCGTTTTGATTGTAATACCATATTTTTCACCTTTTTTTCGTTGGTCTTTGCATATTTTAAATCGGTTTCGGATTTACTATTGAGAAACTTTTTCCACTTCTGTTTTTTTAATTTTTATTTGTGTCTTTATATCAGCGGTCCACCATGGTGTTTGCTATTTATTGTTGAATGTCTTATGTGTACCACATACTCTTTTAGCTGCCGTTATTATACTATCTCTGAATGCGCTCCATTTATCTTCTATGTTCATTTGTCTATAGATGTCTCTGATTTCCATTTCTTTTGTAACTTCCTCTCCGTATTCGGTTGTTATATCATCTTTGTTTAGTTTGTAAGATCTTATACATTCATTAACCCTTTTCCTTGCCTTCTCTGTGTAATTTTGTTTATCTGTTTCCAATTTTTTAAATTTTTATAAGCAGGTAGTGGACACTACTGATTTCGTATCCCCTTGTAACTCTTTCATCAGTAAAACTTTTTCTGTTTTCTTTCTGTACAAAAATATAACCGATTATTGACTTTTCATCTCCGCTCCGTTCTTCTCTGGTGATCTTGTATATTTCTTTATATTCGTAGTATGTGTTTATTATAATCAAGTCGTATCCGATACCAAAATATAATCGATTATTGACTTTTCATCTCCGCTCCGTTCTTCTCTGGTGATCTTGTATATTTCTTTATATTCGTAGTATGTGTTCGTTATAATCAAGTCGTGCCCAGTAAGTAAGTAGTCTTCTTCCATTATTGTTCCCTATTTTTTTTCCATGTTTCCCTACCGCTGATGTGTATACGTTATCTATTCTCCCCACTCTGCCACTAAAAGTCCGTCGCTATGTATATGTTTCTTTTGGCCATTTCTAATACCCAATTCACCTCTTCCCAAAATATATCTTTGTTTTCCACTTTCTCATCTTCAGAGGGTCTATACACTGCAATTATTGTCTTGCAAAGTGTACTGTATTTCAGGTCAACAACCTGTATTCTCTCTGAAACTGCCTGCCATCTGACCATTGCATTTCTAACGTCTCTATGTAGAATACATCCTACCCTGGCAGCTGCTCTTGCTTCTTTTTCCACTCCGCTCCATATTAACACATGTTAATTTTCTAGTTCCATAATCCATTTCTCTTTTTTTCTTTCTCTCATTTACAATTAAAATCTCCAGTTTGGCCTCTTCAAACTGTGTACATAACTCGATTTCTTTCGCATTTATGCTCCTTACATTCAATGTTCCCAGTTTAATTATGTTTTCTGTCTGTAGCATAGCTTCTGTCTCTATAATAATAAAACAGGAAGATATATATTTGTCCTGCTAATAATGGCATTAATGTATCCTAGCAACAATCACATAACTTTGGGCATAATAATTTTATTTGGGTTATGGGAAACTTGTTACTTTACCAGAAGTTTATGGGTCATCAACGGATTATGACATAATGACTGGGCATGTTATTATTTACGGGAATAATTTAGGTTTATTAGTTCAAAATAATTAGTGGTACATATTATTGATATATTAAATAATAAATGTTGTCACTGGAGTCATAAGAGGTACATTAATTATAATAATGAATTAATGTTTTATATTTCCCTGATAATTTATCATGTAATAGATAAATGCACTGAAGTACATAATTTATTTTATTTAAATATTAGATGGGTAAATATAATATCCACAGACGATAGCCACTCAAACAAGAAGATGCAATATATAACTTTAGTAACGTAACATACTACACAAAATGTTGTTGATGGACATCAAGAATAGTATCTATTGCCTATATTTCTATGTTGATTTGTGAAGTAATTGGTAATGGGTAATTCGTTTAGCTTGAAGAACAATCTTTGCGGAAGTATTTTCGCTCCTGCTTTGATAAAGTTCATAATTTTGATTATATTATACAAGGTGATTCTTTAATATTGCGGAAAACTTTAAGAAACGATTTGTTGTCAAAAAATAAGAGGGGTCTTTTAGATAAAGTAGGTTGGCATAAATCAAATCGTATCACGTATCACTTAATAAAAATGTTACTCCTTAAAATATATAACTACACAAACAGTGAAATATGCCACATGCACTCTGTTTATGGGCTTTCAAACGGCAACGCATTAGCAGCTTGCCGACTTTGTGAAGAATGTTATCCAAATTGTGTTATTCCACATCATACACTGTTTTCTTGTGAACATCAGCGTTTAAGTGAAACTGGGAGATTCAAAAAACAAACCTCCGACAATGGGCACCCTGAAGCTATCAATCCTCATATGGAAGAAAAGATACTCAACGAAATCGAAGATCAGCCGACAAGTACTAGGAAGATTACTCGTACCTTAAATATTAGTTAATCAATGGTTTGGAGAATTCTTAAACGAAATCTTTTATACCCCTATCATCTTCAGCGTGTACAGGCACTGTTGCCCGATGGTTTTCCACGAAGAGTGGCTTTCACCAGATGGAATCATGGGACGAAATCCTCAATTTTTGGCACAAATACTCTTTATCAATGAGACTAACTTCTCTAGGGATACCATAATGAATTTTCATAATTTTCATGTATGGACTGATGAAAACCCACATGCGGTATCAGAACGCCATCATCAACACCAGTTTTTCTTTTTATGTTTGGAAGGGAATTGCGGGATATCATCTGATTGGTCCATTCTTTCTACCTGTCAGGCTGAATGGTGAAATTTATCGCAGGTTTCTTGAAGATGATTTGCCAATACTGCTTGAAGAAGTTCCTATTCAGTTAATACAACAAATGTTGTTTATGCACGACGGTGCTCCGGCACACTTCAGTTTAGTTGCTCGGCACTATTTGGATGTTGCATATCCTAATCGTTGGATAGGTCGAGGAGGACCACAACCTTGGCATCCGCGGTCACCAGACTTAAATCCACTGGATTTCTATCTCTGGCGACATCTTAAACAATTGGTTTATACGACTCCAATTGAAAATGTGGAGGTACTATGGAATCGCATTATAGCCTGTTGTGAGACAATTCGGAATACTCCAAACATTTGTGAACGAATTCGCCGATCAATGCTTCACAGAGTAGAAGCTGGTATTGAATTTGGAGGGGCTCATTTTCAACAGCTTTTATAAAATGTATTGAATGAAATAATTGAATAAACTAATTGTGTCCTCTAGGTTGTTTGATGAATTGTATTTGACGTATGCCAACGTGCCTCTTTGAAGGAGTCAAGAATCGCCCTGTATAAAACACCCCTCTTATTTCTTGACAAGGAATCGTTTCTTAAAGTTTTTCACAATATTAAATAATCACCCTGTATACTATATTTTTTATCGCTGCTACACAGGGGCGTAAAGAGTCTCACTGGCAACAGCATATCAATGAATCGTAAAACAAATCCCACTTGCTTTGGCAACAGAAATATTTGAATGTGGTTACGTGGTTAAGGCGATCTATTGACATTTGAGTTATAAACACACAAACATTGCATCTAAATGAATTGCATCTGTTACGTAGGTTGAATTTTGTACCAATAAAAATAAGACAGTAAAGTTGGTTGTTAAAAACCATTGGCACAATTTATTCAAATTTTATTTATTGATTCAAGTTTAATAAATTCATTTATATTATATATATTATATATATATATATATTCCTGCAAAACATGGATCCTAAATAAGAGGGATCTTGTTTGGTTATTTCCTTCCATATCCTCTTATTCAGCGCTTTATGTTCCCATCGTATGATGTTTAGTTTCTTCAAATCCTTCGACACGTCCTCCTTCCATCTGGTTCTTGGTCTTCCCTTCCCCCGCTGTCCTCCTATTGTACTGTTCAATACCATCCTGGGAATTCTCATTTCCTCCATTCTATGCACGTGACCCAACCACCGTAACCTTTGGACTTGGATTACCCCAATTATATTTGTTTTGTTAAACAGTTCACTATTCGTTCTCCTTAGCCACATCTCTCCTACTTTTTTTCCTCCAAAAATCCTTCTCAGTACCTTTCTTTCCCATATTTTCAACCTTGTCTGATCCCTCTTATTTAGGATCCATGTTTCGCAGGAATACATATATATAATATATATAATATAAATGAATTTATTAAACTTGAATCAATAAATAAAATTTGAATAAATTGTGCCAATGGTTTTTAACAACCAACTTTACTGTCTTATTTTTATTGCTACAAAATTCAACCTACGTAACAGATGCAATTCATTTAGATGCAATGTTTGTGTGTTTATAACTCAAATGTCAATAGATCGCATTAATCACATAACCCCATTCAAATATTTCTGTTGCCAAAGCAAGTGGGATTTGTTTTACGATTCATTGATATGCTGTTGCCAGTGAGACTCTTCACGCCCCTGTGTAGAAGTGATAAAAAATATAGTATACAGGGTTTGCCGTTGTCCTAAAAATTTCAAAAAAATCCTCGTCACGCGGTTGAATCAGTTATCCTCATGTGAAATATTTTCAAGTTTCTATCACTTCCGGTTCCACCGGAAGTAGCACCAACTTTCTTATTTTAAACGGAACACCCCATATATTATTATATTTTTGAATTCTTCGCTTAAATTGGAACATATTTTGTAAGAACGTATGTACACTTATCTCTTCTAGTTTTCAAGAAAAAAAATGTTTTCTAAAATTTTGACCTCTAAAAGGTAGCCTGAAATCTGTCAATAACTTCTCTTAGGAATAAGATAAAATTATGAATTAAATTTCTAATTATAGATAGAGCATGCCTCTATGAGTGACATAATTGGAAACTGTCAATTTTGATAATAAGTGTTCATAAAATGTCAATATCTAAGTGCCCTCTTAAATATCCTGTAATTCATTTTTTTTAAATGGAATGGCCTATTTTATATTGCATAGCACGATAGAGAGAAAAATTTACTACAAAAAAGTATAATACAACCATACTCCTAAAGCAAGTATTTTTTGAAATATTTCGAGTATTACTTTTTCGTCGCATTTCTGCAGGGTATAATTTTGCAAGTCACAAGTGCACTTTAGTAGGCGTGTGATATGTTTTTGTTTTGTCGCCATTGTAATGCAAACTGTCAAATAATAAAAACATTTAGAATAAAGTATTACAGAAATCAAAATGAACAAAATGAATCATTACACAAATCAACAAATTATCAATTTATTTTTTATACATGGCAACTGCGATAAAATTGTTGCTCTAACATGTAGAGTATTCAATAAAACTTATCCACATTTGCCGCCGATGAATAAAACAAGATTTAGAAGATTGGAATCAAATGTTGTTTAATTTGGACAAGTGAATGCAATAAGACATCGACAAAAGCCAGTTATGGAAAATGAGGAAGTGCAAGAAATAGTGTCGGCCGGCCTATTTTCAAGTTAATCCACAAGCATCTATCCGCTGTGCTCAAGAGGATTTAGGCGTTGATAAATCTTCAGTACAGACAATTTTAAAAAAAACATGGCATGCACAATTATCACTTATTATCAAAATTGACAGTTTCCAATTATTTTACTCATAGAGGTATCCTCTAGGTACAATTAGAAATATAACTCATAATTTTATCTTATTCCTAAGAGAAGTTATAGACATATTTCAGGCTACCTTTTAGAGGTCAAAATTTTAGAACAAAATTTTTTTCTTGGTAACGTATGTACACTTAACATACGTTCTTACAAAATATGTTCCAATTTAAGCAGGGAATTGATTTATTCATCGGCGGCAAATGTGGATAAGTTTTATTGAATACTCTACATGTCAGAACAACAATTCTATCATAGTTGCCATGTAAAAATAATAAATTGATAATTTGTTGATTTGTGTAATGATTCATTTTGTTGATTTTGATTTCTGTAATACTTTATTCTAAATAGTTTAATTATTTGACAGTTGCATTACAATGGCGATAAAACAAAAGCATATCACATGCCTACTAAAGTGCACTTGTGACATGCACAATTATACCCTGCAGAAATGCGACGAAAAAGTAATCCTCGAAATATTTCAAAAAATACTTGCTTTAGGAGTATGGTTGTATTATACTTTTTTGTAGTAAATTTTTCTCCCTATCGTGCTATGCAATAAAAAATGGGCAATTCCATTTAAAAAAAATGAATTACAGGATATTTAAGAGGGCACTTAGATATTGACATTTTATGAACACTTATTATCAAAATTGACAGTTTCCAATTATGTCACTCATAGAGGCATCCTCAATCTATAATTAGAAATTTAATTCATAATTTTATCTTATTCCTAAGAGAAGTTATAGACAGATTTCAGGCTACCTTTTAGAGGTCAAAATTTTAGAAAACATTTTTTTTCTTGAAAACTAGAAGAGATAAGTGTACATATGTTCGTACAAAATATGTTCCAATTTAAGCGAGGAATTCAAAAATATAATAATATATGGGGTGTTCCATTTAAGATAAGAAAGTTGGTGCTACTTCCGGTGGAACCGGAAGTGATAGAAACTTGAAAATATTTCACATGAGGACAACTGATTCAACCGTGTAACGAGGATTTTTTTTTAATTTTTAGTACAACGGCAACCCCGTAAACTTTTAACGAACGGTTTAGCGTAGACACCCTGTATATATATATATGTATATATATATATATATGTATCTATATATATATATATATATGTATATATATATATATATATATATGTATATATATATATATATATATATATATATATATATATGTATATATATATATATATATATTTTCTTTAAATACAGTCGTTTCCGCTTAATTGGGACACATCGGGACTATAGTCTATACAATTTCGAGACGAAGCTAATATAAACTGCTCATGTGAACAGCGACAATTTACAGGGCCGATTCCACACAACTCGAGTTCAACACGAGGGTAGCGATCGCAGTAACAAAATATCCTTAGTCCGGACAGACCGAAGGCTGCGACACGACCAATCGTATGCCGGTGTAGAAGAAGTGTTCACGTGCCGGCCATGCATGTAACAGTGTTTATATCAGCTTCCTCTCAAAATTGGATGGAATATGGGCATTTGGGCCAAAATGCCCAATAAAGCGGCTGACCCACGCAATTAAGCGAATTTCAGCTAAAATTAAACAATGAGTTTTTTTAATGTTTTCTTAAACGTATCTGTTGATAAGAAAATAATATAAACTTAAAAGAAAAAATAATAATAAATTCTAAAATAAGATATTTAAAAAAAATATATATATTGTCGAAAATTATTGATATAGGAATAGGAACGTGTATATCTTCATTTTCTTAATTGTTAAAAATGTATTGATATTCTAACGGTTTGAAGCCACAATCAGCAATGCAATTGTGTATAATGTTCATTTTTATAACTTGTAAACGGTCAGTAATAAACTGTATTGCTTGCAAAATGGACATTTGTGTGCTAATCTCTCTCAGGCTTTGGAATTTACTAAATGTTCATTAATGGATACTAGTACGTAATTAACCAATTACGGCAAATTTTTGTGTTTTATTGTCTTGATTAAACGAAGTAATTTACTCTTAGTTCCATAGTTTGGTTACTGTTCCTTGAGATTTGGCCCAAATAGGCCCCGATTAACCGCCGGCCCAATTAAGCAGAATCTGTAAACTGTACTGATATAGTTTATAAAATTTATTCTATCAACACAAATTACAAATACACACATCGAAATTTATTATTTAATTAATGATATTTTATTGATACTTAAACGTTGATTGCATTTTAATCCTTTATACAGGGTGTTTTATAACAGGTGTGTAAAAATTAAATGAATAAATGAGTCGAAATGAGACAATACACTTTTTACAAATTTCCTCCCTTTCTGACTTAATGAGTTTAAAAATTAGGGGAAAAAACTTACTAACTTATTAAAAGTAACATAGGCCTGGGATTGAAAAATGGCAAACAAAATCAAAATAATAACAAATAATAATCAATATAAGAATTGTTCAAAATGGTCGCCTTGGCATTAAGGCTAATTCATAGATTTCTTACGAGAACTTTTAAGGGTAGGAGTATTGATCGACATGGTCTAATTGAATAGCCCCCAATATCTTCAGATTTAAATCCTTACAATTCCTTAATATGTAGGTACTTCGTTATCAAACTTGTATTAGTTGCCAAGGCAACCACTTAGAACAATTCAATGTTTAATATTACCTGTATGATTTTGTCTTTTTTGCCATTTTAGTTCCAAGCTCTATGTTATTCTTAATAAATTCATATTTTTTGCCTAATTGTTAAACTTGTTTAACTCTGGAACAAGGAGAAATTTGTAAAAAGATTATTCTCTCATTTCAACTTGGAATGTGATTCTGAATACGCCATTTCATTCTTGTATACCTGTTATAAAACACACTGTATAATTTATTTGAATAAATTAATTATATTTTCCTTTTCTATAATTGAAAACCCTAACATCAAAAACGCCTAATTACCAAATTGGTACTTCATAGTTGCTATTGAAAAGAATCCTCATAATCCTGTCACCTTCTGGATTTTACAACTAAGCTTTGAAAGCTTTGAAAAGGAATTTTTAGCGTTTAGAACATCATTAATCCTAAACATCGTTTAGAACCATTAAGTTATAGTGTTAAGGAAGTGAAAGACGAATACACTTGGTACACTATCGTCACATTCTCATCGTTGATGGAAAACTAAGAGGCGAGTGGGATAAAGTAAAATTATTGTGCCTGGCTAGGGATAGAGCGAGCATATTCATATGATTTACTGCTACCCGAGTGACGAGTCGTGTGAGATACCTTGCTCGCGTCGTATTATTGTATTATAGTGTTGGGGCGGCATAACAAATTATCCATTGAAAGGTCACTGATTACAGCAATCGACGCCTTCAATTATACAAAATAAACATGAACGATCGAATAATAAATCTTTGGCAACACTAAAGAAATGTTCATTCTCGTAACAAGAATGTAATGAAGTAGACTAGTTTCGAATACTCGTCTTTCGCCTCACTATTGGATCGTAACCATCGCTTACTTATCAATGTCAGGCAGCTGTAGATTCAAATGGCCGGTGAATAAAAACTGCACACATCGTGATCAAAGTTTGTATGAATGTATGTTCACGTTTATACAATGCTTTTTACCTCAATGCATCAATATATACAGTTATAGAAACAAAGAATCGCATTTTCTATGCTCTTTCGCATGCTTAAGGTAAATGTAATAGAGCAAAATGAAATAAGAAACTTATGTCGAATTCCGGCAATATGGAGCCATGAGTCGCTGCAGCTCTCAACGGGACTACCATAGTCAAAGAAGATAGACGTCTGTTACTACCGACTGGTATAGTATAGTCGACCCAAAAATCTAAGAATATTACGACTTTGACTTTTAAGTATTTTATGGCAACACCAAATAAAACCCCCATAAAATACTTAAAAGTCAAAGTCGTAATATTCTTAGATTTTTGGGTAGACTATAATACTGACACAATACAACTACACAGACTGTGACATGATTTGCCCCACTCCTTCGATTCTTAATTTTTTTATTTAATTGTTTTATTTAACGAGCTATTTATGCTGCTATGGCTAAATATCGTCAACACTGGGAAATTATTAATTTTGATTCATCCATATCGGGTTCTTTATCGTGCACGAAAGACTTAGCAGTACAAGGGATAGCCTCCTTCAGATGTTCCTTCGATGAGAATTGTAATCGCTCGAAAAATTTCGGGGTTCGAACCTTCGGCCTCCCACCCCTTCGAATCATGGCACACCGAATATGCTCCTTATGCTCATTGTCCCTGTCCCACTTATCACAGAGCATGTGGATAACTTGAATTGAAAAGCACTGATAAAATGTGTAAGCGTAAATCCCACTAGATTGTTAAAGATTTTATTTTGTTTTAAAACTTACAAAGACTTTGAGGTTTTTTTTAAGAAGGTTTTAGTTTATTTGTGAACTGAAACATAATCTTCAGACTTTAACAACTATTTTGTGTTTTTAATAACCAGTAAATATTTTTCAGACATGTAATTTACTGAACACTGAAGTAAGATGACGCTGCAGTGATGTACTGTAATTGGAAAACAACACTCCTAACATAACAACGAACTTACATAACACCAGCAAAGTGCAAGTATATACATGTTAGCAGCAGTCAACAGGTGTGGATTAGTGGTTAGTTAAAATCCAAGTGCCAACTAACATTGAGTAAAAAAAGCATATTTTTATTTATGCTTTCACTAGATAGTATAAATAATCAATTTAAGTGCAAAATATCGTATTATTGGTATAATATGTAAGAATTAATTCTTAATGCGAAACAATGACGAAATATATACTTTTCTCAGCAAATAATTTAAATTTGGAATACATAAAAAGATTACCGGTTTACATATTGTAGGTTTTACATAACTAATTAGACTTAGTAATAAGAAAAATATAATGAATTATAATTATAGTTTTATAATAAATATTTAATAATAACGAAATTGCACCATATTTCTAACATATAAAAATAAAAAATGTAATATATGTTAACATTCGAAACATTAATGATAAAGTACTTCTTTATAATAAAGGTACAACAAAAAGGACATTTGGAATGTGTGTGGATCCATCCTGAGTTTTTGGTTAATGGAAAAGTATTTATGCACTCGCAGGTGTAGGGTAAAGAAAACATATGGTTTTATGAACTAGTTTTACTAAATGGCGAACCACCATGAACACACACCGCTTTAAAAAGTACAACTTAAAGCACCCAGAAACCAACACATATTTACATTGCACATAACACAAAAGCAATAAACTTCATACACTGGGCAACATGTGGTAGAGCAAACGGCCATTAATTTCATCATTCATATTCATGATCACCTTTTCAAAATTTAACTTCAATTTATCAATTATTAAACGTCAGACAGCATTCAAAGTATTATAATTATTTAAATTTTAAAGTCATAAGATAAAAACGTAAAACTAGACAAATGCCGCCAAATTTCTGCAAACACTAAAAAATCACAATCATTACATATCATAGAAGGTGTACCTAAATGATTGCAGTTACGTAATCACTTCAATTCAATTGTGCCGCCTTTCGAATATGTATACCGTACTATTTGAGAACTGTCACTGTCAACCATACCTGTCAACTGTCAGACAACATAATAACAGTAGTTTGTTAAAATGTACACTGATCAGAAGAACACTTTTATTATTGAGGCTTACTTTCGTAATGGACGATTTGAAAATGGAGAATGGATATATTCAATTCCAGAGTGCGTTCGGGATTTTCAACACAAGTTCCCTGACCACCAATTTGAATACTCGGTTTTGTCAACACATATTTCACGAATAGTGCACCGTTTTAGGGAAACTGGTAGTGTTTAGAAAGGGAAATCCTCAGGCAGATCTTCAGTATCAGGAGAGGTTGTTGCAGATATTCGTGAAGACTCGAAATAAGCCCTCAAAAGTCAATTCGTAAATTGGCTATGCAAGCTGGAATTCCCTCGAGCACCTGCCATAAAATTATGAGAAAGAGGTTGAATTTACACCCTTATAGGGTCTCAGTGGTGCAAGAATTGTTGCCAGTAGATCCTCAACGCCGATTGAGTTAATGCCGATGGTTTATGGAAAATTTAAATGACGATCGATTGCTCGATTTAACATTTTTCAGTGATGAGGCTTGGTTCCACCTATCAGGATATGTTAATTCACAAAACTATAGGTGCTGGCATGCTGAAAACCCTCATCTTTTTGTGGAGGCACCACTACATCCTCAAAAGGTTGGAATTTGGTTGGCTCTGTCTCGCCGTAGAATAATTGGGCCTATATTCTTTCATGATACAATAAAGGGTGAGAGATATCGGCAACAAATTATCCAGCCTTTCATAGAACAATTAGATGATGAAGAATTGCAGAACGGATATTTCCGGCAAGATGGTGCAACAGCTCATACAGCCAGAGCAACGTTAGCCTATCTGCAAGATTTTTTTTATAATAGACTAATTAGTCAAGGACTATGGCAGCCACGCTCTCCAGATCTAACTCCACTGGACTACTCAATTTTTGGATTTCTAAAAGATAGAGTTTTTCGAAGAAAACTGCATACGTTGGAAGAGTTAATGGCAGAAATCATAAATGTTTGCCAAACCATAACTCCTTAAATGTTAATCAACATTTTTAACAATAAAAGAAGACGAGTGCAAATGTGTTTACAAGCAAATGGTACACATTTTCAACATCTGCTTTGATTATATATTTTATTTATTATGTTTTGTAAATCTTTACTTCTTATGATTCCGTTTATTAAATACATTACTTTGATTACTTTAATAACTACATGTGATTGTTTTATTGTCTGCTACTCCTCAATTTGTAATAGTAAAACGTTATTGTCTGCTAGTCCTCAACTTGCAATAGTAAAACATTTTGTAACATTGTCAGATTTAAAGCAATTATTAGCTGCGTCGCAGCTCGTTTATTTAATTAACTCCTGCATGATTTTCAGTTTACAGCTTGTTTGTGCCGTGGAGTAATCTGCCACACTTGGGGATGTTGCCTGTGAGGACCTAATTTTCATGCATATCTGGTTATTTTTATGTACACACAATTTAAGAATAACTTCGACTTTAAAAGTAAGGTTATGTAGACAATGTACATTCAAATTCGTTGGCCCTAAGTAATTCTTCATTGTAATCTTTTCATGTGCTTGGAAGCCACAAATATTGCTGAAACTAATAATAATTTCGTATTTGAGCAGTTAAATATGAAATTCCACAATAGAAATTAGAATAGCATGAAGGTAACTTTTATAGCCATATTCATGTCTAATTAGTGTAAATGAAGTTGCCTATGTCCAAAATTGAACTATTTGGACTAGAGCGGAACAAAAATAATTTACATGGTTACGTAACTGCAATCATTTAGGTACACCTTGTAGTATTCATCCTCACAGGTCTTCAAACAAAAACGATGTACCAAAAACCACCAACAGATTTGAACAAATTATAATGACTATTTGAATGCTGAAGACGGCTCCCAAGCCGAAACCAGTTCATAAAAACATAGGTTTTCTTTACCCTACACCTGATAGTGCATAAATACTTTTCCATTAAAAAGGACATTCTTTCAATATTTACTGACAAGACAAAAGCAATGAATTTATAATTAAGGAATCATCTACAAATTTACTACTAGCTATAGTAGTAATTGCATCACTTTTACAAACCTGGGATCAATAAATTATTGATTATTGCTAATATTTTTAGTTAAAATGATTACAAAGAATAATACATTATCGTTTTCAACATGAGAACCTCGTAAACCAAAAAGGCTGATTCATACATTTCTAACGTGACAACGCTGCGCTGTGACAATACTATCGCTATGGGCATTTCCAACGCGCATTAAACTCTGTTCAAAATGCCCATAGCGCGAGCATTGCCAAAGCGTAGCGTTGCGTCGCGTACGAAATCTATGAATCAGCCTTTAAGAGATAGACTTCTAGAGTTTCAGTTGTAGAAAGTTTCAAAAATTGAATTGTTTGGCTGCCATTGGCGAAGAACAAAAATTGGATTTTCAATTTTACGCTCTAGCTCGTTTAATCGAATTTATAATGAAACTATATTTTGACATCATTATGCACTTTTTTCAGTAGAATTCAAATGTGTTATTAAAACTGACGTATTATTCATGATTGTTGTGATATTACACAACTTTCTTAATTAAAATCAATAGTAGTAATCAAGTCATAGTAGGCTACGATATTATCGGAATGAGCATTTTTTTATAGTTTTATGGATATGTAACATATTTAGTTATATTATTGATATTCTGTAATACAAACCAACATGTTACCATTAAAAAAAAACAGAAAATTAGGCTGTCTCCGAATATGCCTTAGGCAAAGAATATGACTTAAAAATCTCAATATCTACCAGTGATAGGTCAGTTTTAATAACTTCTTTGAATTCTACTCAAAAAAGAGCCTTACCGTTATAGCACGTTACAGCACGATAACTGGGACATCCTGTATATTAGGGGCAAATAAACGTTGTATTTACTATAGGAATCATATATTTATATTTTTGTATGAAATGAATATTTAGTAGATACAATAAGAGTAGTTTGAATTAATATTCTTAAAAGTTTTTAAAATGTTTGCACAAATCATATCAGTAAAATAATAATAATTAAAACCAGAAAATTTAGGATTACTCTTTATTAGAATTTATCGTAAAATAGCTGTAAAAATATCATCAAAAAGTTAATATAGTCGTTCCGGCGAGGCTGACAATGTTATTTCGAACAAATAGTCGCGTTTTCTATGCTCGTTTGCATGCTTAATATACCAGTAAATGTAATAGAATTAAATGAAATTAAAAACGTATGTCGAATTCAGGCAACAGAAACCTGATGTTTTCAGAGTATTAATAAATAATTCTAATAATAATAATAATAATTATTATTATTATAGTAGGGGATAACTTGTATGTACCACCAACTTATGTTAGTGGTTAAAAGGTAAGAATCCACTAATGACAACTCTTCCGAGAAGCTCCAGGGATTTTACGTTTCAAGGTCAAACGTCATAAAAATAATTATTTTATCCAAATTCTAGCGGTATATACATTTAAATTCGTAAAAGCTCAATAAGACCTGTACTTATATTTAGTATATGTATAGATTGTGAAAAATATTTCTTCGATCATTCGAGTAACAATTAAGACAAGTTTTACAACCATTTCTAGGATACAAACAATTCAACCTACTACCAAATTAGCTGCAAGCAAAGGTTGAGCTGACGTAACGAAACATGTGTTATTGATAGATGATATCGTCCGTGCAGAGGTGTCCATAAACAGATTTTTATGACTTCTGTCTTACGAGACCAATTTTATTTAAATGGGAAAAAAAAAAAAGTTATGTGAAATTAAATGTTTAAAATCGAACTTCTTGGATACGAAAATATTGAGTTTATCCGTCGATTAATACTTTTGTCAAGTACAGTGATATCATTAACAACCATGTCCTTGGTAGACCAAATAAAACATCTTGACGAGTATACGTCGTTTTTAGATAAGAGGGTCAGTTGCTTCAAACAAGTCATTTGTAATTAATCGATTATGGAATACGTAACGTTATGTTAGGTTAGGTCGCATTTTTGACAAAAGACCAAATACTCAATATCAGAGACTGAACAGACGTACCTTGTACGTTTTTGAAATACTAATGGCTAATCGATACATTGGCAAGATACTCCAACCCATTACACCATTTGCAAATTAGGAAGGCCTTACTTTTATTATGCAAGATCTTTAATTTTTCAAAAATTAAGGAATAAATATCGCTGCTGCCCGATCAACAGGAAAGCTCTGGGACTAAGAATATGAGATCGAAAGCACCAGGTAATTTTCAAGGATTAGATCAGATTCCGCGAGGAATGGACTAATATTCTACAAGAAATGCTTGGTATAGTCAACACCTATAATGATGATAATGATAACTAACCTATGCTACTTTTTCATTGATTATACTCAGTTTGAAGTACATGGTTAATCCGATGTCGTTTTTAATATTTGTACGATGTTTTTTTTTCATTACATTGGATAATTTTCTAGTTAGATATTTAAACTTTACATAGATCACACACTAAATTGTGATAGTATTTAATTAAAGTGATACAATTACTGGAATACTTATTTCATTGTAACCAGAAAACTTTTATACCTTAAGGAGGTCATATGAGACATGTAATATGATAAATCCAATCGTTCTGCAGTTATATAAAGTTATAGAGTATGAGTTGTTTGTTCCCGTACATAAATGTTGTAATTAGACAGATTACACACATGATTTGGGCTATGAATAGAAATACATACCTAACATATTTTTCACGTATAGAAATAATGAATAACGCCCGGTATTATTAACTTGTTCTAAGCAGGCATTTAGTTAAATGACGTTTATGTTAAACGAACAGTAAAAAAATGCCTTGTTAACCTTAATTAGTTGGAAATATATCTTACTAAAAAATGTAACGAGTTTTGGTAAATTTTATATGTTCATGTGGGCAACACCGACAATTAAACGTTATGTTATAGTTAAATTCTTTCGATTTGAACATTTTCCGCTGTTAATTGCCCACTTAATTTAATATTTCTTTATCCAAAGATTCGCTGGTGAAAAAATTGAATCAATGGTTATTATTATAGACGCACAGACTTATTTAACCTCAAAACTATAAGTTTCTGTCAATCTTAATAGCCATTAAAATTGTAATGGAGAAATATCTACATTTAGCTGTTGAGCGCCATTTAAAATTGGTGAAAATACGCAGTAATAATGTTTAAATCTCGTTTAGGCTTAGAAGTCCGTCAAAATATGTTGATAATATCGGGCGTTGTTACCTTAAAATTATTTTTAAAATGTCTGTGATTGCTGTAATCCATCAACTGACTAGTTATTTAACATAGCACATTGCATGGCATTGACATTACGTTTTGATCGTTTCTGCATATAAAATAACATACATTTATAATTGGGTTCCTAATGTCATTGTCATTATGAAATTGGGCAGTTAAAATACTTCGGCGAGTTTTTTAAATTTTATTTACTAGAACGTGCCGCATGTTTCCTATTTACGCCTCATAGAAGTATGAAAGGAACGCCAATATAATCTGAATTGCACTTTTGATTAAAAAAAATAGAGTGCATAAATACTGTTTTAAAACTTTGGAAGTGAACGCTCAATGCTACTATAATCCAAACACAGAGATCTCCCGCTTTTAGTGCGTCATTCTTGAAATGCTTATTTCTTAACAATGTCTTAAATATCATTCGATAAATTATGAATACCAAAATGTGATGTATTGTAAAACTTCTGGAACAACGTATTTATTATCTACGATTGTTGAATAGTATTTCCTTGGATGATTGCAACACTGCTGTGCGTGTTTTAAACCATCATTGTAAATAACAGCCTACATTATGTACTTGTTAAATAATATACTCTTATTTACATTTATTAATTGTTACCTTTTCATAGGAACAGTAGTAATTTTGACGAATTTAATCTACCCTTGTTATGTTTATCATCAATGCATCGACTTGAAATATTTTAACAACGTTATACAACTCAAATGTATCTAATGTTTATTATTATCAAACATCTTAACCAATATTCAGTTTGTGTGCTGCACTCAAGTTGATTTTATCGCCGTCATCATTTATTTTAACTTGTTCTTATTACAGCAATAAATATGTTTAAGTTAGAACTAAGCGATATCCGAACAGACGCGTGTTGACTTCCCTGCTTGCATTAGTGCTGTGTGTGTTGCCAGCTTTATATTAAGTCCATACATTTCAACCAGTGCTAGTGCTACAAAGTACAAACCTCTGAAGCAAAAAGGTTTGATAAACGTGTTTATTTCACATTTTACCCCAATCGGAATGAAGGATTTTACACTACACGGAATTACAACGTTCATTTTTCTATAATTTTCTATCTACCAAACTCGTTACAAGAAAATGAGCCCACCATAAGAGCCACTGAACCTGTTAATACCATAAGAAACGAAAAAACCATATGAAATAATAGGGAATAGCATGTGTAAATTATTATCAATAGAATGCGGCAAACAAAACAGTAAGTATTATGTTATTATGTATTATTAACAGTATTATGTTATTATGTATTATTAACAGTATTATGTATGTTATTATGTATAAATGTGAAATACTCTGATCAAATGTAATTCGTACATACAATTTAGTCAAAATTCTCTGTCAAATTATGTTACACTAACCAATTACGCCATAGATTGAGGTGTAGTAGGGATTATTATTATTATTATTTGTAATAGGTATATGCTGTAGGCTTAATTACGTAGTCAGAGTGTTAAAGTTTAAAGAGTTTCTTAAAATTAATCAGTTATTTAATATCTCTATTAATAAGATTCTGATATAATTTAATTATCCAAAATTAAAATTTTCAATTTTTTTAAATAAATAATAGTTTTTAGCAACACTACATTAAAAAAAGTAAGTTGAACTGAGACACTCATGAGCACCTTTCTAAAAAAAAGCAGTCGTTCCACAACTATCGTATTTGGAACATCCATTTACGAGATATTTAAAAAAAATAAAGTATGATTGCATTAAAGTTGAAAGTGTATCGATTGTTCTCAAATAAACAGGGTCTTGCAGTAGCTTACGTACAACTGAAGACAGGTGATTTCTAATGACATTTTAAGAATAAACGTGGCAATTATTTTTAAATTTCACTTCGGTTAAATAATTAACAATTTTTTCAATTACGCACTAACTTTGCCCTTAGGTTAGGTTAGTTAAAATAGGTTTATGGAAAGAAATATGAAAGACCAACAACTACAAAAAATATATTTTGTATGCGTTCATAATATGTACTGTATTATAATAAAATATTATAAGGGGGAACGCGCCTACCCAATTCTTATGGAGTTTTTGACGATTTTTCATGAGACATTGAGCGGCAATGGGATTCGATTTAATAAATTAAAAATATCCATGACCAACCTAAAGTATCTGAGAGTTTCCCTATTCAAGCCGATTTTTAAGGGAAAAAAAATTGCATGAAAAAAACTGTATTTCTACATGCTATTTCGAACTTTTAAATTAACAAAAACGCTTCATAGGGAACTCCGCAGATCTATTATCTACAAATACATATAATTAACAGCAAAATTGGCAATGCCATTTTCCTGAAATATCTCATGAAAAACCTCAGTTATTTGGGGTCGCATTTCTGGGCAGTCGGAAGACGCGCCTACAATTGACCCTCTCGCACGGTTAGTTCTACATGAATGGTTCTACACTCGACAACGATCGGCTCTTGGATACCCTTACCTAGAACTTCCATTACAATATTATGGACTGGCAGCGGCACTATTGCGGTTAAAACATTTCTTGTGACATTGCTGAAATCAACAGCATGTAGTGTAAGGATATTCGGATGTAAGCGGATAGATTTTATACTGTACCGAATAAAAATCGGATAAGGACTGAGCATGACTGTCCATATATTTATTTACTTATAAAAAATAAAGAAACGAATTACTCTGAAAGAAATATCCCTTAATATGAGACTAAATTTATAAATTTGTAACTATGAATGGTAATGACTTATTATATATTGATTTATTTCAATTATATAGTCGTCTTCAAAAGCCATCAGGTGTTGCCAAAATAAAAATCATTTATATGAATGAACTATACATTGCAAGGTTTGATTTTTTCCCAACAAAATTTTCAAATTCGTGTCGAGCAATTGGTTCATTATCAATTCCATATTGAGTACTTTTCGTATAAAAAATATTAACAAAGAGCGATTTGATTATGTTTAGTCTATTTGTATTTTTGCGTAACATACATATTTTTTTCCAAATGATGACGCAGTTATCCGTTTTCTGCGTTCCTCAATCCATAACATGCAGGCTGATTGATCTATTGTAGAATCACATATTTTCAAAATGTCGTCTTTATTTTTGAATAATTTTGCCAAAAACTGCGCCTAACTATCATTCAGATCATCTTCACTAATATCTGCAAGTTGCACATTTGGACCATAGTCTTCATCGGCTTCCACTGTGCAATTATTAAATTTCCTTCTGCAATCCCGTTATGCTCTTTCAGAAAATAATCTTCTGCTTACAGCTTGTTCCTTTCTTATTCAAATTTCTGCATGATAATTCCTAGACATTTGATATTCATTGTGGGCTGTAGCGATGAATAGAAACCTCCACTAGAATTTAATGATAGTGCTGCTGTATGACATCTCAATTCATAGCCGCCTCACTTGGAATAATTTATTCTTTTTTCTCCTATAAATTTCGCTAACACGGAATTATAATTTTCAGCACTATTATTCATCATATTTATAATCAGGTGAGAGCTGTGACAAATTAGTCTATTGACTATTGACGTACCCACAACTTTTATATACAACCCACAACTTTTAATATCTGGAACGATATTCTGTTCGTGCTCTTTTTGACATCTACAAAAAATATTTAAGACACTTCTGATGGTCTCCAAATACATGGTTTAAGCTAGCGTTGTGCCGACTCGAATAAATATATTCGCTCAACTCGAGTTGTCCATGTATTCGAATAACTCGAGATATTAATAGCGGTAACTCGACTTAGCGAGGTGTGTTCGCGTTCATCTCTATGCGTGCGGGTTGGCGATTCGATGAACTTAGACGCGTGGATTTTTTTTTAAACTATTAAACGCGTGTGTATTCCGCATCGTTGCTTTTAAAAGAAGGCATAATTTAGAGAAGTCAAATTAAAAAAAGTTCGATAATTCGTTCTCCGAGTATTATCGAATACATGTACGAGATGCGACTTGGAAAATGAGAAAACAAACACTGCTGACAGCAGAGGCGAGAAACAACAGCAGCTGTTCCCTTCTCGCCTCTCGCAAACTCGAGTTGACCAACTCGAATAATCATTCGAGTTCGAATATTTACGAGGTACGAGTTCTCGAGTAATAGGATTATTTGAGTCGGCACAACGCTAGTTTAAGCTATTATCAATATCTTTCTTTAAATTAAATAATTTATTATCTATGGATGTACAAAATCACAATTACAAAATTATAATTACTACAATTATTACACTTGTTCAAATAGGAATGCTTTTGATCTAATTCATTCTGCTTATTCATTTTTGTATTCTGCAATTATTGAATGTATAAAGCTTGTCGATTTCTAACATCTATTTCAAAGTTGACGCTTATCGTACGAAAATAACCCAGCACATAAAGTAATGTATCTAAATCTTTGACAGGTACCGATTTCTTTGCGATTCCATGAACCACGATCATCCGAACAGTGCGGCGGTATTTACAGAAAAATACGATGCCATCCGAGTGTCATAGCTATTAGAACAGTCCCAATAAAGTGTAAAGATCAAGTCGCTTAAAGCGATTTATTATTCATCTGGCTGACTATAGGATAGGATCTCTAAAGCAAGTAACCGATATACAATGAGCACAAGTGAAGTAGAGTTAAAAAATTATATATTTTAAAATTTGTACTACGCACCGATGCACGTACCGACGCATAGGAAACATTATTCAAATATTGAAAAGTCGCCAGCAAAAATAAAGTGCGTTCGTTTCCCCTTAAGAACACGACACGAAGCGGAGTGCTTTTAACGGCGCAGTGCTTGAAACACCCTTATGACCATGTATCATACGTTGATTTTTTTTATTATACCTGCATCCGTTGAGTAAAGGAGTTTGTATAGAAGCGCAGCTATGTGAGGATTAAGCGTGCCCGAAAGTAGTGTTGAAAGTAGTGACATCCAGCGGGCGCAAGGGTCGGGGAGTGGTGTTGAGATTTCTTATTCTCGCCATGACTGCGATGCGTGGTGGATGTCTGGTTCGTATCATATATATATATATATATAACATATATAACGTATAACATATATATAACATATAAAAAATACGTCACCCCTAAGAAAATGTATGGTATCATTTCTAACATTTAATTTTCAATGTCTTCTCACATTTGCCTAATTAAATAATAAACATAATGCAATTTAACATTTTGGTGGTATTATATATATTTTTTTCAAAAAAACCATTAGTAAAATAACAAATAAATTTGCATCAGAGCAAACTTCATGGTATTGGAAAAGTCTATCCAAATTTTCACAGAAATGTATTGCATTGTATCAACGCAATGTGTCCCCGGAATTGTGTTTTAATAAATTTATGAAAACAAAACAATTCTGCGGGAGTATTGCGTTGATACTATGCAATCAATTATTGTGAATATTTGGATAGACTTTTCCTAAGCCATAAAGTTTGCTTGATGCAAATTTATTTGTCATTTTACTGATAGTTTTTCTATAATAAATATGTGAAATACCTACAAAACGTTGAAATTGCTTCATGTTTATTATATAATTAGGCAAATACGAGAAGCATATTTAAAATTTGAATGCTATAAATAATAGTAAATTGTATTTGACTCATATTAAGGTACACTTGCCTTACTGATTCATACTTTACTAATTTAGTAAAAAAACATGTTAACATGTTTTAATTGTTTTTGCTACCGGTTTCGACTAATTTATCAGTCATCATCAGGCAAAACTAAAAAGAACAACTTTTTTTCTTAACTGAAATGAGATGCGTGATATTAATAAGTTAAGTGTTTTCATGAGAATAGATTATGTTGACAAGTGTATTAGTGGTTTAATATTAATGGTTTAAAAAGTATCGTGGGTGGCTAATAATGAGAACCTTGAACCTTGAAGTAATATAAAAAGAATGAAACAATATGTTTCATGTGAGGTTGATATGGCCATATGGATCTTATTTTTGTGAGAATGGGTAGGTATATGTAATTGTTTACAAATGACAATCTGGTCGTGGCGGAAAGACCTCGGTCGACAGCCTTTTCATTATCATGCTACGTGTATTATGGTATGTACGAGGGCTGTTTGACGGAAGAGTGACTTTTTAATGAAAACGTTATTTTTCTGTTGAATTTTTTATTTATTTTTCAACATAACACCCTTTTAACTATACACACTTAGCCCAGCGAGTTTGCAGTTTTTTTAAACCTTCCAAAAAGTAATCTTTCGAAAAGTCTTCAAAATATGCATTTGTCTCGGTTATCACCTCTTCACTTGCCTAAAATCTTTTTCCACCCAGCCATTTTTTTAAATTTGGAAATAAGAAGAAATCACTGGGAGCCAGATCTGGCGAGTATGGTGGATAAAGCAGTAATTTCTAATGCAATTCAGCCAATTTAGTGTAGCAATTGCAGACGAATATGAGGGCGCAGTATCGTGATGGAACAACACTTTTTTCTTCATCAAATGCGGTCGTTGTTTTTCAAGTTCGGCATCAAAACGTGTCTGCATAATCAGCATAATACTGGCCAGTTATAGTTTTTCCTTTTTGTAAACAATTAATAAAGATTACACCTTTAGAATCCCAAAAAAACTGTGGCCATGACCTTATTGGCCGAAAAAAGTGTTTTTGCCTTTTTTGGAGCATGTTCGCATGGATAAATCCATTATTTAGACTGTATTCTTGTTTCTGGAGTATAATAATGTATCAAAGTTTCATCTACTGTGACATATCGACGAAAAAAATCCTTTGAATTACGTTGAAGATGGCCAAACATTCTTCTAAATTCTTAATGCGAGCGCGCATTTGATCACCATTAGGCAAACGCGGCAACCATTTCGCGGATAGCTTTTTCTTATTGAAATGTTCATGCAAAATATTGTATACTCGTTCGGTTGAGATGTCTACTTCATCAGCTATCTCACGAGCATTTATTCGACGATTGCCAATTTCAAGGCCATAGAGTTTATTAACCATTTCTGGAGTAGTTACAGTAAATGATGGTTTCGGACGATCTGCACCAATCGTGCTCATATGGCCACTTTTAAAGGCAGAAACCACTTAAAAATCATTCCATGGGACGGAGCAGATTCTGGATAATATTTACGTAACTTTTCCTCTGTTTCTTTAGTTGTTTTGTCACGTAGAAAATAATGTTTAATCAACACTCGAAATTATTTTTCTCCATATTTTCACAACAACGAAAACAGTTTTCTTCAAATAAGTATAAAACATAATCTATCTGTGAGATTGGTGCCAAATTTTGACAGTAGACCTCCGAAAGACCTCAGGAGCTAGCAACATAATCATTATAGCGAAAGTGTTACCAACCTTTGAAAAGTCACTCTTCCGTCAAACAGCCCTCGTATATATGTACAATCGCGACCATCCAAAAATTAACGATGCTTTGTGAAAATTTCCGTATTTTTCATTACACTAAATTAGGCTTTATTCATTGACGTTCGTGCAGCATGAGTCGAAACCGGTAGCGAAAGCAATTAAAACATTTTAATGAAGGAAGTACATGTTTTTTTTATTGAATACTATATACAGCTGGATTAAAAAAAAGTTAAATAAAATTACACGTTTTTTTGCACTTTTGTCATAGTTTGAAACTAGTTTTTTAGAAATAGGTTAGAATTATATGACGGTATGTCAGTACATAATTGCATAATTGCACCGCTACATTCATAATTCTCCTACCATTTTCCAGGTGGGAGACTACTCTATCTGTATCTATTTCGATTAAATGAGGCATTGTAAAAGTTCGTGTAAGATAGTAGAACATTTTATGATAGATACTATCAAGTAGACAATTTTTTGACAAATACTAACTTAAAAACCAAATTTACGTTAGGAATAATTTCATGTCCCGTTTTTTTTTTTAATTGTGGTATATTTTAATACCTGTTTAGTTTGTAAGACAGAGTCTCAAAAAGTCCGTACATATTGCTTGTGTTGTGTCAAATGTGCCCTGATAATCCTAACCATTCGTTATCTACAAAAATACTCCTAATATAATGTTGACCATGGCATACAGAAATATTACCTGCACCTTTAAGCGTAAGTGGTGCTGATGTCGAATTATGCAAATTACCGGTTGAATTAATGATCGGATTACAAATGTACAATTCGGCGTAAACCTACCCTAAAATGTAGCGAAACCATAATAAAATGAAACAATTTTCATTCTTGTCGTAGCAGCACATTAGTTCGCATCTGAAGAAATTGTTCGGTGTGCTTCTTTTGATTTGTTTTAAGTGTCTGAGCATTTATTACTCCATTATTTACGTGTTCTTTCGTAATTTTCTAATCAAGATTATCAATGTAGTACCGCTTATCATAAGTGTTTTAATTGTTTCAATAACACTAGGATTAATAAAGACGTTAGCTTCTTCCAATTTCTGGTCAAAAATGTGGAGATTAGAGGGGAAGACAAAAAATCAACCCCATTTACTTTCTCCATATAACATACTGTGATCGCCAAAAAGTCGGCATCTGGGAATTTTTGTATTATTCATTTTTCAAAAATCTTTTTTATCACATTAATTTGTGTCTAAAAACCTTATGCCTCTATCAGATGTGCCTAGTGATTTCTAGTTACCTAGAAAATCTCGTTTTTCAAAATGATGAAAATCAAAATAGTGCTAATTTTCGGAAATCACTCAAGACATCAATGAGAATTTTTTTATTGCGGGTTAGTTTTAGATTACTGAATAACTTAAAGATCCACTCCTGATCACCAGAAATTGATTTTCCAAAAAAACTGGATAGTTATTGAATATTAATTCTCCTCATTTAGGCCCCTGTAAAAGAACACCTACTGGGTTTTTTTTTAGAACTAAGACATTAGCAGGAGTATATTCATGTTTGTGAAGATATTTAAATAAATAATTATTACCATTCAAACATATTTCTCCTAAGAAACGCCTTGCATCAAAAACGTAGAGAGTATGCAGTGATATAACATTTAGGTAGATAATAAAAATTTTAAGAGAAATAATTAATATTCTGTATTGATTTTTCTAATGACTCATATTCAAAGTTTTTTTATGAAACCCGAAAGGAAATGTAAAATTTAGTTTTGGTAAGTGGAATCTTAAAAATATTTAAAAAAAAACATTAAAAATCATTGTTTTGCAAAATTTCTAGAAAACAAAAAACTTATGTTTAAATTTATTAAAACACAATTCTGGGGACACATTACGTATTACGTAATTACATTGTATTACGATACAATGCAATAAATATCTGTGAAAATTTGGATACTCTTCCTATACCATGAAGTTTGCTCTGATGCAAATTTATTAGTTATTTCATTAATAGTTTTTTTTTTTTGTAAAAAATATATGAAATACCCACAAAAAGGTTGAAATTGCATTATGTTTATTATTTAATTAGGCAAATGTGATAAGAGCCTTTTGAAAATTAAATGTTAGAAATGATACCATACATTTTCTTAAAGGTGACATATTTTTTATCTGTTTTGTTTGTAGGACAGTCTGAAGGAGTCGAGCGCTATGAGCGTCAGAGCACACGAAATAGTCATCCGAGATACGAACCAGACATCCACCACGCATCGCAGTCATGGCGAGAATAAGAACATTTAGGTACATAATTAAAAAATTAAGCATAGAATTAATATTTTGTATTGATTTTTCTATTGACTCATATTAAAAGTTTTTATGAAACCCTAAAAGGAAATGTAAAATTTAGTTTTGGTAAGTGGAATTATAAAAATATTAAAAAAGGAAATACAATAAAAATCTTTTTTTTTTGCAAAATTTACAGAAAACAAAAAACATATGACCTTTAAATGATTCAGCTGCACATCTTTTGTAAGAAACACAATTTCATAGCACTCTTGGTTTGCGGAAAAACAGCGTTGAAATTTACTGTTTACATTCAATTCATATTATTTATCAATTGTGTCTAAAATATTACAGATATTTAAAAATTGTCTTAATAAGAGTTAAAGATAATCTTAAAGTGCATATATATTGTAGAAAACAAATGCTCTTGCTTTGTGGACAAAACTTCGTTAAAATTTATATTTTATCTTTTTATTCATACATTTTAATATGGAGAAAGTCATGTGCTATCCACATCTGATTTTTATCTGTATAATTTTGTTGCCTTAAAAATAGTATGTTTATTTATTTTTCTTATTCTCTTACAATGTATCTTATTTACATACTATTTGATTAGAATTTTGTATTTTGTACGCATATAATAATAGCTATTTATTGTATGAGGGGATTAGGAGGAAAATAAAATTCGCGAAAAAAATTATATATACTTATATGAAGAAAGTAAAAAGTTACCTAATGTATTCCGCGTGTTTACAAAATAAGTACCGCAACGAACAGAGCAAGAGGCCAACACGACACGAATATTTCTATTGGGTTATGCCTCTTTACGAACTCCTTCACTCAACGCTGCTTCCCAATGTGAAAACTAACAGAAATTAAGAAACATTCAGTTTCATTTTACAAGGTAGGTACGCGTAGATTTTAGTTTTAATCGTTAACATGAAGAGGGCTAGCATTTGTTGCATCAATGTCATCTGCTATAGACGTCAATGTTATCAATGAAATTCTGAAGGTTAAAACTGCTAGTTTGCAAATAACCAATAATAAGGAGTTTGAAGCTTCTGGTTTCTGGCTTTTGATTTCCAGCAATAGTAAGTGTAGATTTAAGAATTAATTAAATAAAAAATAGTACTGCCAGACGTTTATTGTCATTTAAAATTGGTCAATAAATGTGTTGTTTCTAGGCAACTTAAAATCACGCCGTGCTAGAAAGACAGATTTTCGCACGCGTATTAGTTCGAAAACAAAATATTATGATACTGGTATGTTAAAAGATATATTTTTTTACAATTCTTAAAGTGTTTATGTCGATTACAATGGTGAATGTGTTTAGATAGTGTATAAACCTGAAGGAAAGGTATAACTTAGCTAGTATTAATAGACATTACTTTTATTCTATTATTTTCCTAATGCCTGGTATTATCAACATATTTTAATGGGTATTTAAGGCTAAATAAGATTTAAAAGCGATTACACCGTATTACTATTATCAACAGTTTTAAATGAGCCGCTAAATGTCTGTTAATTTTAAATCTCGAAATTTCGTGTTTTAAAATTTTAACTACCACTTAGATTGATTCAAATTCATCCAATTTCAATAGTGAATTTTCTTATGAGGCACTATTAAATTGCGTGACTAACTAATAGCCGAAAATATTTCTAATGTTTCTAAGTATATTTAAGGTGCGTATTACAAAAATAATACTGGTTTTCTTCTAGCAGCTCTACTTTTTGAAATAATACAGCAACACTTTTTTTTATATAAAAGCAATTTTTTAACATAGTTTATTTTTAAATATCATCCAAAATCACTACAAAACCTTCTGTTGTAGGATTTTCTCAAATACATTACTTGAGGTTGATCTCTTTGTATAGTCCGGCAATAATCTGCCATCATATGAATGTGCCGTTGTCCCCTGATAACGCTCTTCCATTGTCCATATATCTTGGTGCATTCTTTCATCTGTATGTGAGTGCAAATAATGAAGTTTCTTAGTCATATTGCACCCAACATTTTTCAAATTGGTCAGCATACCAACAACTAACTGAAAAAAATTGTCCGACTTATGGTTTCCCAGAAAATGTTGGTAATTTTGTTGAAGAAACTTGGTGATTGATTTTGAGGTTCCAGCCACATCATCGGAGTTTCGAATTTGAGAACATCTCTATTTCCACTTGGATACACTATACCACTGATCTCTATATTAACTGAATTGGGCTTAAGCGGTAGAGTGCGTTCCCAATTGAGCGCCGCCATCTTGGCAAAAGTTGAGATTTTGTGACAATTTAGTATGGCCGCTATTTCTCAGATGTAGCAGTTTTGTCTGACAGTATTTTAAAAACATGGTGTTCGAGTGCATGTTTTGCGGGAATAAATCCGATTCATCGGGAAACTTGACGTTGCATAAGTAAGTACAACTTACTTAACTGAAATATCTGTCCTTCTGTCTGAAATAAGTAAACATAAGCTATGTATATTGTAATGTTACGATGTGAATATTTTCAAGTTTCAATCCGCCGCCGCCGAATTTCCGCCGAATTGCGCCGATTGCCGCCGAATCGTGTCACAAAACCATAATTTCACTGTCATGGCGCCGTTCAATCAGGCACGCTCTGAGATGCCAGAATACGGCCTAAGCCCAATCCAGTTAATATACAGATCAATGCACTACACACTTAATGCACACTTCTGGCATACATGATGAGGTACCCATAGCTTGTCTTGATTGCGCAACTTTATTCCGATTAACTTAAAATATGTAGTTTTAACAGGATCTGAGCTAGATTTTCTATATTGTTTAAAGATGTATTCACTACAGGTGTAACAAAATACATCTGGATTATTTTAATAACATATCCGTGCCAGTGCCATATCGACTGTTTTTAGGCAAACTATTTATTACTCACGGAGAAGTTGAAAATTTGCACATACCGCTTAATCAGGATTATTTCCAAAATATTTCAGAAACTGGAGCTGTTATACATAAACTAATGTCACATTGACAATTAGCACATTGAAATAAAAGAATAACGTTTCCAAAATCCAAGGAAAAGGGACAATTTTGTTGGGCAGTGTTATCAGTGTTGCCTACTTGAAAATATAAAATTCACTACTCTACATTTCTACTGCCAACTTATGTTAAAACGACATTTACTCTTTAACAAGATACGTAATACGCATGGAAGTGCAACTTTAACCCAAACATAATTTAACTAAATACATTTTTAAAACAGGTTGATAATACCGGGTATTAATAAATTGTATACATTATTATTGTATAGTATATTATACAAAAACATTGCTGAAATAAATTTCGAAATAATTTTAAGTATGCATTTCATGCTAATCATGTATGTATGTAATAATTGTTTAATGGCGACATTATAATATAGGAATATGCAAGCATATTCTATAACTTATAATGTAATAAAACATCAAAACGTTTGAATTTATTGTATTACATGTCTCAGTCAAATGATAAACACTTACAGGTCTCCTTCGCTAATAAAACGAATATCACCAATATTTGTCAAAATATCATTCCGGTAAACAATGTATCTAATCTAGTTAGATAATTGATAGTAGTGTTCCTGAAAAACCCTACATGTGGGCAGGAATAAGATATTTCGTGGAAAATAACAGTTCACGCGATTAAATGTTAGCCTTTGCTCTTTAGCTTTAGATTTGTTAATGTAACTTTGATCTCATCTTTCTAGTTAACTCCAAATTAAGGATATAAATAATCGAATAAGCGTTAAAAGCCGTCAATCACGACGTCAAGCAGATGAATTCAGTGCAGAAGACTTTTAAACAGCATAAAATCGTGATTGTACTGAGTTCCCAATATTTAATTCCATTGAAGCAATAATACGGATATCGCGTGCCGCTGAATAACCAAATCGTTTGATGAACTGGTATGTCCTAAAGAATGTCTGTAGAACGATCGAAGAAAACAGTTTGCCAATAAACCAACATTTTAAAGGACGTTAAAACCACGACTTTAATGGGACAAGGTCGATTGGATAAGAAATGCGTAAGGGTTGTTGTTTTGCTCTAAAAAGGCCGACTGGCGCACTCAATTCAATATTCACGTCCAAATATTCACATGGATTGACAATGCCTATTACACGCGTGTGCATGCTATACCGGGTATGTGTTATCACATGAAGCAAACCCAAAATAAACATACGCCCCCAACTACCATTGGCATTATAAATTACAGGCATGATGCACACCTCTTCACTCTGACCTTCACTGAAGAACAAGACTGAAGATGACAAGTGATGGCTTGTCGAAACGTTGTTCCGGTCCTTCTCGAGAGAAACACCCATAATTTGGGATATATAATATAACTACTAAGTTATACTGGATTTGTTTATAAACGTTGCCGCGCTAACAAAATCTTGGCCTTCATTCCAAAACATATTGGTTCAAGGCTATGTTATGCCATGGTTGTTACACCTTCCACATGATTTTCAATTGGTTACAAACATAGCTTGTACCCCGATAAGTTGCGATGTGTTTATCAATTTCTCAGAAATGATTACCTACATCAAAGCACACAAGATCATGAGGAAGTCGGATGGATAAGAAATTGTTTCAATCAAACATATTTTCCTCCAATTACACCTTCGGGCGATCGCTATAAAAACTCCATTTAGTAACGTTGTATAACTAATTAAAGCAAAGGTGTTCTTATTAATTATTATGAATATCGAAGTACTATAATGTATAAGACGGCTATCAATTTTCAGTTAGTCATGTTGAAAATATAATAAAAGATTTGATGATTTCCTGGATACGCGATTTTACAAAAATAATCCTAGTAAAAAAAAAATCGTGATAAGTATTTAAACAAATAGTTATAAATAGGGCATTGTAAAAAATTCTCCTCAATACATACTCGATTGGCAGAATGCCTACGACGTGATTGCATTTCTTATATTTGAGGATAAACGGGAGATTGTTGTTTCATTCAATGCAATTAGGCATGGGATTGGAGCACCTATAGTATTCAAAGCAATAACCTTTGAGTGTGCATATTTACATAGAATTGGACAATCAATTAACCCCCGATTGATTTGATTTTGCATTTGTTCAGTGTTCTAAATTGCCATTCTATACATGATCAACAGAGCGGCAGGTCAAATAATTTTTAGCATTTGCACAAACTGGATTGGAATGGAATTCCAAAATTAATGATTACATATCTGTACGCGGGTTTATCGAATTGAAGTAGAAGTTGATGTGAGAATAATTCATTAATTATAACGATACCGGAAACGAAAATTAAACGAATATTGATAGTTTATCAAAAATTATTTTAGTCAGATATTTAATGTCATCAAATTATTAAAACTAGAAAATTATAATTTGACAGCCATACGTAGATTCGTATAACTGGACATTACATTATATTATATTCAATGTTTCAATGAGATATTGAAAGCCCACCACTCATGTGAACGTATGTATGGTGTATACTGGAAGGTGTTGATTATATTTATTGTAGTAATTCTGTACTTCCAGGTGTTTAATTATCATTTAGTAATATGTATATGGACAATCTTTAATAATAAAATAACATACCGTTACATCTATTGTTCAGAAATACTACTAAATCGAAGCGTTGGCGGGACTAACAAATACACTTAACAAAAACACAACACTACAAAATCACAATTTATAACGTATCATTCACAATAGTAAGTTGCACCAAATAGTAAACACTTGATAATGTCGAGTGTCTTTTGTAAAGTATAAATATTTTCCGTTAGATACTGCACATATTGGTAATAATTGACGTAAAAAGTTATAAATAACATTAAAAAAACCTAACATATTTACTTCCAAGGAGTTCCTTAAGATTAGCGATATTTTTAAGCAAAAATTCCATTTAGAAAACGTGGAATAACCGCCAAACGCAGTAGGATATACGGCGCTTTAATAGAACAAGCGCAACGCACTGTATTATATACGTGTGCAACGGTCGGTCCGAACACGAGACATGAAACTACACCGCCATCGCAGCGCATAGCCTGCCAACCTGCCAACAAAGACAACCTTATAGCAGACGCAGGATAGAGAAAGACGAGACTACCATGGAGCAATGAGCATGCAAGTTGAAACTGCTTGCTAGCAAGGGACCGTGGGGTTCCTCCATTCGCCCGACCGCACCTATCTAACCAACATGCGCAGTTGCCAAATTGCCCCGCGCGCCTTTACCACAAAAAGTACCATGCCGCTATTACATGACGCAAAAACCAATCGAAATACATAACTCTGCATGGTTTCCATTGTTTAGAAAACTGTGTGTATACATGTATGGCCATATACTAACACAATCAAACGAACAAATTGTCATTTAAATACCACATTTGCCACAAGCAAAATATGACCGAGATAATTAGTCATAACGCAGCCAGCAACGTATGCCATTCAAGCATATTTCAAAGTGGTACTTGGATTCAGCTGAAACGTCAAAAGTATTCCATCTGATCTGGCATCTCATTAAATGGGCCGATTGATTACATAATAGAAAAAAAAGTGCGCCTAGGCAACCAAATATGCAGTGCGCAACCAATTATGTCGTACATATAAATAATGTGAGACCTGGTTCCCGTTTCAAATTATTCAAAAATTCGCCACGAAATATTAAACTCCACTCTCGTGTAATGCAAGTGCTGACGATCGCTCTTGATGTATTGCACTAACGTCTACCAGTTTCGAATTCATTCCAACTTAAAAGATTAAAACGTGTTTAGCGCCAAAACAATATAATACAACAACCGAACATCAAAATAATTAACACAAAGTGAAATGAGCTTATTTAGATCTTAAATATTTTCATTCAGTTAAATTTAAATTTTAATTACTTGTGTGGTTGCCTATTACTTAATGGTCTCCAAATAATTGCAGTTGACTATTATTCTGGCGTATTGTAGCTTTATCGACAGTTTACAAAATAATATACGTAGTATTGCTGTGGTAATTTAAATCGGTCGAGAATACACGTGTGTAAATATTTGTTTAGGAAACGTAGGCCATTTCGAACGCGCTCCAAGTTACCGCTGAAACATTCCCAGCAAAATCACCGATATATTCTAATTGTCCCGCGTTTAATTAGAATAAGAAACAGATTCAATTGCAAACCCTTGGTTTAATAAAAACAAATTGCCGCTAAACGATGATAAAATATCGTGCAGGTATAATTTTTACCTCCCGGATTTCGTTCCCTCGAATGAAAAGTGCATAGCAAAGGCATCCAGATTCTTGACGGCAGCGAACTACGCACACATTTTGCATCCTCTCTCCAACTGGTTTATAAAGAATTATGTTGGCGACACTATCCCTTCCGTACTCAACTTCATTAATAATACATCAGCGACTGCACGGCAAAATGACAATGCAGCTCAATTTTTAAACGTAGAACTTCAAATCGGGCAATTTTTTACCTTGTTCTTCCTGTTTCCGCCTTATTCGAGTCAATTTTGCTACACAGGGTGTCCCAGTTATCATGGCCAACATGGGGATCTCGTAAACGATAATAGATAGAGAGTTGCTTAAATTACAACAACTGAAATTCTCGGGAACACATGTAACTACTCATCTTGGTTTATAACCAATCTACCATCAAAACATCATTGTACCATCTCAAGTTGAACTATTCAGGACGACATTTGAAGTCATATGGAGGCGGAAAATATAATTTATGTAAATTTAATGATCTACACAGCTATAGAAAACATCAACTAATTAATTAGTATACCTTTTAGTATATTTGACCCGATCCAATAACCCGCCTGATCAGCATGGGGTTTAATCGCAAACAACCTTGGTCCGGAGATGATCAACTGATTCAGAATCCACATAAACTATACGTTCATTTAAAAATGCACTGCCAACATTTATAGGCAACTTAAGAGGCTTACGTCAGCAGTGGAGTAATAGTGTGGCTGTCTGCGACAACCATACCTTTTCGATTCCTCTAATTTTCAACTTTTTAAAAAATATTTACAAAAATGATAAAAATAATTTCTATAAATAAAATAATTTATATAACATAGTAAACAATCAAATTGATGTTCAAGTAAATGTTTAAAATTCTGCAGAAGGTGCAAAGAAAAAAATTAAATTCTGAAAACGTTAAAATTAAAAGATAAAAAGTAGCTATTCAGTGGCAATTTTTTTTGTTCATTTATGGCAGGGGTCCCCAAACTACGACCCGTGAATACTTTATTGTTCAGGTAAGTTTCAACAGTAAACGAAAAAAAAAACCCTTTCTACAGTTTTATACTACACAAAATAAAATATATAATTTTCCAATATTTTTAGCACATTTTATTGAAATAGAAAGTAAATCTATCTAAATTTTCAGGTTTTTTTATATGTATTTACAAAATAGATTTTATTAAATTTTTCTAAAAATGTTTGTTGAATATTGCGAAATTCGAAACTGTTTGGAGTTTTAGTTTGGTTTAATTATATTTTTGTCATGCATTTTGTTTTTGAAAATTTGAGGAATATTCAGAAAATATGTTTTTAGAACTATTGTAAATACTTTTAAAAACAAATAAGTTTTCTGAAAAATGAGGAAAATTCTCTGGTTTTTCACTTTGTTCCGTTTCAGAACACTTTCATTAAATTTTGGAAATTTACTGCAATACCCGCAATTTAAAATTTTTGATTGAAGATCTAGACATTTTAACTCTACTGATCGAACATTCCAGAAATATCTTTCATAAACTTCATTATGTCGCCATTCAACTTTTTAGCAATTTCTACAATGTTTAGGAAATTTGATGTAACTTATATATTTATTTGAATATTTTGATACTATAATTAAATTTCCTGCAATTCTATCGTTTTTTTTTTCTTACTTTAGCTCCGTTTTTTTTTTCAGATTTACAGGCAATTATGAAAACTTTGAATAATTTGTGAAGATTTATGTAATTTGCATAAATATTCAGCCATTTTTATTTTGATTTTAAATTACACTTTCAGTATATGTATTTGATTGTACATAGGAGAAAATTATTTATTGAGAATTTCAGAAACTTTAGGTAGATTTGTAAGTGCAGTAGACATTCTGCTTGCAAAATTTGATATTTTCAATAAATTTTCTGTAATTTACATGCATTTTGCATAAATGTTATTATTGATAATAGTTCTAAAATTTTAGGTGTATTTTTTTCAATAAATTTTTCTTAGTATGGACAAATTATCTGCAATTTTAATAACAAATTTTAAACAAGGTGTTTCTGACAACCCAGGCATGTTTCTAGGTAATTTGATGTCTTAGGTACAGGGGAAAAATCGCATGACATAAGCCTACCTGAAGAATATTATTAGTAAAGGTAGTTTCGATTTCCGAAAGTTACCGGAAGTAGGCGTCACGATGTCACCATGTGTGACATCGATGTATAGGTATTTAAAGAAGAAACAAATTTTGTAAGAAAAGTGTGTTTTTGTAAATGTTGATGGCTTAACGAAATAAAAATTAATGTTTCAGACAACCAGTGCCGCTATTTTCTCGAAAGCATGATGTCATAGAGGTTCAAGAAAAAAATTGTATGATATAAGCCTATCGAACTAACTTAATAGTCATAGTTTCGATTCTTGGAAATTGCCTGTAGTAGGCGTAACTGTACTCAGCTTTCCAGTATTTTTGTATATACTACACTTTTTCTCCCGTATATTTTATATATTTTTTTTGGCCCGTCGAGAATTCATTCAATTCCTATGTGGCCCTTCTGCTATAAAGTTTGGGGACCCCCGATTTATGGTATAGAAAAATACAGGTTACAAATTATTATGTAGTTGCACATAGTACCATAGCAGACTATATAGGATGTCCCAGCTATCGTGCTCAACATGAGGATCTCGTAAACGGTAAGAAATGCAGTTGGTTAAATTAGACAAAATAATCTTGAGGCCAAGACCTACTTTCCAGGGTAACTAGAAGTTTTAAAAATTGAATAATTTGACAGCCACTGGTGAAAAACAGAATGATGTCAATTTCAATTTTACGCTCCAGTTCGTTTAATCGCATTTATATTGAAATTATATTTTGGTATTATTAAGGCACTTTTTTGAATTTAAATATGTTATTAAAACTGACGACGTGTAAATCTTCTATATCAGACAGAAGTAAGACGGTTTTCTAGGGATGACATCTTGAAAAGAGTTTTCCAGTTAAGCAAGGTGAGCATTTTCCAATTATCCTCTTTGGCTTCTAGGCTGGCCTTCCTTGCTGATATTTTCGAATGCTTAAATATTTGTAACAGTAGTTTGCAGGGTCTCGATGTTACCGTAATAACAGCCACGGGTAAAAGTCACGGATTTTTGAAAACAAAAAAGTTTTACGATCGACCTAAACTGGGAAAAAACGGTTGATCCACTCCAGTGCATTCAAGAGCTCATGGAAGACTTCGTCAAGGGGAATATGATAAATTCTAAGCACGTTTTTGCAGACATGCAAGTCAGTTTGGACCATTTAAAAGAATAGCTGTGTGACTATTTCCCCAAAGAAATTCAAAACAGTTATGACAATTACAAATGGAAAGTGAATCCGATTTTAGGTAATTCATCCGAGATGCCAACAAAATCTTAAAATATCAAGTGATGGAATATTTAATTTTTTTAACTTTTTTTTTCAGAAATCAGATCAGTTTTGAACCAAAGGAATGAGAGAATATATTTTTTAATTATTAATTCTTGTAGAAGAAATTACTCTTATGGGTAAACAGTCAAAAATATCGATCGTCTTTGCAAAAAAAAAAAAAAAAAACTAGGCACACGAATACATGATAAGTTTCATCTATGAAGTCCCGTAATTATAAACCGAAACAATTAATTCCAAGTTCAACCACTTGGTTTAGAAACGACTGCTAAAATGGTGCATAAAAAAATATTAATTAAAATGGGCATTATAAATAAAAAAATTGCGTAAAAGTAATTCCGAATACGGTGAAATACAGTATGATATGGATGCGAACTTAAAGTATAGACGAGTAAATGTTTATATGAAGCACATTGAATTCATGGTCACAGCAGGTGACACACATACGTTACTATGTGATAAAAGCTTGACCCACATTAATATTGGGATAGGTCCCATTTTATTATATTTTCAACCTAACGTCATTTTAGCCATACAATGCACGCGCATTTTGAATGCGTGCAATAAATCTGGAAAATTAATTAAAACACAACAAGACTCATGTATGATGCATTTTAGATTTTTTAGCAACAAATTATGCTTCGCTCGAATTCCTATGCTTATATTGATATCTGTATTACCGCATATCATTGATTCTAAGAAGCCATCGAAGTAACAAGAATAATTCTATGTTAGAATTCCATTTTCGCGAAAAATATCAGGCATTATTGTACAGCCAGCCACGGATTTGTACATTTTTCAGTCGAGCCAATTGAACGTTTAATTCCTAATTTACAATAAAGCTGAAAATTGATCCGGTATTAATATACTTAACGTACTCATTATTATTTCGTGCATGGATGAGAAGTTTTTTGCGAAATTCTGCGAGTAATTCAATAATACAAAAACACTTATGAAAAACGGACATATATGCTTTTGCCATCACACCACGGATATACAGAGTGTCCCAGATATCGTCCCAGTTATCGTGCTCAACATGGAGTAAACAGTAAAGGGATAGAGAGTTGGTTAAATGAGACAAAATAATCTTTACGCCAAGGCTTACTGAGAATCAAAAATAAAAGTTAGTTTTAATAACATATTTGAACTGTACTCAAAAAAGTTGCCTGAAAAATGTAAAAATATCACTTCTAAATAAATGTAATTAAACGAGCTAGACCGTAAAATTGAAAATGCAGTTTTTTTTGTTTTTCACGTGGCAGTCAAATCATTTAATTTTTGAAACTTTTAGTTACCCTAGAATAGGCCTTTGAAAATATGTTTTTAACAAAAAGTCAAAACGTGTACAGTTTAGATAATTGTAACCTGCATTTTTTTTGTACCATAAATCGGGGGTCTCCACACTTTTTAGCAGTAGAGGTTCATACGAATTTAATGAATTCTGGACCACCCAGACCTACATTCACTTGTATATACTTGATATTAACATATCTACACAAAGCATCCTAGAACTAGAATAAATAACAGAATTAACAGAATAGCAAATTACAGAAAAGTTGTTGAAAATGTCAAATTTTGAAAGCACAAAGTCTACTGCACTTTTACAAGTCTACCTGAAGTTTCAAAAATTCTCATTAATTAATTTCCTTCTATGTACAGTCGCGGAATCAATATAGTTTACACTTTATTTTTTCAGTGTAAGTTCATAAAAAAATCTGTCGGGTAGCAATACATTTAGGCAGGTAGTGTCAAGCTAAACACGCATGCAAATCTAAAAAAATGTACCTAAAGAAAGCAAAACACGATTGAATTGCAGAAAACTTATTTAAAATATCAGAATATTCAAATTAATATGTTACACCAAATTTCAAAAATTTGCAGAAATTGCCAAAAAGTTTTATGGCAGCTTGAGAATTTTTTTTTCTTCAATCGAAATATCACAAGTATTTAAAAGTTTTTAAACTGCGACATTTCAGCAATTTACATATTTTCTGAATATTCCTCAAACAACTTTCATCTTTATATCTTTCATAAAATGCATGACCCATAAAACAAATCTTCAAATGTTAATAAAAAATATAATTAAACTAGACTAATATAACTGAATAAACTAACCTAAAATAAGCGACAAATTACTAGAAGCAGCAATCCAAATTGTATATGAGAACACAAGCAACTACATTAGAACAGGATGCGAAATTTCTGAAGAATTCATCATCAGACAGGGGTTAAAACAGGGAAGTGCATTGAGTCGCCTGGTTTGTATAATATTTCTGGATAACATCTTAAAGAATATAAAGGATAAAACGAATAAAGTAATCGTGGGATACCACAATCTCGCACCAACAACGATAACAGAATGTGCGTTTGCTGATGATCTAGCGGTATTAGCCAAGAGGACATTCAACACAATATAAATGTTTGGAATGAGGAAGTGCAGTAACACAATATGGTGATAAACATAGAAAAAAACAAAAGTTATGATAGTAACGAAAGAAGGGATAACGACAAATATAACGTTAAACGACAAAAGACTAGAACAGGTGGAAAGCTTTACATATTTAGGGACTGTTTTAACCACTAAGGGAGACATACAACCGGAAATCAACAGAAGAATTCAGGCAGCCAACAAACAACAACAAACAAATTGCTAGGAAAACGAAAATGACATTGTACAAAACTTTATAGACCAACTCTAGTATATGGTAGCGAATATTGGGTGTTAGACCAAAGAAATAAAAGCCGAATACAGGCTACGGAGATGAGATTTCTAATGAGTGGAAGGTTTAACCAAATTAGACAGAGAAATGAACAGATAAGAAACAGCCTAGAAATAGAAAATTGAAATAGCCTGGTATGGACATCTCATTAGAAGGGCAGAGGAAACACAAACCAAACAGATATGGAACCCAAGAATAGCGGGTAACAGGAGAAGAGTAAGACCGAAGAAAACCTGGTAACGAAGAGTGGAAAAAATACTGAAGAGGAACAATATTAACGTTCAAGAAGGAAGGAAACGAGCGAACTACAGAATGGCATGGAAGGAGCTAATTCAGAATTTAATTTGATTTATATTTTATATTTTTTATATTTTTATTTTTACGATAAAATGTACAAAAAACTAAATATTTCGACACTCTATCAGGGTGCAAGAGATTAAAGACAATAAATAAATGAACTGAACTAAAACTCCAAACAGTTTATAATTATCCAACAATCATCATTTTTAGAAATATTTAATTACAATTGCATTTTGTAAAATCCTGAAAATTTAGATAGATTTACTTTCTATTTCAATAAAAGGTGCTAAAATTATTGGAATAATTATATATCTTATTTTGTTTAGTGAAAACCTGTAGACAAAAAGGTATTATTTTTTTTTGTTTGCGCCCGCATAACTGGATATAAAATTCCTTTTTTTATTTACTGATGGAACTTGCCTGAACAATAAAATATTCGCGGTCCATAGTTTTCGGACCCCTGCCACAAATGAACAAAAAAATGCCACTGAATAGTTACTTTTTCGATAATATTATGAAATCTTCGAATTTTACTGTTTGTGGATTTTTTTTTCATTAGACATTTTGCAGGATTTGAAAACTTTACTTGAACATAAACTTGATTCTACATGTCGCCCAGTATTTTGCGTTAATAATTACTAATGGTTTACTATATTATTTGAATTATTTTATTTATAGAAATTATTTCTATCAATTTCGAAAATATTTTTTATACCGGTAAAAATTACGGTAATCAAAAAGTTATGGTCGTCGCAGGCTGCCACACTATGCCTACAGATGTTGGCACTAAATTGATTAAGTGAACCTATGGTTTCATGTGCATTCTGAATCGGTGGATCATTTTCGGAACAAGATTGTTTGCCATTAAACCCCATGTTGACCAAGCGTCTTGTTGAATCATTAATATACTAAAAGGTATAATAGTTAATTAATTTATTTTGTCCACGACTATCTCATAATACACTTATTATACTTGTGTCTCCTCAATTATAATAATAATAATGTACATTAATCACTACCAGCAGTGTAATATAAGTATTCACTACTAAAGTGTAATTCGGACTTGTAATTTTAAAAGAATTTAAACTTTGCATTACGTTAGTAAAACCAGGGACTCGAGCAATATACAGTCCACCGATTTACACGAACGATTTGCTCCACTCGCCTGGCGGCTCGCTCCGTATAGACATCGTTCTCGTGATTAATAGCCATAATTATATGCTCGTTGTATAATATACTATTACTATAGCTCTGTTAAATAATTAAATCTACATAAATTGAATTTTCCACCTCCATACGACTTAAAATATTCTCATGAATAGTTCAACTTGAGATGGTAGAATGGTAGATTGGTTATAAAACAAGATGAGATGTAAATCGAGATGTAATGTGTTCTCGAGAATTTCATTTGTTGTATATTTTTTAAATCAAGTGTGAATTTGCGTTTATCCAAGTCTCAATTAATAGGAGTTATAAAATTATTGGGTGTCCACTCGTAGAAATTGCAAATAATCAAAAGAAACTAAACACAGAGTAAGGATATATGACACCATAAGAATAATAATATATCTTTCCGTCGACTTGGCGCACAAAATCGATCATTAATGTAAACCTTACGGACTCCTTAATGATCGATATTGGCATATGCACTGAACAATCAAAAACAAGTGGTGTGTGTGTGTGTGTGTATGTGCGAGAATGTGTACGCGTGTTGAGTGTTTGTTTGTATATTTGAAAGTCTGTATGTGTGCATGTTTGTATGCATGTTTGTATGCATGTTTGTAAATTTGTTGGTATGCACGTTTGTGTATGTGTTTGTAGGTTTGTATGCATGTTTGTGTTTATGCCTATACGTATGTATGTTTGTATTCATGTTTGTATATTTAATTATATATTTATATGTATGTTGGTATGTTTATTTGTATGTTTGTATATTAGTTCGTTTATTTATTTATTTATTTGGATCATTCATGTGTGCTATCTACAATGCAAATTAACAAAACATTATTGGTTATGAAACGTAAAATGAACTACAATAAAGAGGGTTACAAATAAATTTAGAGGCTATAATAGACACTAAATATAAACATATAAAACATTGTAAGATAAAAGCATTGTAAAAATTGTAAAAATATTGTAAAAAAGAACTAATAATCTGCGAACCGGCCGCTGCCTTAACGGCAGGGTAGTACCCAATAGTGTCGGAGTCGGCCGCACAGAGAACGCCATAGGCATGGTTCGAAACGGTCGCCTGAAAATAACACCAGTCGAGTAATAAATCATCTCTCGGCCTAATAAAAGATTATGGTAGTCAATAAAATACTTAATGTTTATTGCAGGGGGACAGTTCATTGGCTATCTACCGTCACTCATTTTCCACTGTACCAAAAAAAGGTATTCTTCTGTATGCAAAATGTAGGTAGTCAGGGCCGCAGCATCGTATTATGCAAAGTATTCGCGCGCACGTACCGTCGACCGAAGGCGGCGACCGCGAATCAGCTTAATTTTTCTTGCTGTTCATATTTATGTCAATAATAAAATTGAATATGAATTTGTGAAAAGGGCACAAGTCATCGGATTTAAAAACAATTTATTTATTTGGTTATACGCATATCTTAAATAATTACCTAATTGAGGCGCGTGTGCACGCTTTGCAAGATTAAATAAACATTTCGAATCTCGTATCTCTTTCCGAAATAGCACACAAATCATAAGCAATACGTTTGGAAGGTCCCATGTTTTAAACTTTATACTTATAATTGGGTAGTGTCGAAGTTTATATTTGTAAGGTTTTCAAATTTCAAAAATAAAAAATATTAAACTTATACATGTTTTATTAACGAGTTTTCAAATTCCGCTGTATTCTGGAATCAATCAATTCCGAAAGAGCAGTGTCATTCCAAAAGTTTGACAGTTCCGTGATCATTTTATCTACAAAATTGTTATCTAAATAAATTTCTAAAATTTCTGTATCAAGATTTGTGTATAAAATAAGATAACATTTAATTTTTTTACATATATATAGCTGACCTTGTATTTGGTACATATAAGAATGATTCTTTTTTAATTTTATACAATTTTGCTCATCTACAAAAACACATAAATTGTTTTTTTCATTTAACGCATCTCTAATTTTTTTATCTCTAATGCTATACAAACATTTTACTTCTACTAAACATTCATTATCTATTATCCCGTCAGGGCTAGCACCTAAAAATTTATAATTTTCACATATATAAAAACCGCACTCTGATACTTCCTTGCCACTTATTTTTTTGAATTGTTGAATTGCCTTTGATTCATTTTCAATGCCATATTCCGTGGATGGCGTTCGTATCAACTCATTTTTAAAAAATAATTCTTTTAATATATTGTCGGTTGGTGTAGTTTTTCGTCTCTTGCAAATCCGTCCAAACGTTGAAGCTGTAATTTTATTTTTCCTCCATTCAAACCACTTTATATTTTTTATCTGTCCTCTAGTTTCCTTTTCAACTTCTTCGATGTTGACCTCTTCCATGGCCAATAAAAATTCGTGTTTTTTCCCCTCAAAAATACGCTGGGGCATATCTGGTTCTGCCGGTTGAGAACCATAATCCACGTCTTCATCCGCTTGTTTGTTTTGTTTTGTATAATATTTTTTACTTTGTGATAATTTTTTTTTTTCTATTGATGCAAAATTTATCTAAAAATTGTTTATTTTTGATACTTGATAATTTATGAAAATCATACGAATTGTTATAGTTTAAACCCGCGCCCATGCATCTATTTTGGTATACTCCTCTTTGTATAAGATTGGACCTTTTCCCTCCTGTGAATTTTGCAACAGTGGCCATAAAACGCTCTGCATGATTTGTGGTTACATTATGCGTAAGCCTATCCGCTTTCGTACATATTCTGTCAATCAAAACCCCAATCTTTGACCATGCTACAGAATCCTTTATCATGTTAAAATCTGGGGCAAAATCTGGGGCAGGTAAATTGGCCTTGCATTGCAAATTTTCACATTTTGCGTGATTTCCAAATATATGAAATGGCGAATTTCTGGCAGCCTTTTGAATATCCTCCACTGATTTATTTTTCGGCAAAATTGACCTAATGTATTTAGAATAAGTTGTGACCTTTTTCTTTAAGATTGTGCGAGCTATTCTATCATTACAGGTGTCTTTAATAATTTTGTACAAGCCACTTGTAAAACATTTTGTGACATGATTGGCACATTCCAGTTTAATAACTGACCGACCATAAGGTACCCTCTCCTTTATTTTGGAATATACACTGCTATCTCCATCACCAATAAAATATTTGTACCGAAGACCGTACTCTAGTTCACTAACTGAAAACCCGCTAACTATTATTTCTTGTTCCATGCTTGTTGATGTACCGGAATGGTTTTTGAAACATCTATGTTCTTTTTTTGTTGTGCTGCATACATAGCAAAATTTATTTTTCACTCCTAAGTAAATTATTTTTTTTGTCCGTTTTCCTATTATGCAGGCAACTCCTGACAACGAAGAAAAACTGTGGCCGTAAGAACGTCGGGCCCATCCGCCATCTACAATTACGGTAATAAAAGGAATGTTGTCTTCAATATCATTTGTGTCAATTTAAATGAAACACTCTGTGTATTTTTACATATTCAGTTTGCTCGTTCAATTCTGAACACACTGTTCATACTTCATTTGTCAATGTAGTAGTATGTAAAATATCGACATATAAGAATTATTGTTACATTAATCCGCCCACCCACTTTTTATAGTTTAATTAATACTATAGTAATATGTACTTACTTGTAAATTTGCACCCCGACCTAGACTGTATTTACCTGCGAAGGGTATTTACGGTACGGATTACGTTCCATTAGTAGCTGCGAAAACATGAGTTTCTTCGAATTTTGTAATAACGATGGTACGACCTGACAATGCATCTAACGATACACTTATGTGAATTTTATGTACTGCAATTTATATGACGATTTATTCATGATATATCGTAGGAAAGAGTGAGACGCATCATTATAATGTAAGTTCATTCTGGAATTTCAAAGTTAGATATATTTACAGGAAATATTTATCAATCCCTGTTATATTATGTAAATCATAGCAGGACAAGGGACTTTTCTTTTGTGAGGACGCTTTCAAGCCTGATCTTGGGACCAGAAAAGAAAGGTTGTAAGTTTCCCGCCCTCTTACTCGGAATTGTGCCAGGTAGATACTGAACGCGACGCAAGCTAAAGTGAGACTTCATTTACCGTAAGTGGCTAATAAATTGTGTAAACAAAAAATAATCATGTGAAGACGATGTGATTAAGTCTCGTGAGTGTCAAAATATAATTTTCATGTTCATATGTTAATATAAAAGTGTACCACATCGATTGTGCAGTTATTATAGAACTCCCTTTTCACATGAAATCACAAACTGATAAATAAAACTGCTGTGATTTATTATATCACTAAACCCAGTGCAATAAAAATAACACCCATTGTCCACAATGGTGCCTTAAACCTGTCACAATGTTCCATCTCTTTCTTAAGAGCTCTTTATCATAATCGCAAAAATGCATATTACAAACTCCTAAGTTTCTCTTAAATGGCTTGACAAAATTTTCGCGGAAACATAGCAATGGATTCGTGGGTGTACTGTCAAGGTGTGGTAAATGGATGATCAAATTTGTCCGATTAGAATTTGAGTTATAACACAAAAACCACAATTTTTGTGATTTTAGTCCTCTACCAGTCATGCTGTCGTCCATTAATTATTAAATAAATACATTATTTTTAGTCCAATCACTACCGAATTTTGATATGACTTAGCTACAACACTATTTTCATATAATAAAAAAAAATGAGTCTCTAAAATAATTATTTTTTTCCGGAACATAAGTGTTAGTAAAGACATCGATATCTTAGAAAGTAACGGGTTTTCCAATAAGAGGTGTTATTTTGAATAGCCCGCTATTTCGGTAGATGTCACTTTTGAAGCTGTCATTTCTTGGCATTTGACAAGTAGAAACTACGCCATTAATAAAAATGGTACGATACACGCTTCAACAACGCATTGAAATTATTAAAATTCACTATAAAAATGGTGAAAATTTGGCAGAGACGGTTCGTAAAACTCGAACATTTTTGGGTCGTCGTGAAGCACCTTGTCGGACCGCAATACAGAAATTGGTGGAAAAATTCGAGCTGTTGGGACAAGTTAGTGATGAGAAGAATAAAACCCGTGCACGTCGCTCAAGAACAGCCGAGAATATTGCTGCTGTAGCCGAAAGTGTTGAAGAAAACCCAGGTTTGTCCATTCCTCGTCGTTCTTTGGAATTAGGTATTCCACAAACGTCATTACACCGTATTTTGCATAAAGATTTGGGTCTTAAGGCTTATAAAGTCCAGTTAACACAAGAACTCAAGCCGGCCGATCATCAACAACGTCGTGACTTTGCTGATTGGGTTTCCGGACCGTGTTATCTCTCGAAGAGGTGATCACAATTGGCCACCGAGATCTTGTGATTTAACACCTTGCGACTTCTTTCTTTGGGGCCACGTGAAGGAGAAGGTCTACGCCAACAGCCCAGTATCGATTCAAGACCTCAAAGATGGAATTCGTGAGGCTATCGAGGACATACAGCAGCCACTTTGCGATTTAGTTATGGAAAATTTCAAGAAAAGGATTTTGTCCTGTAAGCGTGGCCGTGGTGGTCATTTGCTTGATGTTATTTTCCACTATTAACGGCATACCTTCCTCTTTGTAATGAAATAAACATCTGATGATTTATAATAAAAAATGGCATTTTTCTTTGAATATCAAAATAACACCTCTTATTGGAAAACCCTTTATTATCAATAAAATTACAAAATTCACATGTACCAGTCAGTGTTCATGTATATTATGTAATACTTAAAAATCGCAATTAATTATCGGTCCAGGTTTGAGAAACAACTGCTAAAATATCACTATCACCCTACCCTTAAAAACACTGCTTGAAAAAAAATCAATGACTCCATAAAAACAGTATTATGAGAGTTAAGCCTCGAGTCTGGCTTGAAACTATAAATGTAAGCAAGATATATTACATTCGCAGGGTAGTTTGTTGAAAACTCTTGCACAGTCACAGTGCCCTTTCCTTCCATATAGTCTCGTTCTATGCAATGGCATCACGATATCTGAACCGGATCTCGTCGTATATCAAATTATTAGTGAGAAATCGGGATCTGTGATTGATATATATATATATAACGCAGAATTCGCTTCTGCGCAACAAAGACTAGTTATTTCCGAACCATCCCATTCGAAAATATTGTATGAAATATGGCTGCACACCATAGCATAGTACAAGTTTAGTAGAGCTTTATTGATAAGTATTTCATAGAGTTTAAGAACAGCATAACAAGATTTGGTGAGCTTGGCTGTTACATGTTACTCGCCGAGGTACTTGGTTGAGAGTGTACTTCCTGGTATTTGGGGAATTCCGATTATAAAATCCGTCTTATCGACATTCAATAAGATATTGTTTCATTGGCAGCAGATAGTTAATTCTGCCATAGTTTGATTAATTTTGACCATCAATTCCCGATGTGTTTTAGACACCACCACTGCTAAGTGTCGTCCACAAAGTTGATGATGTAGCCCGGCAAATGTTCCGCCAAGTCGTTGATGAACAATAAAAACAGCAAAGGGGCTGTTTTCGAGCTCTTCTGAGACACATTTGCCGTCACAAGTTCTAAGTTTTCGACCCGACAGGAAGGATACAATTAAGTCGGGCTTGTTACCTTGGATAGGCACAATTTATCCCGCATGAACTTTGTGTCGACAGTATCGAACGCCTTAGAAAAGTTAAAGAAGAGCTGCAACCATGTTGTTACTATCCAATTTTCTGGCGATTTCCTCAACCAGATCAAAATAGGCAGTTTCGATTGATTTATTCTTTTGGTAGCCCTGTTGCTTTTTTGTTAGGATGTTGAAGGTCGTTAAGCAATTTTGTAGCTTAGAAGCAATGATTTCCTCGATGATTTTAGAGAAGACACTTAGAACGGAGATTGGTCTATAGTTGTTCATGTTTTCCTTTGAGTCTCTTTTATGCAGACGAATTATTTTCGCCGTTTTGAGTGCCGATGGGAGTGTTCCTGTCCTGAAGGATAGGTTGATTATGTACCGTAGTGAATCTCCTATTCCCTCGCGACAACCTATACTATATCTACCAGTCTGGTTGGTATGTCGTCCAAACCAGTGCTTGACCCGTTGTTTAAGCTTGAAATCATATTTTGAATTTCTTCCAATGTAATTGGTTGGAAATACATCGAATGGACAACATTTGAAGATATGGTGCATTCATTTGATAGGATTCAATTCAGGCGCTCGTTTAGACTCTCCTGTGTAGTCGTAGAGAAATACTCCGCAAACATATTTGCCACTTTTCCCGGGTTGTCGATTTGTTCTTCGTTGGAGTGGTATTTTAAAGTTATTCTCTTTTTCCTTCTTGCCGTGTAGTTCATTGCGTATTAAGTGTCCAGACAGCATTTTGTGCATTCCTGCTATTGGCTAACGTGTTATTATGATAGCTACGTTTTGAGTTTTTTGCGTAAGCATTTTTCCAGTCTACATTTGTTTCCGATGTCCACCGACGGTGATTTTATCACCGCTCATCATTATCATTAGCTTGTGTGTAAGTTTTAGGTTACACCTGGATGTCCTGACACCAGTCTTTATCCGCACTGGGTTTGCATGCTGTGAATACGCATCTGTTCATGATGCATCTGGACATGATACGTTGTAGTTGTGTAGGAATTCTTCAAAAAATAAATTAAAATCAGTGTCTGTGTTCTCCGTCTTGTTAAAGTCCCAGTTTATGTTCATTAAGCGATTTTTCAACGAAATTAAATTTTCCTCACGGGTCTGCCTGTGTTTTATATTGACATAATTTAAACTCCGATTTTTCTGCCCCCTTTTCTTGACGATAAGAAAGATGTAGATATTTGGTTGTGCAGGTAGAGCTATTTTCATCCATATTTGTCACCATATAATCAATCTGCGTTTCAGATAACCCTCTTCCTGTATGATGTGTTCTGGTGGATTTGCACAGTTTGTTTGTCAGGTAAAACGAAGCGAATATGTCCTTCAGTAGGTTTTTTTCCAACGAATATGATATAAAATCGATGTTTAAGTCTCCACATAAGATATTGTGGGAATGTGTCTCTGAGAATGTCGTTTAGTTCTCGAAGAATGTTGGTAGGTCCCCATTTGGAGGACGGTAGGCGCGCATGATTCCCAATTCATAGGTCGATTATAAGCACGGTAGGCCTCGTAACGTAACATCGTAGGGCAAGTAACCATTAACGAGAGCAACTGCAATTCTGGACGCATTTGACGCTACGGTTAGCCCGTACGTATCCAACGAGTTCTCGTAAATACTACAGCTGGCTCATCGGGTCTCGCAAGTGTGCTACGGTTGGGTAACAGTTTGGATGCACGGTGCTATATTACCGTCAAAAACGAATCAAAATGTGCAAATTGTCGGCCAATGTAGGGTTTATTGACTTTATTGTGCCGCTCTTAAAGACATGATCATTTTGAATAAATTATAAATACATTTAAATACACAAGGTAAAGTATTGTAACTAACTCGTGTATTAATAAACTTGGTTCACAAAATCGTTCATTAATGTAAACGTTTAGGATTCATTAATGAACGATTTTGGCATATGAACTGAACAATCAAAAATAAGTGTTTGTTTGTATGTTTATATGTGTGTATGTTTCTATATTTGGTTAAATGTAAGTTCGTATGGATGTATATATGTGTGTGTGTTTATGCATGTATGTTTCCATGTATGTTTCCATGTTGGTATGCATATATGTTTGTTTGTATGTTTGTATGTTTATTTGTATGTTTGTATATTTTTTCGTATGTTTGTATATATATATATATATATATATATATATATATATATATATATATATATATATATATATATATATATACAGTATGTCCCCGGATTGAGTTTACAAGAGGAAAAACTTTTTTATCTTTTATTTTACGCCAAAACTTCAAAGGAATAAGATTTTTTGCTTGTCCTGAAACCAGCAAATCTCTAATTAAAACTTAATTATTGTGACTCAGTGGAAAGAAAAGTTCATTTTTCTCTTGATTTCGGACTTTCTCTGCTTTTTAAATCCCATCACATGGGCCGATTAATTTTTTTGACGATGTCACTTTTACAAATGAGTTTAACAACGAGCAACATAAAATCTTGCTCGGTGGATGTCATCGTCACAACTTATAAAATTACACATACAAAAAAGTTTACATAAAAGATTTCAAAAGAGAAAACAAAACAAGATGAAATAAAGCAAAACTACACTCACACTTATCCATGAGATTATTTTTCACGGGCATCCATTAAAAATTCTGGGAACGAGTAGTAGCATTTATCCACCAGAAATGCTTTAAGTTTCGCCTTGAAGCTATTTATGGTTTTCACATCCCTAATATATACGGGTAGTTTATTGTATATTACAGAGCAAGAGTATAGTGCCGTTTTTTTCATATAGAGAGGTTCTGTGTATCCTGGGACGTATATCATTTGCGCTACGTGTGCTGTAATTATGTATACACCCGTTTGTTCAGAAGTTAGGCTTATTTTGGTAGACATAGATTGCACATTTAAATATATATATATATATATGCCAATAATTGTTAAGAGTCTGTTTTCTCTGAACGTCCCACGGCATGATTTCGATCTACCGAGTTGGATATAAGCCGTATGATCCGTTTTTGAGCGACACAGAGTCTTGATATATCCGCCCTACCCCATGCTTGTATATTATACGTGAGGTGGGGGTATACAAGCGCATAGTATACACTTATCACAGTTTCCATGGAGAATTTATGTCTTATTTTTAAAATTGCGTAGTATGCTTTGTTCAATTTGCCTGATATGTGATCTATGTGTTTCGTCCAGGATAACTTTTCATTAAGAAATATTCCGAGGAATTTCGTGTCAGGAGAGATGTTATTTTGTGCTGGGTAGTCTGGGCATTTTCGATTGTAGAAGCGAATCATTACAGTCTTTTCTTGGTTTAGTAGGATATTGTTTCTATTACACCACGTGTCTAATTCTCGATTTGTCTGGTTGATGCGGGTGAGGAGTTCATCCTCTGTTTTTCCCGATACAATAATGTTTGTGTCATCTGCAAATGTGATGACACGTCCGTGGGTAATAAATTTGCTGAGGTCATTGACAAATATGAGGAACAGTAGTGGCCCTATCGTGGAACCCTGCACCATACCTTTGTTTACATTATATATTTTTGAGTTACATCTAGAGATATTTACATAGATTTGACGCGTTTTTAGAAAAAAGAGGATTAGGTCCCGTGCTTTGCCCCTTATACCTGTGGCGAATAGTTTCTCACTCATGAATTCGGGGTTTACCGTGTCAAAAGCGCTCGTAAAATCATAGAACAGACCGGCTACATTGTTTCCTGCATCTACGTTTCTGGCCACTTCTCTTATCAACTCAATGGCTGCTGTCTCTGTTGATCTTTGTTTCCTGAATCCATGTTGGTTGTTGGAGAGCAGGTCGAACTTGATGAGGAAAATGATTATTTGGCTTGCAGCAATGTTTTCGAATATTTTCGAGAATGAGTTTAGTAGTGCTATTGGTCGGTAGTTCTGGATTTTCGTCTTTGATTCCTTTTTATGAACTGTTTTTGCAATTTTTAGCGCGCTAGGGAATATACCCGTATCGAATGCTAGATTTATTAGGTATGCAAGAAGTTGAACAATATCTAATGCCACCCCTTTTAGTATACTGGTGGGTATTTCATCTATACCTGCACTCCCGGTATTTTTCATGGCCATGATGGTCCTGTACACGTCTTCTTCAGATGCTGGACGTAGAAAAATTGTGTCTTTGGTGTTGCTGGATGTTGTACATTCTGTTGATATGTTGCTTCCTCGATGGGCCTTTATCTTCTCGTCTGTTATGGTTGAGTAGTATTGTCTGAACATATCTGTAATTTTCTTAGTGTCACTGATTATTTGGCCCTTTTCGTTCTCTAGACTAATTGGTGCTTTCTTCGTGTTTGTACCTAGTTCTTCCTTAATCATGCTCCAAATTTTCTTTGGTTTGCTTTTTCACTGCTCTATTGTATTGTCATTAAAGTTTCTTTTCGTTCGTTCAATAAGCTTTCTGTGCGCTTTCTTCTCAGCTTTGTATCTTGATCTCATTTTCTCTGTCCCGGAATGCATCAGAATGCTGTACAAGTCCTTTAGATTCCGGCTGGAGTGCTCAATTTCTTTGTTTACCCAACCTTTTTCATGTTGGCATAGTTTGCTTGTTTTCAGCGGACAGGCAATTTGGAAGCAGTTGTTGAATTCTTCTTGCAAATGAGTAGAAGGCCGTGTCCATGTTGTTAATTTTTATGGATTCCCAATCAACTTTGTTTAAATGGAACTTGAGAGCGTTAATATTATCTGGGTCAGTTTGGCGATACGTTGTTTGTTTCTTATGTGTTTGTTTAGTGTTCTTTAATTGGCTTATTGTCAGGATTTGCGCATGATGGTCAGATAGGTTGTACTGTTCGTTTTCGCACTTAGTCAAGTCCTTGTTTGTTATATTAGCCACCATGTAGTCGATCTGTGTTTCCGAGAGTCCTCGTTCGGTAATTTCCGTTCGTGGATTTGGTTATTTAGTCCAAATGAGCTAAATATGTCTTTAAGCATGAGTGTCTCATTGCTTTGCTCAAGAAAATCTATGTTGAAATCCCCGCAGAGCACTATATTTTTGCAGATCTTATACATTTCATTTGTTAAATCCGATAGGCGGTTGATAAATACTGCCTTATCTCCATTTGGTGGTCGGTATATCGATATGATGCATATCCTGCTTTTACCAGAGCCAATTGTCATTGCTACGCATTCCATTGTACCTTCAGTGCTGTAGTGATTTGCTGTTCTAATTTCGGTTGCTTTGTATTTGGAATCCGCGAGGATAATTGTACCTCCGCCTTGTTGATTTATTCTCGAGTAGTGGGAAATTTTTTGATATCCCTCCAGATGTATGAATTCGATATTGAATTTATTAGTCCATGTTTCTGTGAGGCATACTACGTTTGGTTTGACTTTATTTAATATTAGGTGTAGTTCATCCAATTTATGAAATATGCTACGGATATTCTGGTGGAATACTTTTAGTTTATGTTGCGCACTTTAGACGGTCGGTTTTCTGGGAGGTTTCTTGTGGAGTCGGAATAAAAAACGATTTAAGCATGTTCCTATGGGCCAATTATCGGGATTTTCTGCTGTTTCTAGGTGCTCAAGGGGCACCGAGACTTTGAAGGAGGCATATGTGTTCGGGTGCTTTGATTGTATTGCTTCGCACTCCACTTTATTGAGATTAAAGTTTCCAAGATGCTTAATTACGTCCTCAGCTGTTGTATTAGGTGCGATTCTATAGACGTGGAGATGGGCTTTTCTTTCTACTCCTCTCAGTTCCGAGTTTACTAGGTTTCCCTGTAGTGCTGATTTTGTGTGCTGGGGTTTTCTTTTAACAGTTGTCCAGTTGTTATTATTACTTTTTATCTCATGAATTGGAATGGTAGCTGCATTGCTTTCCGCCGCTGCCTCTGGCAGATCTGCAGATACGGTCTGTTTATGTTTTTTTTGTTTTGAGCGTTTTGCTCCGCGTGTCTTGCTGTGCTTATCACTGCGTCCGTTATCCTTCTCATCGTCTGGGGAGTCCAACGATTTCGTGGGTCGTTTAATTTTGTCTTCTTCGCTTGATGTTGGTATGGGAGCACTGGTTTTAGTTTGCTCGCCGTCATCCTCGTCCATGTTGCCAATTTCCATCGCCTTGTGGCCACTGCTTTTCGGCGGGAAATGGGATGTTTTGGGATTTGATGCTTCAAGTCTCAACACTTTTTCTTCTACGCTTGTTTTCATTTAGTAGTGATATTTTACCTTCCAGTTCGTAGATTATCCTATTTTTAAGATTCAGAATCTCTTTTAAGGAGTTGCTATCCGGATCTGTTATTTCGAGGTTAGGGGGTTCGTGTTCACTTGACTTTTTACCTTGGTGGGCAGCTTTTATGTGTCTCTCGCTACAGCCAGGGTGGCACGGGGCACCGCACATATCACACACCGCACTACTTCTAATTATGTTCCCGCATCCACCGTGGCAGATGGGGTTTTTAGCAGGCGGTTTAGTCGACGGTGTTAGTTTGTCCGCCATCTTTAAAATCGCTGAAAATGCTGCTCATAGGATACATTTATGCGAATTTTTATTGGTAAAACAGCATGAAAATAATCAGTTTTTGAATAATGTGTTATGGACCGATGACGCAAAATTTTCTCGTGAAGGCATTTTTAACAGAAGAAATAATCATTTATAGGCAAACGAAAATCCAAATGCAATAAGAACTAGAAATTTTCAAAATAAATTCAATTTTAATGTCTTTTGCATTTTTATGGACAATCGTGTAAAATATTTTATATACGACGGAAATTTAACTGGTGAGAGATATTTAAACATTCTAAGGACTGTGGTAGAAGACTTTTTATTAGATGAACTACATCTGAACATAAGAAAACTATGTTGGTATCAATGCGATGGGGATGGCTCATTGCTCCCAGGAAGTATCTCACTAACTGACTGATATGTTCGAGGATAGATGGATCAGGAGGTTAGGACCATGGTACTGGCCTGCAAGGTCTTCTGATATTACTCCTCTTGATTTTTATCTTTGGGGACATATAAAAAATAAAGTTTACGCAACCGTTGTGAATACACGTGAAGAATTGAAAGCGCGGGTTAGAGCAGCATTCGCGGAAATAAACTCCGCAGAAATACGATGAGCAACAACAAACGACGTCGCCTCACGTCTGCAGCAGTGCTTGAATGTTAATGGTCAACATTTGGAACAATTATTGTAATTGAAAAATTAACTTATTTTAGGAGTATGGTTGTCGGCAAATGTGGATAAGTTGTATTGAATACTCTACATGTTAGAGCAACAATTATATTGCAGTTGCCATGTATAAATAATAAATTGATAATTTGTTGATTTGTGTTCATTTTGTTGATTTTGATATCTGTAATACTTTATTCTAAATGGTTTTATTATTTGACAGTTTGCATTACAATAGCGACAAAACCAAAGCATATCACATGCCTACTAAAGTGCACTTGTGACATGCGAAATTATACCCTGCAGAAATAGGACGAAAAAGTAATCTTCGAAATAATTCAAAAAATACTTGCTTTAGGAGTATGGTTGTAGTATACTTTTTTGTAGCTTTAGGAGTATGTTTTTGTAATAGTATTTTGTAGTAAATTTTTCTCCCAATCGTGCTGTGGTAAAAAAAAATTGAATTACGAGATATTTAAGAGGGCACTTAGATATTGACATTTTATGAACACTTATTATCAAACTTGACAGTTTCCAATTATTTTGCTCATAGAGGCATCCTCTAGGTACAATTAGAGATGTAACTCATAATTTTATCTTATTCCTAAGAGAAGTTATAGACAGATTTCAGGCTACCTTTTAGAGGTCAAAATTTTAGAAAAAAAATTTTTTTCTTCAAAACTAAAAGAGATAAGTGTACATACGTTCTTACAAAATATGTTCCAATTTAAGGGAGGAATTCAAAAATTTAAAAATATATGGGGTGTTCCATTTAAAATAAGAAAGTTGGTGCTACTTCCGGTGGAACCGGAAGTCACAGAAAGTTGAAAATATTTCACATGAGGATAACTGATTCAACCGTGTGACGAGGATGTTTTTTAAATTTTTAGTACAACGGCAACCCCGTAAACTTTTGACGAACGGTTTAGCGTAGACACCTTGTATATATATATATATATATATATATATGCTTGTATAGTCGAAGGAAAAGTATTGTAAGTAACTCGTGTATTAATAAGCGATTAATAATATCAACCATTAACCACTAGATATTCATTAAAATGATTTACTTACTCTGATCGAGAATTTCTCGCTCTAGAACTTCAGTTATAAGTACTTTTAACGAAAATCTAGTCGTTTGATAGTTATTTACTATCACCATTTTGAAATTTTGTCTGTAAAGAACGTCGCTTCAAGCGACGATCAAACAATTGCGTGTATCTTTACTAGGGCGGCACAAACATATTTTACAAGATTACACAGCATCAAATATTTTGCACACTTCATAAAATATTCACGTAAATAAAAGATTATAAATATAATTCCGAAGGTATTCAATGAGGAATGGATGGGATGATAGAAAGTCAGAGTGATAATGAATTTAAGTACTAGCCTTATTTTTCTGACCCGACGAGAGGCTAATGGGTCTCGAAATCCCGGTGGATCGGTAACCTCGGCAAATACAGTAGATGCTAGTGAACAAAGCGTATCAAAGTACTAAATATTGAGGAACCAGGTCCCGAAGTAAGAAAAAACCGGTAGATGTCGGGATTGTGTAGACAGTGGTTCCCAAACTTATTTGGCCTAGCGCACCCCATTTCAGAAAAAAAAATCTGACCGCCCACTGAAAACATATCTTATTTATTCATTTATTTAACAAAAATTAATGTATTACTGAAGTGTGGTCTTTTGAGCCACTAAATGTATATTAAGAAGAATGTTATTGAAAAAAAATCACTTATAATAGTGCGTAATTTTATCTCGTAGGTTGTTCCAAATAAGGGTCTCCTCAAATGAGTTAGTCAAACAGGATCGGCGCTACTTAAAAACCACGAAAAGAAATGTATTCGCCGCCCCTCAATCGCCTACAGCAAATATCCGATTTACCAAAATGGTAATTAGATCGAAACGTAATCAAACCAAATAAGCTTCAGTCAGCGCCCTGAAAACTAGTAGAGTTGACTCAATGCACACAGTTGAAAACTGTACAGGTGTTTATTTATAATTCAAGTTTCTAATCCCGCGCCGTTCACTCTTCAGGGAGCAACGCGTTAAATTCGGTACCCACGGCGACACTTTGCCCGCACGCGACACGAATGGCCATGCGTGACGCAACTTACAAAGAAAACGCCGGGAGCCACTAGGAAACGGGCAGCCTACGGGAATGACGACGACACTTGCAAACTATGCGTACATAACAAATTTATGAGACGATAAATAAATGATGCTATGCGATGAAATAAAATATGAATGAATGTTATAAGATTAATATTTGAAAATTATGGCCTTAAAATTGGTCCAATATCCGTGGAGCCGACAGTGAAGGCGACCCCGCTATTCTGCCTCCCCTTCTTCGTCCACAATACTTCTCACGACGGACGCCTATGCATCTCCGCACGTTCGCCGAATATGCGATGAAGAAAATCGACTCGGTTATGAAAAAAAAAAAACGTCTCGGGTGTAGAAAAATGACTCGGCGTAGAACAAAATGACGACTCGACGTAGAACAAAACGGCTCAATTATGAAATGTGGCCGTACAGTTTTTTTATTAATTCCCTTTCGAAATTAGCTTACACATTGGACACTTTAAATCCCGATTTAGGGTTAGAAAACTCGATGTTTTCGACTAGGATTCATCGTCAAATACAGGGTATTCCCTGCTAGATAAAACAACTAATTAGGACTCTTATTCACGTGTCCACACGTCTGCTCTGGAAACTGAATAACTACTGGCGTGCACGCACTAATGAATCTATGGTCCGCGCAACTTTTATCTCCAGATGTGCATTTTATCGCAAATCGAAAATAATGAATTGTCGTCGGTGCTTCGCGGACAATTTCCGATCGCCTACACTAGGTGGCGCGGGCATACCTATTCAGAGTTAAGTCATTCGCGAGGGGAACTGCCAATTAGTGACATGGTCCATTTTGAACCGTGGCAATAGTAAAGTTATTGAATGAAACTAACAATAGTGGCAGGATAACATGAAAATCCTAATGCGAGTGATGAATCTGGTGCGCTGCGACCAATTTACTGATATTCAGCTCCATATTTATTATTTATCAAAAGCAAGTATATTGTTTGTTAAAAGACACTGAAATTACGTTCCAGTCGATACGATGAAGAAAATGCAAATAATCATTTTTGTACTATAGCCCACACTGTAGGAATCTACTTTTGCTGCCAGAATTCTTCTGCTATATATTCGTAGTAATTTGAATCACTTCTTCATGTAATTTTGTAGATTTTTCTATATCTCTATCTAATTCATATTTCAAAACATACATCAGTTATAGTTACAATCACAAACAGTACACGCACTACATAATACCAACTCATACAACGAATATACAGCGAGTGTATTCTGCACTACCTTTTTTAGTACATATCCAAGAAGCCCCCTGTGGCAACCTATAATTACTGGAGCACCATTAGTAGCAATCGATAATATATTGCTTAATGGGATTTGTTATTATTTAAACTTTGCTTCCTAATCATGCTACATTTATTCTCTTTTAGTATCAGATTGCAAGTGTTAGTTATTCCTGACATATTTTGCCCTCTTTTATAAATCGCACGTATGCCAAGAGTAAAGCTTCACTTCCTGCTAAAGTTGGCTAATTAACCTGTAGAGAGAAGTGGTATGTTTTTACTAATGACATAATGAATCTTCCACATCTCGAGAAGATTTTACCATATTTTTTTTTTATTCGGAGCATGGTTAGTGAAACATGCTGTGATTTTCCACAAATGATTATCATGATATTATATTCACGCATGTTTTTCTGTGGCAAATTATTTTTTCGAGCAAAACCTAACGATTTTATGATTATTTCAACATCCGATCCAACATCATTCAATATCCGGTTCCTGTGGCATACCCTGTTTTATCTGGAGAAAAGTTAAAACATGTATAATCGAAAAAATGCCATGTAGGGGATGTTTGTGGTATTATTTAAATTTAAACAGCCATATGCATAGTGATTTAGTAGCGTCTAAACCTTAGTAGATACTAAAAACGGTTACAAAGTACATCAGTGAATGTAATTTCTGCAGAATAAATCACATTCTGATTAGCATTAGTAGCTCCTAAGCTTTAGTGGCTCCTAGGGTCGACTATGCATATGGACGAAAGTGTTTACTTAAAGTAGAAAGTAAGAAAATGCATAATAGTGTATTACGATACAAGTGCCTATAAGAGCCTTTTAAGCACGCTCGAGCTCGTTTCAAAGCACAACGCGAAGCGAATGTTTGCATTCAAATGTAGAAATAAAGAGAAGATAAGAAAAATTACGTTTATTTTACAAGGTAGGTATGCGTGGATGTAATTTTTAGTCGTGGAGGGTTGCATCAATGATTCTGATGTAGACATCACTGTCATCAACAAAATTTTGAAGGTTGAAATTGCTAGTTTCCAAATAACCAATAATCAGGATGAACTTACAAACTTACAACTTACAAACTTACAAACTTACAAACTTAAGTGCGCGGATTGTGACGCATTCTATGTCGGCCAAACAGGAAGGAATTTCATAACACGAATGAAAGAACATCGGAGAGCAATTCTACAAAACAAGGAGGACACGGGATTAGCGCATCATTGCATTGAGAATAATCATTTCTTCAGAAATGACAGCCTGGAGGTAATGCACACCGGACACAAAGGGAGACGGCTGGATTTACTCGAAATCCTAGAAATTCGAAAAGCGGTCACTAATGGGGATAATATTCTGAATGACCAATTAATCTTTGATAATACGCCTTTGTTATGCGGCATCCGATCGGAAAAACCAAGACTGTAATTCATTTATTGCCATGTTGTAAAATTTTTCTAGCTTATATATTGCACATTTGTTAAATTTTAATTTTAGTATCTCTGTACTCTTGAGAATGGTCGTGAGGCCGAAACAATTGTAGAGGTTTATTCTATCAATACAGTGAAACTTTAACCAAGTGTTTGATTTAACCTAATCAGGATGAAGCTTCTGGTTTCCGGATTTCGGATTTTTAGCAATAGTAAGTGTATATTCAAAATTTATTAGAACATTTAGTACTGCCTAGGGCTGTCAATACCCGAAAAGCCGGGTACCCGGAACCGGGTTTTATAACCCGGATACCGGGCAACCGAGTTATAAGACCCGAAATAGAGAACTAAAGTTTAAAATCCGGACATTATAAAAAATCAAAAACAAAAAAAACTACAAAACACTGCGCTAAATGCTTTTTTTTAACAAATTGAATGTTGAAATTGGTTAATACATAATTAATACCTAATTAGACGTGTTTTATGATTTAAATTTATTATAATTTCTTATAATAAGAATAAATTGATAAGGAATAAGTCATAAAACACATCTAATTAGGTATTAATTATGTATTAATAAATTTCAATATCTATTTTATTGAAAACGCATTTAGCGCAGTTTTATATAGTGGAACTGTGTTTTTAATAAAATGACCGGATTTTAAACACTAGTTCTCAATTTCGGGTCTTACAACTCGGGTACACGGATCCGGGTATTCGATATTTAAAACCCGGTTCCGGGTACCCGTGTTTTAAAACCCGGGTAACTGGTTCTAAATTGTTCGGGTACCCGCGGCTCCCAGAACCGGGCACCCGGTTCTTTCTGACAGCACTAGACTGAATGTCGTTTACTGTCGATAAGGTTAGTCAATAAATGTGTTTACTATTCAGGATAAAAATAGGACGTCCTAGAAAAACGGCATTCTGGAAAGATTATTAGTTCGACAAAGGCGCGTTCTTATGAATTACGTTTAATTGATCGATTGTAGTTGATCAACAAAAGTTGAATGAAAACTATTTTTTAAGTTGACAACTCTATCGAAAAACAAAGCTTATCACTGTAGTTTTAATGCAACTTTTGTTGATCAACTACAATCGATCAATTAAACTTGATTCGTGAAAAGGCGCCTTAAGAAAATATTGTGATGCAGGTATGTTAAAAAATATTTGCATGTTATTGCTGTTTTATTGAAACAACAATAATACAATTTGTTTTGTTGGTGATTAGTAGAGGGGCCCTAAATTGACCAAAAGTGGCATTCTTTAAAATGTAGAAATAAAGGGCGAATAAATATTTATTTAATTTTCAAAATTTGTGTCTAATTATAAATCAACTATTCTTCACGAGTAATTTAAAAATTGTTGAAGATCCGTGATCGCATTTTCTCTCTGGAGCCTTTATTATTATTTTTAGAAAAATAAAGTTTTGAAGAAAAGTTTGATGGCCAATTGAGTAGCTAACTTGCAAATCACGTTATGTTAAAAAAAACGTTTTTTTTTTTAAATGGCGTCAATCGGTTGATGAAATTAAAATACTAATGTCTGTGTTTAACATAATCCGTCAAAACTTGTTATATTAGGAATAAAATGGAATAGAAAACTCAATACTCTTGCAAAAGTCGCTATGTCGATCCGCAGTCCACTTTCAAAAGTATCTAAGTTACTGATAAATTGCATACATCGCTATCTTGCGCAGTAACTCGTGCAAAATCCTCCATCTTGGGCCAGTACGCATGATAGAGTCTGTTGAAGTGCACGTGTTACTTTGTTTATGTACTGCAGGTGATTAAAAACAAGGTTTTTTGTGTTAAAATTATCATGGAGTGTCAAGAAAAAGAAGTTGTTTTTGCACCAAATAGAAGAGGACGTAAAAAGATACTTGATAAATCTACATGGAAGAGACAACTTGAAAAGTCGAAACGGTAAGATTATTGTTTTATTTGGTCATTTTTTATAAATCCTTTACTTATCTGGTACTGATTTTTCGCTCGATTATTACTGGTCATTGTGTCTAAATACCTATATGTTTTTTTTTAGACATAAGCCTAAGGGGCTGCCAGTTATATCACAATGTGTACATGGGAATCTAAAACAGGGATACAAGTGTAACGACTTAACGATTCAAGACTACAGTAAATTTCACCGCAATTTTTATTCAACCTCAGATAAAATCACCCAAGATACGTTTTTATTAAAATATTGTACAGCACAAACCCCGAAAAAAGAAGGCAAGAAAAAAACCCAGACTATATGTTATTTTATACCAAAGCACGATACTTTGAGTGGAAGACGCCGCGTCAAATTAATTAAAGTGTGTCAAAAAGCAATGACCACTATTCTGGGAATCTCTAGGGACAGAATACAAAGAATTTGTAAGCAGCATCTAACCACAATGACAATGCCGAAAGAACGAAGAGGAGGGGATAGAAGGTCCAATCTGTATTCTGATCGCACAGAATCCGTAAAATCGTACATAAAAGGGCTTAAATCTTTGGAATCACATTATGTGAGAGGGAGATCTGCTGTGCAATATCTTAGCAGTGATCTAAATATAAGAAAACTGCACAAGGCTTACAATGATGATGCTCATAACGTGCCGGTGAGATATGAATTTTTCCGACGTATATTTAATAAAAACTTCAATTTGAGTTTTAAATCTCCCGCTACAGACGCTTGTTCGAAATGCATTGAATTAAGAGAATCTATCAAAAGTGAACGTGGCTCAGCTAAAAAACAGCTGCAAATAGCGCAACTTCGTATCCACAAGCTAAAGGCCAAATGGTTTTACACTAGTCTCAAAACACAACTGGACAACGATATAATTTTATCTTTTGATTGTCAAAAAAATTTGGTTTTGCCAAAAGTGCCGGATCAGAGTGCCTACTTTAGCCGACAACTTTATTTGTACAACTTAACAATATGCCATGGACCATCTCGTGGGCCTCAAAGCCCTTCAAACACATTTATTTACACGTGGCAGGAAACCGAGGCTATGAAAGGATCCAATCAAATTGCTTCGGCGGTATTTCATCGGCTAATGAATACCGATATTGACGAAACTGTGAGTCATGTTAAATTATTCTGCGACGGTTGCGGGGGGCCAAATAAAAACTCAATAGTTTTGGGAATGTTGGCATATTGGCTAAAAACAAAAGCTCCACGACACATCAAGAAGATTATAGTAATATTCCCAGTAGTAGGGCACTCATTTTTGCCCCCCGACCGCGTATTCGGCAATATCGAAAGAGAGGTACGACCTTTGGAAGTCATTGTGGAACCCCAGATGTATTTTGATATTTTCAAAAAGTATGGAACGGTTCTCAGACTCGGAAGCGACTTTCATTTTTATGATTGGAAATCGAGCGTCAAAAACGTACTAAAGTTACCTGGATCATGGCACTTTAAATTCAATGCCTCTAAAAGATTCTTGTTAAGAAAAGATGCAAATAATAGAATTGCAGCTAAAGGGGAACCTAATTATGCATCCGACCTAATAAATTATGAAAACATTTGTAAAAGAGGCAAATCATTCGAAAATATTGAACCCGTTTTAATGAATGTTGGAGTTCCTGTAAAAACAGCAAAGTTAAATGATGTACGAAATCTTCTCATAAAACATTTCGGTGAAGATTGGGCTTCTTACGATCATCTGCGCTTCTACAGTTTTCTTCAAGAACAACAAAATGAAACTACAGTAGAAGAAACTGATAGTGAAGAAACTTTAATGCTTGAAGAAATAGACATAAGAGTGTAATAATAGATTAAAATTATAAATTCTTAAGAGTAAATTAATAGTAAGTTTAAATATAAAACTGTTTCAAAAATGCCTATGTTGATTGAATACAACTACAAAACTGTATATGTTTAAAATACTTCTGCAAAACTGTCTATGTTTAATTTAATAATGCAAATTAAATGATTATTGATGAACAGTGATTTCATTTCTTAACACACACAAATTTGATATGATCCTACACTTAAGTAATACGCAAATTAATGCACCTTTATATCTTAATTATAATGATACACATTTTTACTAGTTTTCTCAAATAATTGCTTCATTAACATAACGTGGTTTGCAAGTGGGCTACTCAATTATTCGCCACAATTTGACGGTTTCATTTTTTTGTGACGCGTAACCGTAACCTATTTTATTCTATTAACAAATTTGATAGCATTTATTTTTCTCTTCGCGAATATCTAAAATTATCATGAGATAATCGAGTTTAATGTTTAATTTAAATAAGTTAATAAAAATACGATTTACTAATGTCAGTTTTTGTTTCCAAAGGTAAAGGTAAGGTTGTAAATTAAACTGTATTAAAAAGTGTTTCTCAATAATTATGGTACGTTTAACAGAATGTGTATTTCTAAAAATAATAATAAAGGCTCCACAGAGGTCATTTCATTTCATTTCATTTCATCATTTATTTGTATTATGACTCTAAATAGAGTATTACATTGTCATTGTAGGATAACATACAGACATTCAGGTATTACACTACTTATAAAGCTTCGATGCAGGTCGTTCCTTACTTTTTACTCACCCTGTATAAGAGGTATAGGTGTTCCCCTAATTTTGTTGAGCAGTGTAATATAAAAAATCTTTGATATTTTGTCACCGACTGCTTATTTTTACTCAGCACCCCCAAATTACATCCGAGATTCTTATCGCCCACCTGTAACTTCCCAGCGCCCCTTGGGACCCGATAACGCCCACTTTCGGAACCACTGGTGTAGACAAAGGCCTGGATTCGGAGTCGTAGACGATCCTAGCCAGATGAATGTCCTAAAGGCTACGACTAAAGACACCGCGAAGAACACTTCACCACCCGCCACACGTGGAAATTTTCATACTTGAAAGTGACAATAATGCTTTATAGATAGTGTAGAAATTAAAAATTCTCTAGACAATCATGATCACCGTATATCACGTGAGCGCATCGCAATGGGCACATAGTCATAGAGATGATAAAGGGAACACAATTTGTTCTTAAAATTAACTAAATAAAAAAAGTGTCAGTTCTCAAAGCAGACCGTGACACTTTTCCAAATAGTTATAAAGTTAGCTATATTCAATTTCAAAGAGCAATGCCGTATCCAAAGTGAAAGTACGTGAGGATAGGAAAGTTAGATTTATTTGGTTACGAGAGAGTAAGAGGTATACGATTTTGTATCAGGTGCTGCCATGCCGTGAGCATTAAACCGTTTTCTATAGCTAGCAATGTATTATGTGTAAGGATGTAAGTAACAAAATTTTGTGTGATGAGTATATTATATTGAGTTAAGGTACCGCTACACTGGATCAAAACGTTCACATACGTTCTAAACTGGTGTAGACATCTTGTATTCGAGATAAGAGTTCGCAACGGCCTTAAGCTCACGATTTCTCGATGGAATTGGGAGTTCCCTAATATATCCGTCAACACATCAATAAATACTCCAATTTCTCTCTGAGGATGGTATCTGTGCGGCCTGAGGATGGGATCAGACAGAATTTGTCAGCTGTAGAAAATTCTTATTACGAATATTATCTGTGGACCTTCACGGGCCGTATTTCTAGCACGTCGTAAATCGTAGACCACTCACGTTCTTATCTCCCTAATTGTCTTACATACATATTGGGTTCAGCCATTTCTGCGCTACTAAAATACGGCACCTTTACAGTGTATAGTCGCCAGCATCCGAAGTGGAACGAAAACATATTGGTAATCGGGGTTTAGGCACTTACAAATACAAGACAGCTTCGCCCTCAAATGTCCATAAGGCAGCCGTAAAAAAATCGTGTTGCACATCGATTGTTGGCGATTGTACATTAAAATGAGATGTGCTTGCCGAAAAGGTGGGTGTTAAAGTGGTCTGTAATATGTACTTTCAAATCGAGGTGAATGTTGTCCCTTGGTGAGGCGCTTGATAAGCCAGGCGGTGGGTTGAAGGAGGTCCCCCATTGGTCCACTGCCGCAAGCGCCGTTGTCTTTTATTTTCGCCATGTTTGAAATGTCAATCCGAACTTCCGGGATTTCTTGAACTACAAATTTAAGGCGCCCAATATATTGATTTCGAATTCGTACGAAACGTTAATGGCAAATCTAAACAGTACTATGCTTTAGGCCCGAATAGCATATGCCGGTCTCAATCAGGATTACCAAGAGCTCCTAGTGACACTGCCCATCAAGGGATTTGCCGAAATGTGTACCCAAGTAATTGTAATAATACCCAGTAGTACGTAGGAAAATCCCGGACTGACAGACTTGATAATATGAACAACGACTAAAATATGTACATACATTAGGGGTTTAATTGCAATAGAGGCTGCAACACAATGTTTGATAGCTTAGCATAACAATAGAAATGTTGATTATATTGCAAATAGTAACACGTGTATATAATCTATCAGAGTCGAAAAACAAGATAGAAGATTCACATGTGTCCTCATCTAGCCCATAAAACTTTTAAAACGTACGGACAATATTTTCAATATGTCCGTTAATATGATTTGAATTATTCTACAAAATAAACTAAATCACAAATATAGAAATAAAAGTAAATAATAAAATATAACAACCAAACTTATATGCTTTCATTTGTATCCTGGTAGTATCTACAGGTACTGATATTGCTTTGAAATACGCACTGTTGTTGTAACTCCACTTTGCTCCACACCAACTGCAACGATCAACTCCTCAGTTGCTGGTGGTCTGAGAAGCCTAGGACATATCGTTACCAGTTTTTAGCTTTTTAGACCTTTAGCAGGTCAACGCTAATATCATGTGAACCGAACTCCAAATGTTAGGTATTAAAAAAAAACTCAACATACCAAAAAGTTTCCTATAAGTTGCAGACTTTGTCAGCCACTATATCTAGACCTAATAGACCTAGAGGTACTAGATCTAATAATAGTAGATTTCAAGTAAATAACGACATGTATGTGCATTGGTTTGTAACCGAGTTTAAAAACTGATTAGTTTTGAGATCTACAAAACTCAGTGGCGAACAATATAGTAGTTTTAAGATTGCCTTTCCTAGCGTAAATATTTTCATACAAGACCCATAGGTAACCACATATGTTGCCTAATTGCTGCCGGCTCACGAATACAATTAAAATCAATTTCCAATGCACATTCGTCAGAGAAGTTCCAACATTAAATTATAGTTAAGCTATAATAAGATATCATATACCTTTAATGGGTCGTAATGTGTCTACGACTACTTCACGCATGAAGGTTAGCAAGAACACTTAGCTATAACCAAACTTTTATGAATCCTAACTTGGTCGTCGCCACCGAAGCTTATACAGTGCATTTCAAATCAAGTTATCAATAGGCTGCAGATACATTGAGTAAATAAATACGTTCCGTGTTTCGAGGATTCGAAGAGTAGTAAAGATCACGCCAAAATTCATCAGTATTAATAGGTCAGAAAGTGTTGAACAACGGCGTAGTTTCAAATAACCACAAAAAGATGCATCTATGTACGTTTTTTGACTAATCAGCTACGAGTGACTTGATATGAAAGGTACTATAATCAGCAGCGGTGGTCCGCAAGAAAATTTTGGTGGTCCGAAGAAAAATCTGGACGTGTTTTAGTAATTGTTGCAAAGGTACCTAGAACAATTTTGATATTATACGTCGTGAACAACTTCCGGCAAAAAGATATCCGCAGAACTACACGAAAGCGACCAATTCTTGAATATTTAAGGCACTTTGCAAAGAAATGGATTATTTTTATTGAGTTATTGTCATTAGAGTTTTCTTAGAAAGGTAAAATATGTCTCTTATGGAAACCAATGCATTGGAAGAGGTGGTCCAATCAATTGGCCTCCAAGATCCTCAGATTTTACCCCTGTGAATTTAGCTGTTGCAATAGAAACTCGTAATCAGCTTTTGGTAAGAATTGAAGATGCTTATATAAGCTTCTTATTGAAATTAGAAATAACCATGATTTTTTTGCAAGAATTAGACATTCTTAACAGAGTTACAGAATGTAAGGAACATAATTTCTCAATCTAGTGAGAAATATGGTTTGACACTATACATGAACAAGACAAAATATCTAGTAGTGAGTAAGAGTAAGAGTGGTAAACAACTTGAAAGAGTAAAAAAGCCGATATATCTTAGAAGCTAAATTAAGGAAAAATGGGATCCTAGTGAAGAAGTACAACGCAGAATAGCAATAGCACGAACAACCCTTATCAAAATGAAACGCGCGCTTTGTACCCGTACCCACGATCTAACGGTCGGGCTAAGAAATAAAATGCTTAAGAGCAACATATTCCCAATGTTACTGTACGGTGTTGAAGCCTGGACAGTAGCAGACACACTAATGAAAAAAAAATCGATGCTTTCGAAATGTGGGCATATCGACGGAAGATTATTGAAAGTCAGCTGGGTAAATAGAATTATAACGTAGAGATCCTACACAGATTAAATAAAGATAAGGAACTGGGAAACACCATCAAAAGCAGGAAATTAGAATATTTTGGACACATCATGCGGCATCCGGAAAAGTAAGGTCTGCTACATCTTATTATACAAGGAAAGATAATGGGAAAGAGGAGTGTAGGAAGAAGAACAACCTCATGGTTAAAGAACTTAAGAACATGGTATGGCCAAACAACAGCCCAACTGTTTCGAGCAGCAGTTGATGAAGTGAAGATTGTCAATTTAATAGCCAGCATCATTGCCAACGGTCGAATCGGTCAAGGCACTTAAAGAAGAAGAACAGAAAATACTAGATGTATGTATTGAGCAGATTATTGACATGTAGAGCAGCGTTGTAAAATTAGTTATGCTGTTCATGTTGTTAAATGACTATTATGTTCTTTCAGTTAAATGGAAATTGTTATTTTGTATTTTAAGTAGACCGTTTGTGATGGCAATAAAGAAACCGTATTTAGAGTCTAAGGGTTCTAGATCTCCTATGAAGCATTTTTGGATTAAACTAATTTAGGTTAAATCGACATAATGACGTCTAGTATATGGGATTTCCATTCAGCAGGAGAGTTTTTGTTTTTGGACACCCTGTATAAGTGGCCGGCGGAATTAAAAATTGTGAATATTGTGGTCAGTGAGGTTCAAACGGTTGGCGACCGCTGCTGTATACTTATTACCTATATGTATACTAACACATATATTACTAAATAGTTAAATATTTCAAATTGATTAGTTTTAAGTAAGACATTTATAAGTCATTGGGGCAATTAATACGTAGACAATTATTTTAATAACCAATTATGTCATAAAAATAATAAAACATAAAAATGATCTACGTATACAGTGTTTCAAAAAAAAAAAAAAAACTTTACACGCTTTGACATGTGATAGTAGAGATCAAAACAAGTAACAAATGCTTATAAACCCAGATCCAATAGTCAACGGTTTTCGAAATATAAAATTTTGAAATTTGAATTACACATACCAATTTGAATTAATCTAACAATCAAAATACAGTACAGCAAAAGTTCTCCTGTTGACAGTGACAGTTAGTAAGCCAGAATAATTACGCAACGGTTGCATTTATTTCAGCGGAATACGCCGATATGCGTTTGTGCTAGAATTCCTGTGAAGAATTCCGTTGAGGCATGTTCCATCACATAAAACATTTCAAGAGGGCGACCGTGGGCCCAGAGAAACAGGATGCTTAAGCCACAAATATCAGACAGTGAGAGACCTCGTACAGTTCGAACCGCAAACAACGAAAGGGCTATTTTGCAAACTGTAGATGATAATTTTTGTGTGAGTACCATGAGAATGAGAGAACTTTAGGCATAAATTGTGTGGCTGTTTAGCGAACCCTCAAAGAACAATTACTTCATCCGTATCACCTACAAAAAGTTCATGATCTACAGTTAAAGATACAGACTGTCGGCCGCGCATCCAATTTTCCCAATGATTGTTACGCGAACCTTAACGTAAATCCAGATATTTTAGAAAAATTGTGTTTACAGACGAATCATGTTTTACCGCGATAGAGTTTATAATTTTCATAATCTGCACGAATGGTCAAATGAAAATACACACGGAGTTCATGTTAGAAATCATCAATTTGGATTTTCAATTAACGTCTGGGCTGACATCGAATAAATGGTGAATCTTACCGATATTTTTGTACGTGACAGTGGATTTTTTTATACTTAAAAATCATGTTTACGAAACAGAGGTAAATACAGAGGATGAACTTTGGCAGAGAATTGTTGACGCTTGTGAACAGTTAAAAATCAAGGTGTTTTCAATCTAGTGCCCGCATCTCTTCGAAGATGAGTACAACTGTGTATTCAACACCATGGAGGACAGTTTGAATAATATTTGCGATAACTTTTAATACTCTAAATGCGTTATTAGTTCTATTTGGTTACTTTTTAATTTTTTACTAGTAATAATCCGTAATAATAATAATATAATATAATAATCCGTACTACTCCTCCACCTATGGCGTAATTGGTTACTGTCATAATTTTTGACAGAGAATTCTGACCCAATTACATTTTATTTTACCATAGGCCCCTGAACTATTACTAGTTATGCGGGCGTCGAGAGGAGTGGGGCATTATTATTATTGCCCATCTGCGCCTGCATGCGACTTATAGATGGTAGAGGCACATTTCCAACATTTGTTGCAAGGAAGTGGGAAAACTACAGAAAAACCACCACAGAAATGCAGACCCAAGAATCGAACCCGGGACCTTGCGGTCTAGAAGCGAACGCGTTAACGCTCACTCCACCGCAGCCTTAAGTAAGTAGTAAATGTTTAATTATAACATATTTCGAAAACAATTGAGTGTTGGACCTGGGTTTATTAAATTACGTAGTAATAAAAGAGATCAGTGTGCTAGAAACAAAAAGCACCAACAAATCGTTCCGACTCCGCTGATTTCAATGATCTACAGTCTGTTAGACGATACAATTTCCCCAAAACTCAGGAGGACAATTTTTCCGGAACATTCGGCAGGAGAAAAACCAAACTAGAGGAATATAGGAAGATCACTCAATTAAACATCTAATCCATCAGACGAAAAGTATTACCTATGGAAGATTTCCTGAAGAATTATCGAATTCATATAGCATCAATTAACGAACACTGGTTAAAACCCAGTGAAGAGGGCCCCCTGATGTTTGAAGGGTATAACCTTGCAAACATATCAACCAGAAGTACATCACAATATGGTGGAACCATGATTTTATTAGACAATAGATTTTACTGCGAAAGAATCGAATCCATCGATAACCTATCAGAAGAATTCACATGCGAGGTCTGCGCAATCCGAGTAACTAATCCAAAAATTATATTTCTATCGAAATAATTTGCGGGGACTTTAACATAAATTTTAACTGCAACGGCAGTACCTTATACAAATTTTATGTATTAACGAGGGCTTAAGATTTCAGGATAACCAACTTTAGCAATACAAGTACAATACACCTAACAATATGACACCAGACTGGTTGATCCAGCAATATCAGATCACAGCTCCATAGTCACCACATTTTACATAACGGTGAACATAGAGAGGGACACATGTTGTTGCAGCCCCGCTGCAATTAAGATAATCTCCTCATCACCGTAAATCTATCCGCGGCCCTATTTGATGTGTTATTGGCGGATTTAGTTAAGTGCCAGCTGGGAAGATCCAGCTTATCCAGGAACAATTTTATTGAATTGAGGATTGGTTTTCCCAAATGACCACCATTAACGTAATTTGTAGGGTTTTCCCCAAACGGTCTGTTGAGGCCTCTAAATGGCCCACTAATGCAGTTTGGAGAAGCCAGAAGCAATTATAAGATTTGTACTCCAGGTACGAGGCATGGACCAATCCGGGAACGCTCGCGACCCCTTCCCCTGCAGGAGCAAGAAGTACCCCGGATTTCGAAGATTGTAGAGTAGAGCAGTCTAACACCAAAACTTCGGCGGCGACCATCTCGCCTGTAATTTATTCACCAATTAATTTCAATATACAAATTCTTCTCAAGTAACTTGTTGAGTACTATATTTCACGGTCCTTCGAACAAAGGTGATAACATCACGATACCAATAATCCTCGCGCCGCACACATACGCGTTTGGTTTTACGACCCAAATCATAAGCGTCGCGGGACAAGACACATGTATTACAGGTAAATTTATCACAGCAGCAAAAATGATTAAATTTAAAAACAATATTTCACACCGTAACTTCCTGGAACCATTAGATAAAACTCATAATTCACAACAAAAGTTTGAGACTTTTTTCAATAACTTTATGAATACCTTTGATCAGTGCTTTCCATTAACAACACGCCTATAAAAACATACACAATCACCTCGAAAGCACTGATATACAGACGGAATGAAGATACAGCAAAACACTATATAAGCTCTAACCACCATCTACGAATGTACATGTGTTAAGTTCATAAAGGCGGAATTAAACAAATTACAATCCCCATATCAAATCGATTAAAACGATGCTAGAAAGACCTATAATAGGAATAAAATACTAAACAAGCCTAAAGAAATCTGGAAATTAATAAATGACACACGCAAGAGTAAATGTACTCCTATATCCACCAAAATATCATCAAACAGTATGCAAAACTACTTCGTCACCGTGGTAACGGACATAAATTCTGTCTTAACATGTGTAACAGTGTAGATTTCAAAACTACACTATAAAATTTTAAAACAAACTCATACAGTTTATTCTTTCTCGAGCCAGTTTCGCAACATGAAATTAAAACCATTATCAGAAACCCAAAAACTTCGAGCTCAATATATATGGTATAAACGTACGCATATTACAAGAGATTGCCGACAATCTAAGTAAAATACTAGAACACCTTATAAATCATTCATTTACCGAAGGAGTGTTGCCCAACCAATTAAAAAAAAATGCAAAGTAGTACCGATTCACAAAACGGGCAATATAGACGAGATAAGCAACTATTGACCAATTAGCATAACACCAATTTTATCTAAAGTAATGTGTAAGTAATGTGTCAAAATGTATTAGCAGCAGCCACTATTGGTACGTGTCAGGCAGATCAACATTGAGTGCAGTATTAGCACTGGCGAAGGACATACATCAGGCATTCGAGAATAGTGAATAAACTACAGCAGCCTTCTTCGATCTAAGCAAAGCCTTCATACGGTGAATTGGGACAAGCTATTGTATAAACTAAATTATTACGGTGTAAGCGGCATACCTCGAGAGCTAATCACACCGTTTCTGTATGACAGAGCAAACTGTTTACTATCAGGGCACATGTTCAGACAAAATTGGCCTGAAACAGGGAAAGGAACAATTCTAGGTCGATTATTGTTTCTGATATACACGAACGATCTGAAGGTTAATGTAACCACGGCCGATATGTATCAATATGCAGACGATACAACACACGTCGGAAGGTCTGCGAGTAATGGAGCTACACGACTAGAACTAGAAAGCGAAGCTGTAAAATGGTTCCAACAAAATAACCTTGCCCTTAAGACCTTGCCCTTGAACCTTAAGTTAATCTTAATAATTTATTCAATTAGCAAAATCAATAATACATCATTATTGAAAATATAATATTGACTTATAAACAAATTAATTCATGATAACATATACATGGCATCCGGGAATCGAACCCAGAACCTTTAACTTACTTTACATTTAAATGTTTCGAAAACATACGGAAGACAGTGATTTTATGAAACTATACGTTGGCGTTATAATGGTTACTGCCATCAATTTGACAACGTCAAGAATATACCTGCCATTTGGTAGAGGATCAGTTTGAAAAGATCTGTTAAAGAAATATTATAAATTTAAAAAATGGCGACAAGTAAGGAGAAACGAAACACAAACTGATAGAGCCATACAAAGTAGTTTCATCGCCATAAGTTTGGGAAACGGTAGCTGAATATGGAGCTGAGTATACAGGGACTTCTCGAACTTGGCGACAGGTTTGAAGAGAGTATAGTTTAGAACATGTTTCATCGAATCATTGCTGAAATCTCAATGATTGAAAAGTTTGTGCGGAAAAACTCGTTCGATAAGCTAATTTCCAAGAACTATTGTATCTTATTCTGACTTTTTGCTTTTTTTGATTTACAGGAGATGAAATATTTGATTTTGAGTACGATCTAGAAATATAAAGGCCGAAAACCCCCATTTCATTTCGATCAATAGAAATCTCGAATGACAAAACGAAAGTTAATGCTCATCGTTTCTGTTTGACTATGAAGGATTTGCGCACAAAGAATTTGAAAATAATAATATAATAAAACACTTTTTTTCTACACACAAGTAATAATTTATTTCTTATCGATTCATATTAATTATAATCCAAAATTGTTTGCAGTTCTAAAGTTTTTTCGTTTGATAAAAACATTTTTAAGTACTGTATACTGGTAGCCGTTACTTTGTGGAACATGGTAAATGAATTAAATAAAACAATTTTAGTTTGTTACTTCCACTAACACATTTATTTTACAAACATAATTTAGTGACTGCGGTTTCGACTACTTTATAGTTATTGTCAAACTAAGTACAAAAATTGAGAATGAAACACAATATATACCCTAAATTTTACAACAATTAAAGAGGGGAGAGAATATAAGATCTGTGTAAGAGTTCCAACGATTCCAATAAATCAGTTTAAGCCCTTTGTCGGCCAAATGTAGTCACTGCAGAAACTGCAGTAACTAAATTATTTTTGTAAAATAAATGTGTTAGTGGAAGTAACAAAGTAAAATTGTTTTATTTAATACATTTTTAAGTATTGCAGATTTGTTGAAAGTTTCCGAAAATTTGAGGAATATTCTGAAATGTTTTTTGTGGATTTTATGGAAACACTTACTTGTGCAAGAACTGAGTATCTCCATAAATTAAAACAGAAGACCATACAACGCTTTGACAGGTGATAGTAGAGTTCAAAACGAGGAACAAATTCTAATGAACCCAGGTCCAAGTGTACGAGGTGTGGCTATTAAATAACGAGACTGTTGTGATTACAGACGAACTGTGCATGTCAAAAGGTTGTACGGCACACCATTCTTTAGTGTAAAACCCCCTTTATCGGCTGCCGTAAACTGCATCCCAGTAAATAGATTTGTCTGCACGTGGCTTTTATTTTCGTAAATTATGTTTATGTTTACTAATTATGTAACTAATATTATTGAACAGAGAGTTGTCATAAAATTCCAAATAAAACTTGGACAAAAGGCTAAAGAAATTTATGAGTTATTAAAATAAAGTGTATGGCAACGAATGTTTGTCCCGTTCACGTGTTTTTGAGTGGTATAAAAGTTTTAAAGACTGCTGAGAGGACGTTGAAGATTATGCCCGCCCAGGTCGTCCTGTCACACCAAAAACAGACAAAAACGTCGAAAAAATTAACCTTATGGTACGTTCCAATCGACGATCTATAAAGAATGTGTAAGAACAATTTACATGAAGATCTTAATATGACGAACCTTTGCGCAAAAATGGTGCCAAAAATCCTTTCCATGGATCAAAAAGAAGCTCGGCAAGGAATTTGTTCTGAAGCATTTGAAACCATCAAAAATGAACCAGCATTCTTGCAAAGAGTAATAACGTGTGATGAATCGTGGTTTTTTACGTATGACCCAGAAACCAAGCGTCAATCCATGCACTGGAAGACTCCAACATCACCGAGAGCTAAAAAAGCTAAAATGAGCAAATCAAAATTCAAGGCTATGATGTTTGTTTTTTTTTTTTTTATATTAATGGGATTGTGTACCTTCACTGGGTTCCAGAAGGTCAAAATATCAATCAGGTATACTACCTTGAAATCCTTGCTCACTGCGAGAAAGAATTCGTAAAAAAGACCCGAATTATGGAAAAATAAATCATGGGTGCTGCATCAAGACAATACACCAGCTCACACTGCATTGTCAGTTAAATTATTTCTCGCGAAGTACAGCATCTCGGTGTTGGACCATCCGCCTTATTCACCTGACCTGGCTCCGTGTAACTTTTACCTGTTCCCCAAGATCAAATCCGCGTTAAAAGGGACACGTTTCGATAGCGCTGAAGAGGTTAAAAAAAAAGCGGCAAACGTCATGAAAGATCTGACGAATGAAGACTTCCAGCACTGTTTCGATCAGTGGAAAATTCGTATAGAGAAGTGTAGGGATCGTGGAGGGGTGTATATTGAAGGGGATAACTAATTTATATAAATACATTTAAAATATATGTTTTTCAGTGTCAGTCTTGTAATTTAATAGCCACACCTCGAATGATAGCCTTATGCACATTTAATATTGGACTCCCCTGGTTTTAGATTTCATCAATTTATTTTATACCTTTTGCACCGGATGCAATCTGTTAGTTTGTTTCTCAATGAAGCTGGCTACGTTAAGTAATACGTACACATATTTTGAATAACAGTGGCACGCGGTTGCCCGGTAGTCAAATTATACGCTCCCACACAATTATAATAGAGTTGTAATCTGGTCTAATGTGTTACCTGTGTATAACCGGTACCTATTAATGAATCGAGTACGGGAGATCCCAAAAATAAAATAATAGGGTGAGAAGCGAGCATACTAAGAGGGGATATGGTTCCAAATCAGCACGTGCAGTAGTCGGGCTAAACGTATGTATAAACATTGGTTTAGCTATCTCAAATACAATCAACGGAATTAAACATCATCCAGAACTTCTGCATTGAACAAGTCGCACAATCAAACAAGTCCTTTGAAATAATTTCCCTAATAAAATTGCTACACCTGTTATTTTTTATTAAGCATGTTTTAGTTTTAGTTTTTAGTCAATGTACACTCCTTTTACAGTAGACGACAAATTATAATTATTAACCGGTGTGAAGTGTAATGCTCCTGTAATTTACAAAAAATAATAGCTCCTCATTTGTGGTAATTGTGAAATCAGTGAGTGCTCATCGAATCCCAAGAAGTAACTGGCCTTAGTTTAATAATAATAATGATTTATGGATTGAATGTAAGTACCTTGGAGTAAAACTAACACAAAACGGGAAAATTGACTTGGAAATAAGAACTCGGATTAACCAAGGCAGAAGAGGCTTCCCTTCTTAACTCTGTGCTGTGGGACGAGAATGTGTGCAATAAGAATAAGCACAACATCTACAATGCCTTAGTAAGGAGCGTAAAGACCTTAGGATGCGAAGTATGGCAATTTGGAAGAGCGCTGGAGAGACCTTTGCTAGAGGAACCGAAATGGACTTCTACAGAAGATCAAGGATTGAGAAAATTAGAAACATCAGAATAAGGGAAGAACTGGACATAAATCGCACTATTATCGACGACATTCGAGCAAAGCAACTGGCTTGGTACAGGCACCTACAAATAATGTCAGAAAAAAGACTCCCAAAAAAAATAATTCCTATGGAACCCACAGGGAAGAAGGACAAGAGGCAGATCCTAGAGGAGCTGGAGAGAGGGAATTGATTCCGAAGGATAAAGACCTTCAGGAAGGAGACTGGGAACATCGAGACTAGTGGAGATTGGAAATCGGAAGACGTTGGAGAGTAGTCCAGTCAAATTAGACTTTTTGGCGGAAATAAATTATATAGTTTTGAAATTTCCTATACATACTATTCCACATCCCGTTGATTGCACCGTGTTCGCTGGTGAGATTCGCCTTGTTAAGGTTTGCTGGCTTTGCAACTGTTGCATAGCTAGTTTTAAAAGGGGTCTTTGTGTTTATTTGTTTCTCCATATGATTAATTTTGTCTTTTAGTAATAAAGACTTTTCAACAAAGACTTTGTTCTTCTCCACCATTTCATGGAGAACGAGTTTGAGAGTATCATTTTTCCAATTTTAAGTATGTGACTTCTAATGCAATTACAGCTCCGCGGTTTTCCATAAGTGGGCTATCTCACCTGCCTCATCCTGCGGAATTTCTTGCCTCCCGTTACAAGGGCGATGACGTTATAGGCACATGGAATGGAAACTATGATCAGAATCAGTGCACACTTTTATTATTATGAATTATGAATGGATTATGAATTCCATTATCTTTGCACCGTTCACATTTAAATTCTGTATTTTCTCTTCCGGACATTTCGTTCGTTAACATGTCAACAGTATCATCTATTCTCCTGAAATTTGTTGTTATTCTTGTTTCATATATATGCCATTTTAATATTGTCAATTATAATTGGGAAAACCTTCGGGAATGCTACTGGATATTTTTTTAATGTTTGGTCCCTCGTCATTTTGTGCAAAACAGAAAAATGCGAAATCTCTTATTTTTGGGTCGAGTGACAGGGGCGAGTGATAGGATAGCGAGGGTACTGGTACGAGGAGTATAACACTGTGGCGCTTGATTTCAAAGATAATAATATACATTTATTATATGTGTATAACATAGAAATTATAAAATTTAAAATCTAATGCTGAAATCTATTGCTAACTTCACACCGGTTAATTATAATTATGTGATCATGCTATAGTGGCCGAGCGTTAATTTTTCCCAGTTGCCTCGCTAGCCAGCTGGGTTGAACTCGAGCGGCGCGTATAACTCAAGTGATGATGTGTATGCGAACAGCCAGTAATATCTTGTTTTACTTCTTTCCATGTTGCTGCATATTGCTCTTCTGCTCACAGCATTTTACCGTTCGCGGTAATTTAGCTTCAATTTATCGGTGTGTTCTTATAACACAATAAAAACCAGAAAACTCTTGCGTATACATATACCAAATAATGTTCAGGAATACGTGTTACCACGCATACCTTTCCCATTAGTTGCATATAATTTCTACCAAACGTTTATTCCTTATCTACACATTATTCCTGTGAGTAAATTTGTGTTTCGATTTATTTGTTTACAGGAGATATTTTAATTTCAGTTCATGTTCCGAGTGGCGCCCATAAAAACCTACCCCGCTTGAAGCCGAAAAACTCCGAGCCGCCGTCTAGAGCAGGGCTCAGCAGAAATATGGCAGACAGATATGACTCTTTCAGAATATAAATATGTCTCCTTTGGCACAAAAAATATATTTCTATGTATAAAAAATAATTTCTTGTTTTGGTGCGCAAACAAGTGGATCACAAAATGTTGGGCTTTCAATGTATTATTCACCAAGAAGCTTTATGTGCACAATCTTTTGCATGATAAAATCTGTGAAGTAATGGAACTTATTATCTCATTAAGATTATAAGCACAGTAATGGCAAGAAGCTATTACGTGAAGTGGACAATGCATAGTCTGACTTGCGCTGATATGCAATAAAGTTAGATTTAGATGACTTTCGCGAGGGGGAGTTCTAAAACGATTCTCACACATTGCTGTTTTTATAGTAGAATAAATTTGTAGTTTCAAACAAAAACTAGTTTTGTTTGCTGTAACGGCGAACCTGTGCGCATATCATTTTTTTTAAGGAACACCTCGAATTTGGACTTTCGATAGAATTCAATTACTTTAAAGATTGTATGGATAGAATGCGAAATTCCTTCCTCGAAAGTTTCCAAGAGTTCAGAAATAACAAGCACATATTATCATTTTTGACAAAACCATTGATATGCGAATTAGAGTCTTAGATGTTTCAATATTTTCGAATTTAGGTTTTGAATTCCAATTTATTGATCCTATTTATTGATATGTAAGGAAAAATGGGCATATAAATTCTTTGATTTGGTACACAAAGTGGAATAACATGATCAAGAATGATGTAAATTAATTTCAGATCACAACTGGATACATGGAACAGTTTTCCAGAATCATTTGGTATATTGACCATGTTTGATTCGAAATTTTTCAGTAAGGAAACTTTTTCTAGCATACATTTTATTAAGAGCAAATTGACAAGTTCCGTCACAGATGAGACTCTTCAGGCTTGTCAGCTGTTGAAAACAAAGAACCAACTGGACATTGACAATCAAGCACGCGAAATATGGGGACAGAATAGCAGTGGTCATTAAAACTAAGCGTAATAAAAAAAATGTAACATATTTTCTTATTTTTCACTTTGTAATGAAATTCTTTATGTTAATTATCTAACTGGTATTCGCTTACAAATATACTGCATACTGTGTCGATTAATTATTGATTGATTAATTAATCAAAAAATCTGCGACCATCGTAAAAAGTGCAGTCCGCGTGAAAAGGGGAGCCGAGGAAATATTTAAGTCTCGCGAAACGCAAACCGATTAAAAGGTGGACATTTGCTGATCACAATACCGATTGGTGGTGAAAAGCAATTGAAAACGGTTTAAAAATTGGTGACATATAATTAAGTACACTCTTTTAAGCTGATAGCCAGCCATGTGAACGTTTATATAGGCCTTAGAATTGCGCGATTGCCAGTTATCATTTAGCATCAGTTGTTTTGTAATTTATTCCTTTTTCGCAATATCAGAAGACAAGGATCCAAGTGGACAATTAAAATTCCAAAGAATTGCTTCCCCTGAGAATGATGATACATATTATTTTGATAATTCTTAATTTGAGGTAAACACAGCCGATATAAACAAATACTGCTTGGGATATGTTGCTTTTCGAACACCAGTATTATCTCTAAAATCCATGATATGGTGTGAAAGATCGCAGAGCTAAAATGTGCGCCGTATATTACATGAGTATTTGGATATAAAATAAGTTACTACTTCAGAAGCAAGCTGGCGATCTTCAAGCGAGCATTAATTTATTTCAACGTATGACACAAATTACTTTAGACTAATATTTTGAAAAAAACATTTAAATTTGTAGCCGCGGTAATATCAAATTTTCACGTAATGTCATAAATTACATCATTTTAAACATTACTGTATTTCAACTGGTTTAAATACCGATCATAATCACTGATCAGATATTAAGCATCCTAACGGTTCAGTTGTGCGATAATGTGTTGTTATTAAAATATGGCTTCAGAGTTTCAGAAACACTTTACAAGAATAGACTCAACCACATTCTTTGTGTTAATTTAATTGGGCTTTTAATATTAACCTAAACCTAACCTAACCTAAAAATAATAACGAATTTCATCATGGATCAATAATTTTGATGTAAAGCCAAATATGTTTCATTCATCTGGCTCAAATAAGTAACATTAAGTTGTTAAAAATAAAAAATAAACCATCGGTCGACAACCGGTGGTCCGCGAGACAATTTCGGTACTCCGCAGAATAATCGGCACATCATTTACATTTCATTATTCTAAGAAACACTTCTAAGAAAATGCTAAAAATGTGTTTAAATATGTGCCCTACCTCCCCATTACATCACTAAAATTTCATGAAAAAATATAATACTAAATTATAGTAATTGTTCAAAGTGAACACTGTCGACTTGAAGACTAATATTTTGAAGAAACATTTGAATTTGTAGCCGCGGCAATATCTATAAGTGCGCTCTTTATGTTTAAGGTTTCACAAACGTTCGGTATCCTTTGGAGAAGTTCTTCCCTAGTATTTGCTCTACGAGCAATGGCAACAAGTCTTGTAATAAACGTTCGTAATCTTTAATCATTGCCATTTAATGCATTGCATTGCCGTCAAATTTTTCAAGAATAAAGTGCATATCTGCGGATTCTTCAAAAGTATACTTCATTTCGTAGTAAAATGTTACCAATACACTTGAACCAATGAAAACGTTGTCAAATCTTTTGGCAACGCAGATTTCTTATGCACGAACTTTCCACAATTAGAGAAATTAGTAATGTAACTCCAGCAAGTAGAATACAATCTTATAAACCAATTCCACGATTAAAAACAATACCTTTGTAACAAGATATAGCTGAAATAGGGAAGATAACAATTGAAACATACTAAACCAAGTGCAGCAAAAAAAAGTAGACTAAAAAGCCTACCTATGCAGCAAATTTAAATACACTTTGGATGTTCATGAAACATATTGAGTCAAATAATTACCTTGGATGGAATACGTTCAAGCAAAACTGGACCACTGGATTCGAGTTCGTACAGTTAAAAGTTAAATTCTTACCATTTATCACTTCAAATCCGAGTAATTATAATACATTGTTTAATGTTATAAGATTTGACACTTACAAAGATAGGTTTGTTGAACGGGTGTGAGGTTAGCAATAGATTCCAGCAATAGATTTATAAAAAAGTTTACTCACAAACAAAGCATTTTTTGTTTGTTTAGGCATCATTGGAAGTAGGATTGTCCTCTTAGTGGACCAGAATAATTTTCACCCCATTTAAATCCCGTACGGCATACCGAAATTATTTATAGTTACCAGACCCACTACCGGGCCGTTGGCATGCTCGCAGAGAAAAATTAATTGTACAATAATGTTCCCCACAATCCATAGAAGAAGAATCAAGAAAAATCAGAATGTACTATTTTCATATACTCGAGGGAAAAAAATCATGTATCTGCAATTAGTCAAAAATTCATGCTACGACATCTTATTTTCCATTTTTCCGACCCTTAGCACGCTCCCATACAAAAACTAATGATGCAGCATAGTTCTCTACAATCCATAGAACAGGAATCAAGAAAATTCCGGATGTATTATTTTCATATTCTCGAGAAAATAAATCATTTATCTGCAATTAGCTTGAAATTCATGGGACGACATCTCATTTTCCATTTTTTCCAGCCGTTGGCACGCTCGCATTGAAACAGTAACTATACAACATTGTTCCACACAAACTATAGAACAGGCATCAAGAAAAATCCGGATGCACTATTTTCGTATTCTCGAGAGAAAAAATCATTTATCTGCAATTAGTTAGAAATTCATTCGACGTCATCTTATTTCACATTTTCCGGCCGTTGGCACACACCCATACAAAAACTAATGATGCAGCGTTGTTCGCCACAATCCACAGAACAGAAATCAAGAAATATCAGAATGTATTATATTCATATTTTCGAGAAAAAAAAATCATTTATCTGCAATTTGTCAGAAATTCATACTACGACATCTTATTTTTCATTTTTCAGACCGTTGGCACGCTCCCATAGAAAAACTAATAGCACAACATTGTTCCCCACAATCCATAGAATAGGAATCAAGAAAAATCCGAAAAAATGTACTATTTTCATGATGTGATCTATTGGTATGAAAGTTAACATTGTTCAACCAACCGGTTAATATAAAAGCACAAAATACAGTTTGTTATAGGCAGATAACCTTACAGTAATTTTAACATTGATTCATATGTTGCGATATTTTTCTTTCTTCTTTTTTGGATGTATTGGTAACATCATGGCAGGAAGTGGCTTAAAAGAAGTTCTTTCAACTGTATATGGGTAAGTGTCAGGTATTGGAAGAATTTAGGTCCCATGCTATGCTGTGATAAAAATAGTAACAATTTCTGCAAATAATTAATGTAAAGTTTGCGCAAACATTTTCCTTTTGCACATGAATGTAGTGTTAAATGTAATTCACACAAATTTTGGACTTTCTCTACACATAGCGCAAAATGAAATTGCCATAATACCATTTGGGAAGGTGTCCCAAACCTCATGCATTATATAATATTAGTAATTTTCTTCTACACGTGAACATTAGCAACCTTAATATTGCTATTTTCTAAAGTAGAACAATCCAACTAATTAAAACATGTGTATAATTGTCCGTGATTAATTATACAGTTGCATTAATTAAATGCTATTCTTTGTCCATCACTTTTGTGTCATCTCGGTAATGCCGACCTGTCAGGTGGCTACCTTATAAACCACAACTTGGATGCGCCAATGTAAGGCTCAGTAATTAGCATCATCGACGGCACACCACTGTTTGATTGGTAAGTTCTTTTATTTTTCCGTATTTTGACATCAATAACGTAGTTAATGCTACATTTTGATACCGTATGTTTAATATATGTCATATCGGTAATGCTCTATGTGATTAGCTCCTGTTGAATAAAGAAAAACTAATGTAGTGATAAAACATGCTTCATAAGCCTGAACATTATGTCATTTTTTTCCCCAAATATTATCGTAATAGAAAGTGGTTTGGTTAATTTTTCTATAGATTGTCATTTTCGCAATGACGTATTCATTATCGAAATGACTGATTTTAATTTTCTGATGGTTTTACTTTAAATGTTGTTACAGCGGGTTAAAATTGAAAATGGCAAAACTGAAAAAAGTTAGAAAACAAAGAAATGCACGTGAAAAACTGCAAAATAAAGCAAGAGTTAAAATGTTTTGGCAGAAAATGTCTGAAGCTGATTTAGAGGGAAACCGGAGAAAAGACCGAGAACGATATCATAAGAAAAAAGAACTGGGACTGATAAAAACTATAAAGAAATGTGACGCAAACGAAGAGCGAAAAAAAAAACAGATTTTGAAGTTAGACACAAGAGACTTGTTGAATCAAAATACACCATCATAATCGGACAATGAAGAAATTCCGATAAATGTGGAACAATTAACGGGTAGTTCTAAAATAATGCGTGGTAGAAATAAAGTACGGCGTGACCGAGCACAATCATACAGACGTTTCTGCGCAGCTGAAGACAATTTTTTTAAACTTAAAGGATGTAGCTAAATATAGAAAACGGTTGTATAGCCCGTCGACTCAAACGACAAATAAAAAAAGTTGACACCGAACACTAAAGTCAACCGAATGACTAGAGGCTATAAAATACCAGCTGAAGTTAAAATACGATTATTGTTTGGTGAAGTATTGGTACACCAGCTCGAGACTAATATAAGTAAAATAAATAATGAAAAGGAGAAACAAATACTAAGAAAAGTAGTTAGTGGTAATATTTTGAAGAAATATCGTCTAATTGGTGAAGCAAAGACACTAACTAGCTACAAAATGCATAAAAAGTTCCACGGTAGTGTTCAATTGACACAGTATGAAACAAAGAAAAGAAACCAGAAATAAGGTCAAAAAGCAGAAAAGACTGCAGTAAGATTCGTTGAAAAACCTTTACCTTTCATTTTTCGTATTAATATAGGCTTTTAAACAAAATAACGCATTACCGAAATGACATTGTACATTACTGAAATGACTTCTTTAATTATAGAAATACTAGAAGGTTTTTCAATTTTGATCGCTGCTAACAAAAGATATGCATACAATATGTACGTAAGTACAATATGCAACTTCTATTTTTTTAGAAGAAACATATTTTTGTTTTCGAAATACATTTTACAAATTCTCCCATTACCCATATGCTGATAAAACGTGTGGCCAAATACTATCAGGACATACTTAATCAAGAGCTGTGCGTGGTCGCAGTTTACTACAGCTAGCCTTTCCAAAAAATATCTTTAAAGATCTTAAAAACGACACTTGGAACACCTGTAAACTGTGGATTACCTACTTTCCATACGAAAGTAGGTAATCCAATTAAAGATCTCAAAGATTTCATAGCTGCGGAAAGAATGAGAAACTGAAATTTAAATTTCAAACCTATATAATTAATTATTCCTTTTGTAGATGCTGCAAAGCACTTCCACAGTTTAATAACCTCCGATATAATAAACATCATTGATTATAAGATACTTGTAACCGTGCAATACAAAATAATTTTTCATCAAATACGCTATTGAAATCCATGAAAGTAGATGGTGGACCATTTAGATGTGGAGCAACCCCAAGTCATGTTTTTAAATGGAAAACACAACGATATTATAACGCACGCAGTGGACGGAATGGAAGAATTTTGTGAAGTTTCATTTACACCATATCAACATGTGACGCTAGTTATGGCAGAATAAATGAAGATACTGCGGCCTTTTTTTTATTTTTTATTTACTACCCTTTTCCTCACGCAATTTATACAGGGATTAAATGTCATGATTGTTAAAAAGATGTTGGTATTAAATTAAAAAATAAAATACGAGGTCCGAACATCAAAGATTTAAAAATGACAATAAAATAAACTGTTAAATCTGTAAAATCTTTTAATATTCTTTTAAATTTCTTATAATTTGAAAAATAAACCGTGCTATTTAAAATTTCAATAAATATCGCAAAAAAATATGTTTTTCCATAAAAAACATTATTTAAACAATATAAATATTTCTGATTTCAAATAATATATTGACATTAAAGAATATATATATATATATATATATATATATATATATATATATATATATATATATATATATATATATTAAAAATCGCTACCGTTATTGAAAATTACGAAGTGTTTTTAACTATTTTTCAGCTTAATTTACTGACTAGGAAAGTACTCCTTATATCCCTTTATATAGTGAAATCATTTTTTCACTAATTATGTTTTATTATACAAAATAACATTAAAAATAGAACATTTCGTTCGTAGACCGTTATGATATCCACACAAGCTCTCTCTATTCATGAACTTGAATTTACATTACGATCTGTAAAACGGGGTTGTACACCTCCACATTCCAGCCCCGGTGTGTCTAGGGTCAGGGTTAGCATTCAGTGATTGGTCGTTGGAACTGCAACGGTTCACGGCCCCTTTCCAGTCGTTTTAATACTATTGAGTTTTGTTTTTGGTGCTCTAAACTAAAAAGAGATGCGGTGCAATGGGTCCGATTTGCAGACACCTATTAGACAATCGTTGATTTTAATTGCGCAATACAAATACTATTTTGTCTTATATGATTACAAGTATCTTGTAATCGATTATGTTTATTATATCGAAGGTTATTTAACTGTCGGTCGTGATCCCTTAGTGGGTCCTTTAAAGAAACTATTGAGATACATATTTAAAAAGTCTTTAATTTTGCATAGGTTTAACAAGTTTCAGCCTTTGTATAATATTGTAATAGTATTTTGCGTCCAGTAGATTACTTGGGTACTGTTACAAGTACTACCGGACGTGTATCGTAATGCATTTTACTTCATATTGTAAGTATGTTCTGTATCATTATTTTATTTAAAAAATCAAAAAAATCACAATATATTGTAAGAATCGCACTCTTTTTTCCTGTAGCAACTGTCGTTGCTGTTGTTTTACATTATATATTTGACACTTTAAAATGGACGTCATAAACGTTTGTACCTCGTCATCGAACAAGGACTAGCATCAACCCCGGAATACACGGGCAATACAAATTGTTCAATTAGGGCACATATTAATATTCCCAATACATAAGGCCAAATTTATGTTTGCGTTTCTAATAAATGTCAGATTTGATTTATAAAAATGAAACAGTCCGGTAAGTAGCGACGCTTACCGGCTCTGGTGCTGTTTAACTCAGCTACCGGACTCAAATTGATAATGTAATCGAACATCTACCGGATAGTATGAAGTAATTATGTTTTTTATGTATTACCGTGTTCGTCCATTCCTTCGGTAATATATTTTATTGTATAAATGTTATTTCTCAAATATATCTAGTTAGGTTTTAAATTGGAGAATTGCGAAGGTTAAATTGATTTAGTATTTTGAATTGCGCAATATTTTTGCTTGTTAACATTAATACCGTATGTTCATAAAAAAGTCCGTCAGGGGCGGGTATGGAAACTTAAACGTATGTCCGTGACTTGATTCAGATGCATAAAATTCAAATCGAATGTCATTATATTTTTGACATTAACAGACAGCTCGTCAATGTCGAAAATATCGCATCTTTCGAACCACAGATATCGGCTTGATCGGAGAGCCCCTTTCGTAATCCTGGACCATAATTGTACTGCGGCTTGATCGGAGAGCCCCTTTCGTAATCCTGGACCATAATTGTACTGGAAGGACGTCCGAATATTGGCCATAATTACCATTTTCCAGCTGCTAAAGTTTTATGGCATCTCCAAATTGCCAAGTTGCAAATTCGCTTTCGATACAATTTGTGTTGACACTGTCTACCATGGGTCATCTGCATGGATGTCATCGATATTCTTCAGGTGCCCCATTCACAATAGTTCAGCATCCCAGATCCTCGTAAATTATCTTGCACCCATAGGTACTCTGCTGCCCGTGCGATTGCATCCTGTAGTGCACCTGGTGCGCATCCTCACATCATAAGTCCGCCTGCTCCGATATGTACTCTACTGCCCGTTCGGCTGCATGTGGCACTACTGCTCGTCGTGGTAGGTGGTCACATTTGGCCTGTTGTTCTTCACTTGCTCCCCTGGTGATAACCATCTTCACCAACTAACATGCACTTATGTCCACACATAATAGACACGATACAAAGGCGTCGGCTACGATACAAGCGGTGAGCGGCTACGGCGAGCGACAGAACATCAAAACAAATGTTTTGTTCGCGTTTAGAATGCAGCGTGCTGGGAAAACTTGACGTTATGCGCTATGCACTCACCGCTGCTCCTTAAAGGAGCAGCTTAAAGGTTATGAAGGACGAAAATGTTTCAGCTTCTGCTGTCAGTTTAGGCTCTAATTAATAAAATAGACTATTGTATTACACTTTATTTACACACCAATTTTAACGTTACAATAATAACTCTCAGTTCACAGTTCTACTGCGGAGTGCTAGAACTGATGCACAATGACGATTTGTTGTTTTTAATCGTTATTTGGGCGGAATCCAGGTGTTACCTATCTGGGTACATTAGGCCTCGAGTACGCTATGGGCAGTGAGATGTGGCCAATATTAATGTCTAGGAGCAGCACACTGCTTCAAAACGTTTGTTTTGTCGCTGTGCTGCTCACCGCTTCAAAACGTTTGTTTTGTCGCTGTGCTGCTCACGCTCGTATCGTACCCATGGCGAAACTCTCAAAGAATGAGACATTGGAGCGCTGATAACTCCCATATTTTTTGCGAGGCTCAGTTACATCCAGAAAACCTTGGCTTTTTTGTGGTGTCACAACCAAGGATTATTGGACCAGTATTTTTTGACTTTACAGTAAATGGTCGCGGTACACTTCAAGCAAGATGGGGCCAGAGCTCATACGGTTCGTGAAACCATTGAGTTTATTCGCCAGTTTTTGCTGCAGCCTGAACTGCAGGCCAGAATTTCCTTCGAGATCCGCGAATTTTACACCTCTCGACTACATATTTTTTCCTCACCTGAAAAACAATATTCAAGACCCGATTTAAAACATTGAATAGCTGAGACAACATACCACTGAAAAATGCGGCAAATCGCTTCGCAAAACCTGTAGAACACGTTTGAAAACATGGAACGACGAGTTCAATTATGTTTACGCGAAAATGGAAGTTATTTCAAACAATTATTGTAGCCATTTTATTTGTGAGTCTGAATCAAGTCACGGACATATGTTGGAATTTCCACAGCCGCCTTTGATGGTGTTTTTAATGAACATACGGCAGTAACGAGCGTCTAATTAGCAGGGTTTTTTTTCTAGTAGTATCAAGACTTGCGCCGTTAATGAATTTTCAATTCAATGAATATACAAACGCGAATTTATTCGCCAAGCATTCAGAGATAAGCAATATAATTTACCAAAGGACAAGCATAATGCAATAAAATTAAATCATGAGTTTTATTAGATGGCAAAATGTGAAGTAGTAGGAAAAATTTAATCTCGTAATGATACTTGAGGAAAAATCAGCCTTACATTATATGACTGGACGACTTTACGGAACCGCCGGTACATAAACATTAAGGTATATTTTAATTTAAAAAATACAAAACCTTAGGATAAATAATATTACAGAACGGCAGATACAATAATTGAACTATTCAATTCAAAAGTTTCTGATTTTGGCATGAATGAATCGGATCAATCTGCATCAACACCGGCCGTAGAGTCGTTATGGCAAAATATGGAAAATTGTTTGAATGTATATACCAATTATGTTATATTCATGGCATACATTTAGCTGTAAAAGATAGCATAGTTGATAGCACTGAATTAATGATTACTTTCCTGAATCCGATATCGATGATAAACGAAATAATACTTTAACCCAGGCATGTGCAACCCACATGCGGCCCTTGAGCAAGAGTTGTGAGGCCCGCCATTGATTTTTTTCGGTGTATATGCACGGCCCGCCAAACTTGCTTCACAGTTTATTCTTTTAAATTAGCGGTTAGAATTTGCCTCCCGATTAGGAAATTCTGTAATAACGACCGGCGAGAAGATGCTATGCTAGTATGTACTGGTAAATTCAGGAATGTTCGAGATGCTTTGCTTAGGCCACCCGCTACTCGCTATATAAGGAGACGTAGCTGCGATTGCTGGCAGTTGGCTGCCGCTCTGAGTTAAGAACAGTAGGGAAATGCGGAAGTTGTGGGTTAGTCAAGTTCAGATTGTTTGATTGTTTTGAAATATGAAAAAAATCTGGTCAAAAATATGTCTGGACCTTTCAAGTAGTAAATACAGAAAGGTTCATCAAGAACATCGTACCTTTCTGGAGAAGTGGACCCAAGAGTAATTGTTTGTTATTTATAAGCCAATGTGTCTGACATGTAATGAATCTGTAAAGTGACAATACGCTGTGGTGAATGAAATGTATTACTGAATTGAAAATTATAATATTGTTCAATCTGATGGTACTGAAAATTAATGTAGCTCAACTAAGGATGACGTTTCTAAATAGGATATTGTTGATGTACCAAATGATACTTAAACCAAAAGATACCCAGTCGACCAAGTACCCAGTCAACTTGATTTAAAATTCCCTGACTTTTTCAGGTTTACCAGGATCATCATATAATGAAAATTCCAGAGATTGTATTAATATTTTATTATACATTAAGCCTAAAATCCAAATATCCAAACAAACAAAATGAAATATTACACTATTATTACTGAATATTTTCTGAATACTAATATATACAGAGACCACCAAAAAGCCGACATTTTATGAAAAAAAATATATATTATAAATTTTCCAAAAAACCTATTTGGAGCACTAATTTGTGCTTACCTAGAAAATCTGTTTATTTTAGTTTATTTATATATTAAGTGTAAGGGGGAACGGGTTGGCTTCGAAGGCGGCAGCATTTCACCGACAAACGGATAAAGCGGCGGCCGTCTACAAAGGAATTACCGCCACGCCGTCGGTGTCACTGCTTACAATTTTCTTCTGTGTCAATTGGAAACTAGAACATCTGCCGCCCAATGCTCGGGCCTACTTGGCCGAGGCTCAGGTGTTACCTATGGCTCTGATATTGCCCACTCCTGCCTAGCCACCCCCACTTTGAAGTTTCAAAAGGCACCCCCACGTTGCGATACCTCATTTTAAAGCTTAAAAAAACAAATGTAGAGGCTTGATAAAAATAGATTTTTGTCCATAACTTTAGAAAAAAAAAATTATATCGAACGAATGGAAGTTCCTTTCAATGACACAAAAAAAAACATGTCGAACCAGTTTTCGAGGTAGATGTTAAAAACCATGTTACTTGAATTTTAAATGTCTGAAAATATATGTTTTTTTGTTGCATACAAAGGAACTTCGTTCAATGTAATTGTTTTGGAATTTTTCAGATTTATATTTTTTCCAAAACGTGTGGACGAACATATTTTATTTCACCCCTCTAGATTAGTTTTTTTCAGCTTTAAAATGTGAATTTTATTTTCAGCTTTTAAAGGTGTCGGTGACATTTGAAATTTTAAAGTGGTGGCGGCTATGGAGGAGGGGGTGACACTCAAAATTTATTTGACTTTAAAAAGTTGTTTTTAAATTTCCCCCTCGAAAAATCAATCGATATGTTTTTTTTTCTTAAATAAAGTTAACTTGCATTCTAATGTATAAAGTTGGCTTGTTTTGAAATATACACTCGGTATGTACAGGGTGTCCCACACAAAGGATATTCGCTACCAGGCCATATGCTCTGCTTTACGTGAACTGCTGACGTGGTCCGGTGGTGTATCGTGGAGCCTTCATATGGGCGAGTTACATAACTCCCTGGCGCACTTTTGCAGAATTGTGTTACTTGAGAATTGTGATTTATTGTGTAGTGAATATGGGAAAAATATCCAAATTATCTCTGTGTTCTTGGAGAAGAAGCAGAAAAGTATTGCTTGCGAAAAAAAGGTAGAGATATAAATATATTTTTTCCACTTACATTTTGAATACTAACAACCAGGGTTGGTGTATCAATTAATTTTTTTATATAAATCATTGATTTAAATCAAAATTGTTTTTTTTTAAATTAATCATTGCTTTTACACTGTTTATGCATTCCAATAGGTGAATAATTCAAAATATAATGTAACTATAGAGTAAATCACATTTTTTGTCCATCACATGGTACATGGAATGGTTTTGAATCATCAATTCTTGTTCATGGGATGACAAAACAGGTCCCTTTTTTTCGCATGATTACAAAATTTGACCACGCTTCAATGTGACAAAACAAAATCAATCGATTTATTTAAAAAAATATATATATATATGATTATAATAATTTATATCGTGATGCAAATGAATTGATTTTTTTTTTAATTATTTTTTTTTAATAATTTTATTTCTTTTTAATTTAAATTTTTTATCACGCATTTGATCTCGAGTAGGAAATGCTATTTTTTTCTACGATATTGCAGTTTATAAAATATTAGATATTAGAGTACTTTCAAGTTGAAAACTTTCAACTTCAATTTAATTCAAAAACAAAATTTAAATCAAAATTTGTTTCAGAAAATTTGCAGAAATAGTGATTTCTTTAAAGAACATATGCACGCTAAATTAAAAGACTTTTATTTTATGCATTACTTGCCAGAACTATTAAAAATCGAGTATAAAGCTATGTAATGGACAAATCACAGTGTTTCAGTATATTGTAATTAATGTAAAAATGTTTTTGGAAATATTGTACATAATATAGATTTTAATAATAAAATGTTACTTCTTCGTTTTCGTATTGTTTTTGTAAATAATATATAGCTATGCCGATTTTAAATGAGGTTCAATGTGTATATTGTTTTAGAACACTTTTATACACACTATTATAGCTTATAGCATTAACTATTTTCTGCATTTTTTGAAACAAATATAATTTATAACATAATTAAATAAATTATTTTTATTACGATTTCACTAAATCAAATAAGTTGAGATAAAATAATATTTAAGTGTTAACTGCAGCATAGTTATGTGTTTTAATCAGTTCTCTAAAATTTGATTAATATTCCATCATAATGAATTATTTTAATAAAGTAATCTTACACATATATGTATACATCTACAATAACTCTTTGTTGAAATATAATCTTAAACTGCATTTTTTTACCATATGAAATTCGTTTTTACATATAATTATTTTTAATAAATTATAATTATAATTTTCAGAAATATGAGTTAATAATAATAATTATAAAACGAACAAGTAACTTAAATTTATGATATGTTAATTTATTTTAAAATTTAGTAGAGATTTCTAAAAAGAAAATGATCGCTGAGATAGATTTATTAACATTTGTTTAATGGTGGTAGCGTTAATATCGCGATACATTTTTATTAATTATAAATTAAATTAAACTATAAAAACAATAACTTCGCTAATATCACATAAGATATATTAATTTGTGTAGTAGTTTCGAATGGCAACTAGTATAACTACCAATCTATAGTAGAGTAACTATTTTCCTTATTTTTTATAAATAATATATTGTACAGTCATGCGCATTATGAAATCTTATCCGATTTTTTATTCGGTTCAGTATACAAGTATATCCGGTTACATCCGAATATCCCTACACTATATGCAATATGATTTCAGAAATGTCGCAAAAAATGTTTAACCGCAATAGTACCGCTGCCAGGCCATAATATTGTAATGAAAGTTCGAGGAAAGGGTGATCAAGAGCCGATCGTTGTCGATTGTAGTGCGAACCGTGCGAGAGGGACAATTGTAGGCGCGTCTTCCGAATGCCTAGAAACGCGACCTCAAATAACCGAGGTTTTTCATGAGATATTACAGGAAAATGGCATTGTCAATTTTGCTGTTAATTATATGTATTTGTAGATAATAGATCTGCGGTGTTCCCTATAGAGCGTTTGTGTTAATTTAATAGTTTGAAACGTTGAAATAGCATGTATAAATACAGTTAATAATTCACAATTTTCAACATTTCTTTTTCATGCTAATTTTTTTTTTTTTTTTTTCAAAAATCGGCTTCAATAGGGAACTGCTCATATACTTTAGGTTGGTCATGGATATTTTTAATTTATTAAATCGAGCCTCATTGCCGCTCAATGTCTCATGAAAAATCGTTAAAAACTCCATAAGAAATGAGTAGGTACGTTCCCCCTTAATGTGATATGGTTGTGGCAAATATATCTTGTACTTGACGTATGTGACAGCATTAACATGAATAAATTATTCTTACTCTCTTACTGTATTGAAGATGAAGTCATTCTTCTAGGTCCTGGTGATGATCATCACGACTCATCTTCTGAAGATGACAAGGAAGCGCAAGAGATTGAAAAAGCAGTACATAAAACACAAATTTCATTTGAAGAATATGGCCAAGTTGTTACTAAGGTTCGGAAAATTGTGAAACCCTTTCGCAATCTCCAACTAAGAATGACGCTGTCCTTCAAAAACATGTGAAAATGACAACGAAAGACGTGAGTGCCCATTCATCTTGGATGGTATAACTAGATGGAGTAGTCTCGTTCTAATGTTAGAGCGCTACCTGAAATTGAAAGATTGTACGAGCGCTAACAACTATATGTTCGGCCACTTCATAATTACTACCTAAATTTGTTATTCTTAATGTACTGGTACTACTAAAATATATTTATTAATGCATTTGTTTTTAATTTTAGAATCATGATTCTAGCTACTTTATGATGATAATATATAACAAAACATTACATTTTTTTATTTGTAAAGCCATATTTTATTGAACAAAAACCGACAATTAAATGTTCGGCCAAAATAAAACTTCATAATAAGAAGTAACAATTTAACAATTTGATACGGCGTAACATCGCATTTTGCTGCAATTACTGCTCGAATTCTTTTAGGCATGGAATTTACAAGGGATCAAATGCAGGTTGAAGTTAGCACTCAAACGTTCCTGTGTTCTATGTGGATTGTTTCTCAGTTTCAGTTTCATTTTGTGCCAAAGGGTTGCGATGACGTTTTAAGCAATGAACGCCCTTATGAAACTTCTCTCTCTCTTGTTTCTGTTTAATCTGTTTAGATTATCTTTCATACACACATCAAATTTCGACTCGTCGGTAAAAATAATCGAATTCTACGGCTCGTGTGTCTATGGTCGCTGTTCTGTACACCAAGCCAAACGGTTTTTTTTTTTCTAACGTTGGGCCAATAGTGGTTTTTCTATAGGCCAAAATATTAGATAGTTTTATCCCTATCATTATTGAAATATTTAGCATTGATCAAATTACCCAAAAACCGAGGCCGTTCTTATGTACCCACCATCTGCAAGTTTCCTGGTAAAGAGATAATCCTGTAGCCTCATTCCACTCAGCCGTTATTTTTCTTAGGTGCCTATTTATGCAGATTTTAACTAGATTTAATCTTTGTCGATCCTAAACTAAACTGGGACGTCCTGAGACTTTTCCTTTAATATCGGTGTTACCGTTTCCATCATATATTTTTATGATGTAAGTTACCATAGATTTTGATAATTGCAAGTCTTAGACAATTTATCTAATTTTTTCCCCGTCCAAATACGCTGATTAGTAAATATCTCACATTTTATGGCGTTCGAGCCACACCTGGAGCAATTTTTAAGCAAACTGTTCACTTAAAATTTGTCAAAATCACTAAGCCATGGATTAACAAGATGCCTTGTTTGCTTAAACGTGAAAACAGCATCTAAAGCTATCTGGATTTTAATTTGGTGATGTATCTAAAATGCATAATATTTTAGCCGAACATTTAATTGTCGGTTTTAGCGCAACAAAAATGTTATTTGACAAACATAAATTGTGATTTTTATTATAATTTATCACCACAGTTCAGCCAGAATACTGGTGATCCAAAATTTACGACAAATAATAATAATTATGATTTGCTGGTAACAGTTTATGTTTACATTTTTTAGATATACATTATGAAATGGGCTAACATATAGTTGTTAGGGCTCGTATAAAGAAGGCTCTAATCGATATTAAGTACGAGGATTCGTTCAGTGACGAAGAATTCGCAAAAATTGCTGAGGTCGTCAACTTCCAACACCCATTTGAGCAACAGTGGAGTTGTTGTCTGAACAAGATTGTACCCTGATTGACGCTGAAACCGCTCTGTCTGTGATGTTTTTATTTAACCATGGAAGGCTTCACATCTAATCTTGTTAAGACACTGTCCAACGTGTTGTCTGTGTCAATACAGGAAATAAGAAGTGATTTATCCGCATTATTAGTTTACTTGGAGAAAACACGTGAAGAGAGGACCCCAAAGAGTGAGGCACTAAGTAAAATCTTCTATACACTTTCAAAGCCGAAACTCCGCGCTTTAATTGTCCGAATGATAAAGCGTATTTGCCCGCCCCAAATTACGAGGGAGTCAGTGGAAGCAGAACTTTCAATAGCTCCTACCAAGGTCGAGGACGAAGAGGATCCACCCACAAAAAGGTCCATGACCCACCAGTCCGAAGAAGAAAACTACTATATCAAGCCTGATAGATCACCCCTATCAGGACTTTTCTCGGTAATTTGACGTTTTAGAGGTCCAGGAAAAAAAAAATAGCATAACATAAGTATACCTGAAGAATAAAGTAGAGGAAGTTTCGAATTTCGGAACTTATTGGAAGTAGACGTAACTGCACTGAACTTCAGAATTTTAGATGTGAACATAGGTCATGTGTGACATTGTTGGATGATTGGATGATAGGTAATTCAAATAGAAACTTACTTTTGTAAGACAAGTTTTTTTCTAAATGATATGCTTAACGCAATAAAAAATAATGTTTCAGACAACCAGTCTCGCCATTTTCTCGTAAGTATGACGTCATAGAGGTTCAGGAAAAAATATCATTACATAAACCTACCTAAAGAATTGAATGGAAATTATTGGAAATTACCGAAAGTAGGCGCAACTGCACTCAGCTTTCAAATATTTTTGTAAATACTATACTTTTTCTCCGATTACTTAAGAGTAATCACTTACACTAATACAGTATCTTTAAGAAGTGACTGTTTTCGCCTAAAAATGCCTAAAAACAATAACATTGACAATATTCGGAGAAAAGGTCAAACAACCTTAACTAACAATCAAGAAACAATCTTCATTAGGCTAACGACCCCTCATGGGGTCGCCTTATGTTTATAATATCTGTAATTATGACCGTTATTACAATTTCGTTTGTTTTCGATTCAATTTTAACCTCACTTGGAAACCACAATGTCACGATATTTTTGCAATCATCGCAAGTAGCGCCCTCTATATCGAAGAAGAGGAAATCGAATGCAAAACTCATAGGATAAATACGAAAATAGTCAGAAAAAGTATAATAAAATTGAAGCTTAAATTATATGTTGTGGTTTGGGGTAGGCCGGCCGATTTTCTTTGGGGTGGGTGGCGAATGACTGCGAGATGCGGTGTACGAGGAAGAAAGTGTTCCGGCGCGTCGAGCGGAGCTTTCTTGGCGTTTGTCGTAACAATAACTTTTATATGGGTCCCAGGTAATCCGCTCATTAGTCCGTTACTCGTAAGTACATACCTATCTACCTACATCCGTAATTTGCACATGTAAATCCCCTATACGTAAAATGCAGCAAATGACAATTAACATTAAAAAAAGGGGAAATATTGGTAAATAAAATAATTAATAAATACACAATAATATTACAATAAAATATATACAGTCTGTTCGATAAAAGCGCCCAAGACTATAGCGACTTCATTTGTTATATTTTCATCTACAAACCATATATATTATTAAATGGGGCGGTCTTAGCTACAAGTTGGTGAAACAAATTCTTTTAAGACCTTCATTTATTTGTTGTGACGCCACCGACAATGTTTTTAAATGACTCGGTATAGTTTTTTGGTGTATTCTTATAGAGCATTCACATTACATTTCACAGGTTTAAATATTTAGCAGGGTTATACTACGGAATTTTTACATAAAATGTGAAAAACTGATTTAAGCTAGTAGGCTGTTAAATGCTAAATTCTTTGGAATACACAATTGGTGATAATAATTAATTGTGAAAGTACTTCAAATGCTATATAAGAATTCACACCAAAAATTCCGAGTCATTTAAAAAAATTGTTGGTGACGTCACAACAAATAAATTACAGTGTTTGAAAAATATTTGTTTTCGCCAACTTATAGCTAAGACTGTCCCATTTAATAAAAAAAAAGGTTTGTTGATGATTAAATAACAAAGTTGCTATAGTCTTGGGCGGTTTTTATCGAACAGACTTTATATCTTCCTAGGAACAACTGTAGACCAGTTTCAACCTAATGGCCCTCGTCACCAGAATGCTGCCCGGTGATACGTTTAACTGTACTTTTATAGAGGTTTTAAACCTACTTGATCATAGGTTCCTAAACTTTTTCACCTGCGGTCTCGATATGCAAGACGAAACAATTAGCAACCCCTTGGGATGCTGAGTAACCATATTCATTATTTTGTTTGATTATAAGCAGTGAGTCGAATAGAAATTTATTTCGTTCCGATTAAGTAACCGTAAAGTTCCGTGTAAATTATATTCGCTCCGGATTCGGTTCGTCGGAAAATTTCGGTTCAGTTCCGGTTCGGTTCCGGTTCAATTTCGGTGCGATTCTGGTTTCGACTCGAATTGGAACTATTAAATGTCGCTGAAAAACAGTTTTCCACCGGTATAAATTATTTTTTTTTTTACAAAATGTCTTTATTAAAAAATCAAAAATTAATAAAAAAATAAACTACCAAAATTTAAAATCGTTAAAAATTAAGTTATTAAAATTTAAAATCGGTTTAAAATTTTTAGAATTTTTCGTTCCGATCACGGTTTCGGTTCAGGTTGAAATTCCAGTTAATTTCGGTTTTCTGTTTCGCTTCAGTTCCGGTACGACTCACCGATTGTAAAAAATATTCAAACACAAACATTCAAATGTCAAATACATATTATTTTATTGACGACAGTTTCAGTAATTTCAATTAAAAATTTGGATATTAACCCAGGCAACGATGATTTTTCTTCTTTTTTTTAAAGCACAAAAAAACAGTACGAATTTATCTCACGAAGTCGCAAAAAGGGGACCAAATTATGAATTGTAAATTATGGCTTTTTCAGTTATGAGAAATAACTTAGTAACATACCAATGGAAAATTCGCACCCGTATGTAAAGTCCCACTTTTCGTGCTCGTTAAGTGTGTATGTACAGAGTGAGCAACAATGATTGTGGCAAAGTCAAATTTTCTGATGTGTTTCCCTCAAAATTTATTCAAGACAGTAACTAGATTTGACAGTAGAGGAGTCGTGCGTCGTATGTTTGATAGCTAAGCCAGAGGACACACGGGCGTTAAATCCAACGCGCGTCAAATTGTACGTTGCGACGTCCGTTATTGAACTACATTGTATTCAATTACGGAGTACGCATGAGCGTAAAATTTGACGCGCGTTAGAAAATGTGTACGCACGGTTTCTCTACAACGAACGTTCAGAAAGTCCAACGTGCGTTGCAGAAGTACATTAGTACATACCCGGCGCATGCACACGACCGTTGATTTCGACACGCGTATAATTGTTCTGGAAGAGACCAAAACTCATACAATGGACCTTGATATTTTAATTGACAAGATCCAAAGACGTCCAGTCATTTGTGATTATTTGGTATAAAGACAGGAATAAGAAACATTAAGCTTGTATCCAAACGAAATTAGATATCGAAAGTAAAATCATCAGTTTTAAGGATAATAGCAGCAGCAAAAGACAAAAATATAACGAGCACATGAAGATGGTTTGTCAGAGGTCTTGCTATATTCCGTTAAACATCAACAATGTGCCGAACGAGACTTCGACACTGCCCAGTAGGTAATATATTATATTTATTTCAATTTTCACGTGTAAATGATTTCACCAACGTTTGAAAAGTATATTATAATTTTTGCACCAATGATGTAAATTTATGTTCTTATTTTGTATAAAAAAATGTATGTTTACCATATATAATGTATTTTCAAATCAAACATATTTTGACATCGTTTTCAAATTTAACAGGACAGGCATCGATTTCAACGCCTGTGTGCACCTGTAAATACGCTGCTTAATTCAACGCGCGTGGCGTTAAATTTAAATTTAGTTAAATTTAGCGCCCGTGTGTCCCCTGCCTAAAGTAGAAGCAATCTAGAGGATTATCTTTTCAGATGGAACGGATTCATTATCAGTTCTACCAACATGCGTATTTGGTTGTCTACCTATCAAACCACAATCATTAGCATTAGTACCTAAGCATTGGGAGAAGTGGTTAGTTTCATTTGTAAAAAATCTAAGAGTTAAATGTAAATATGCAACTTTTTTTGGAATAAAACTGTGCCATTCGTTCTGTAATTTTATTTTAGCGTGTCCTAGTTAATGATGGGTTCGTGACAATTATTTTCGTTGACGATAACCTAACGCGGGTAATGTGAAGGGTGTCCCAAATTGGACGCCAGATTTAAATTTCGCGCCATTTTCGTGTTTTGCGGTTGCTAACTCTGATGCTTTCCAGGTATTATCTATGATTCTTCTATGACTTGTTTAATTCGAAGTTCAAATTATTCTACGTGAACTGAGTGTTACCATCTTAAATTTAATAACTATTAAAACTATGAATTATTTACAGAAATGCATATTTAATTTATTTAAAAAAAGGTGCAAACTGTAAAAAATAGTATAAAAAGCTCCTATATAAGTAAATTCTAGCATTCATCCGTTAAAACACACTTCCAACTTAAATAAGCCAAAAATAAATTAAGGGGTATGTTATAAAACAAATTCACTGCATATTTTTTTATTTAGTTCTTCAAGTATAGCTGCTCCACCATCTTTAAATTTATTAGGAGAAATTATATTAATTAATAGATAGTAAATTGAAGATATTTATGTATATTAATGTTATCTTTAATTTCATTTTATAGAGCAGTTTACTCTCTTTATTTATATGCTTAAATTTGACCTGTAATTTCGAAAACTGAGCATAGGAATTTTGGCCTATGTTCAGCGAAATAAAAAAAACTTACTGTATGCCTTGCATACATTTGGTTGCCCTACTTATGATTCATGATAAGGCAAAGATTTTCCGAGCCCAACGTGAAATGATTTTTTTTTGTTTTTGTGTTGTAATCGGAAGAAATATAGATTATAATTGCAAAGTATCAAAGCTACCAACCGCAAAATTAAAAAAAAAATGGAGCGAATTTTAAATCCGGCGACACACCCTTTATTCAGAGTTCTGAGGAATCAACTCATCCATCGTTAGCAGAACTCCTTCCTAACAACAGCGATTCAAAAGAAATTGAGTCCAACGGTTCTTGTTCTTCAAGTTGTTCTTCAATACTTTGATACTTTTTAATAGATGAATTGGTAGGCTATTGAATCGACAGTTAGATCGTCGAATCTTACGTCCCTGAATTATTTTCTATGGGGTATTTAAAACACAAAGTCTAGTTAAATATACCATAAACTCTGAATGGTTTGCGACAGCACTTTTAAAATTAAATTAATAAGCGAGTCACCCAGATGTGTCACAAAACGTCCAACATTGGTATCATTATTTAGTGCTCTTGGGCATTGCCAATATGTTCAACGACAATATTTCGTTATATCTAATTATTATTATTCTAATAAATCTCACTGGCTGAGATCGAACAGCAATAAACGCTTTTTTAACGAACCAATGGTACATTCATATATCCATCTCGCTCACATCAACGGTAGGCCTGATTTACTCCCAGTAACGTATCGTTTTAAGAACGTTGGACCTTCCATCTATTTTCATTCCTTGTACCAGACGTTGTGTACCGGTATGGCAGATCGCGCCGCGCCGCCATCCGCAATTTTAAATTTTCAATGCGTATTCAAATCGAGCAATCCAAAGAGTCCTTCTGCTACTGTCAAGAGATTCGTTATTGCTGTTAATTTTTCGAGCTCTCAGTTATTGCTTAAGAGGCCTCTTTACCCAAGCTAGTATACGGAATTATTAATAAGCGATAGCCAAACAATTCATGAACGGGTTAACATAATTACAATCGGAGAACTGATATAGAAAGTTTAGACATTTATCTACAATTAGACAAAGCAGTTTTAAGAAATAAATCAAAGGTGACTTATTTCTGATCACCTAATCGGATTTATGTGCAGACAAGAATACTCCATTATAATTCATGATATTGGAACAAACAAAAAATAAGGTGGTTCATAGCAACATTAGCTACAAATACCCTGTGTCTTAGCCAGTCTTAATTAAATAAATACAGAAGAAAATTTCACAAATCGGCTATACATGCCATTCTTTCAATCAACATAATAAATCACGATTTTATTATTTCTTAAAAACCACACAGCACAAATGTAGATAAATGTCTATACTTTCTAAATCAGGTCTCCGATTGTAATTATGTTGACCCGTTCATGAATTATCTTGGCTGTCGTTTACATGCAATTCCCTGTGGGGAATTGCATGGGGGAATTACCCCGTTTGGGTAAAGAGGCCTCTTAAGCTTGTGAGATAGATTATACATTTGTTGATTTTTTTTTCTATGTTAATAAAGTCATAACTTTTTGAAATAAGTTTCTTATGTAAGATATTAACATTTTTAGGTGTTTAACTAGCGAATCGCGAGAATTGTCAAATAATATAATAGAATTACGACTTTTTATACCATTTGATATAACTATTTCAAGCTCAACAGAAAAGAGAAGCACGGAACTCCAAACAGTATATTTACTGGTACTACTTGCCTTTTTTTAAGCATTTTTACCAAGAATCCGAAAATACAATTGTATCGTAGTGTTTTCAAACTTTTTGGATACTTTGTATACATTTATGCAATTTACAGGTAGATACTAATTGATAGATTACTAATTTGCAGCATTGTTCATGGTAATCCGAAATCAAAATTGCATTGAAGTGTTTCCAAACTCTTTGGGCACTCTGTGTACATCAAGAAATCGTGTTTTGTGTTAATTCACCAAAACACTATTTCTTGGGGACAGACCGTCTAAAGGTCTTAATTTCCGTCCAAATTATCTTCCAAATTTTTCATTTTACTAATCGTTTATCAACAAAAAAATTGAATACGTTGAAAAGACTAAAATATCGGTGGGAGTCTAGTTTTTTCCATAAAAGGGGGCGATATTTCGGAAATAAATACATTCATTCTATAATAGACAGTACACCCTAAAGCACGGGTTCCCTACCTTGAGCCTTTGACCTTTGAACCTACCGCCTCCTTTCGAAAAATAAAATACTCACCGCCTCTATTCTGAAATAAAGTCTCACTTAACATCAATGTAGGTTTCCCATCTTCTCAAAGAGCGATCCAAGAGCGCCCCTCTTGGTGATCTAAACTATACTACATATATATTTGAAAACAATTGGTAAACATATTTTATTAGGTCTTAACAAAGAAATACACGTACCTATATTCATAAAAAAAATCACATTAGTGAGAGGACTGAGCTTGATGTAATGACATTAATTTGTCTATATTTGGTGCCATTTTTGTCATGACCAACCTGCGAGTCACTGCGATCTACTATTGACAATCTGTTACGCTTTTTTGTTAGTAGATTGGTTACTACACTAAATCCCCTTTCAGCTAAATACGACGATGGAAATGCTATAAAAAACTTCTTTACTGCCCCCATAAGGCCGGATATAAAATTGGAATTTGTCTTTCAAGCCAAAATGCTTGGTAGCCACGTTTCAATTTTAGTTTTAATTCTTTGTTTGTTGACAAACTCTATAAGCTGCTCCTATAGAAAAACTTCTGCTGTTTCAATGTTTGTGCAAGGTTCCAAGACCCAGTCTGGAATTGTCATATTGAGAATATCTTGAAATCTATTTGCAAAATCTTCTTTAAGGGTTTCTAAATGCTGGGAATAAACCAAAATTTCATCATCACTTGTTTTCACCGAAGAAAGATATTGAAACTGATGGAATTGACCCAAATTTAATTTGTATAAGGCACGTTTTGACATGAATGCCGAAATTATACCCTTAGCTTTAATTAAATTCAAATCATTTCCTTGTAGTTGTAGATTTGTTTCTTTAAATTTATTAAATAAATCTGGTAAATACGCTATATCGCTTTTAAATTTCAATAAATTTTCTTTTAACGAATCATCTTTATTTTCGAGAAACGTTATAACTGAGTCAAATAGTTAATAACATCTTTATAGACAGGTACCCTTTGACAACCATCGAACTTCTGTGTGCAACAGTAAACGATTAAAGTCCAGGTCGTTTTCATCACAAAGCTCTCTAAAGAATCAATTGTTAAGAGAATTGCTTCTAATTTTGTTGACCCCTGTAATTACGTACTGCAGCGAGCAATGAAGGCGATCACTAAGGTTTTTTGCAACTAAATGTTGTCTGTAAATCACACAATGCATGGCGACTACATTTGGTACAGCTTTTTTTAAATATGATATGAACCCGCGGTATCGTGCAAACCATTGCCGGAGCACCATCGGTAGCAACGGACACTATATTATTCAGAGGAATATCTTTTTCTTTAAAATATTATTCCAAAACGTCAAATACAGATTTTCCTTTGGTATCAGTTTCTAATTTTTTTACGAATAATAGTTCTTGACAAATGTTTTCATCTCTTATGAAGCGAACGTACGACAGAAGTAATGCCTCATTTTTAGGCAATGTAGACTCATCGAGCTGTATAGAAAATTCGGTGGTCTTCAAAAATTCGGTTAGGGAACTCTCCACATCTATTATATTGCCACTAATATTATTGCTCAAGGGGATTTTTTTAATAATATCTGACTGTGACTTGTGAAGTACAGTACACAGAACCTCACTCACAACTGGCAGTATTAATTCTTCCCCAATAGTGTGCGGTATTCCCGATTTAGCAAAAAGCAACCAAATATTATTAGATGCACGCAACCCATCATTATCTTGTTTTGATGCTGCTGAAAACATACCGGCTAAAGATTAACGTCTCGAATGTTGATTTTTGAGCATTTGAAAGTAAGATAATTTTTTATCTTTTATAGCAAGTATTTTACTCAAATGTTCTTGTAATCGTGAAGGTTTCATGGCTTCATTTGAGAAAACTTTCTGACAAATTAGGCACATTGGCAATGTCTTGTTTATGGGTGACCGAATAATACCATATTTTAAATATTCGACATTGTATTGTCTACATGTTTTCTTTGATTCCGACATATCTTAAAAATAAATCAGTAAAAATAATAACAATGAGCTGTTGTCAGCACATAACCGACCCAATTTAAAAACTAAATTAAAAACTGAAAGTTAGTTGAAATTTCTTGCGCGCAGCATTAAACACTATTTGCGTCTACATAGCCCAATATACAGTGTGTCCCAGGATAGAAATAATAAGCGGTATGATTTACCAACTACTGGTCAAGTACATTAATTAATTTCATTAATAATTTTCAACAATGGTAACATTACAACAAAAAATGTACGTTACAGAATTGAAGAAAAAGCAATTTTCAAATTTTGTATACTTGTACAGGGTGAGTCAATAGGACGGGCAGGCTCCAATACACCTACACCGTTAATGATATCGAAATGAAACAAAATACACTGCAAACGGGAGACCAAAGTGCAGTTTGTAAAATTATTTTGTCATATACAGGGTGTTTCATTTTTGCAGGGCAGCCCTCGACGTAGTTTTTTTAAATGACACCCCATGTATAAATTTACATATTTTAATTTTCTCTTTTTTGGGCTTTATAAATCCGTTTAGTTTTTGCAATTCGCTTTTACCGTTCAGAAGTTGTTCACGTTTTTCTAAAAATGAATGCGTTTGCAGGCACTTATTAAAAAAGTCGCAGGGCACTTGGTTTCTGGGATATCAAGTTGGAACTTTGCCTAAGCCTAAATAACTCACTGAGATATCTTCTTGTGGCAAGACCGCCTATCTGCATTGTGGCATCACTTTGTTGTGACACATTAATTTTCGTAAAGTTTGAAGTGCCATAACTTGATTTTTTAAAATGGCACAACCTATATTTCAGTACTTAGTCCTATTCAGGGTCCAGTTTACATCTTATTTACCCCTTATATTTTTTTCTTAAAAGTTGATAGTTGAGAGATAATTCTGATTTTTTTTTTAAATCACACAGATCTCGTCGATATAAACTTAGCGGGCCATGAAAATCGCTTAATTCTGCCATGCCAACGTCAAACTGACACTTATTGTACGATACGTTTTATTTTTCTTAGTGCATTTTCTTAATGAATTTTTTTCATAATGAAATGGTGGATATGGTTTATGAACACGGTGACAGCGCAAACCGATGCTGGTGACAGAATCTATTGAGGCATAACAAATCAATAGCAAAAACAAACCATGTCTACCATTTCATCATGCGAAAATTCCATGTTCATAAAACAAAAAATTACAACGTGTCGTACAATAAATGTCACGTTGACGTTGACATGAGAGAAACAATTGATATTCAATGCACGTGAAGTTTATACCGATGAGATGTGGGTACATTTTTCAGAAAATCCAAAATATTTCTCAAACTATGAACTGTTAAGAAAAAATATAAGGGGTGAAACAGATGTAAAATGAGATGCTGAATACGATCAAGTAATGAAATATAGGGTGTGCCATTCTAACAAATCAAGTTATGGCCCTTCAAAGATTCCCAAAATGAATGCCCCACAGCAAGGTGATGCCACAATGCAAATCGACGATCTTGCCGCCAGAAGATACCTCAGACAGTTGTTTAGGATCTGGAAAAGTCCCAACCCGATATCCTAGAAAACAAGTGCCCTGCGATTTTTTTAATAAGAGCCTGTAAATGCATTAAATTTTAGAAAAACATAAACAACTTCTGAACGGTTAAAGCGAATTGCAAAAACTAAACGGATTTATAAATCCCAAAAAAGGGCAAATTTAAATATGTAAATTTATACAGGGGGTGCCATTTAAAAAAAACTAAACACCCTGTACATGGCCAAATAATTTTACAAACTGCACTTTGGCCTCCCGTTTGCAGTGTATTTTGGTTCATTTCGATATCATTAATGGTGTAGGTGTAATCGAGCCTGCCCGTCCTATTGACTCATCCTGTATTTATAATTTAATAATCATATTTTGCCGTATGTGTGGTATAACTAATATATTTTACCGCTGAGAAAAAAATCTTTCCTGAATTATCAATTTCCTATCGATTCGAAATCCAAAATATGGGTTCAGTTTTTATTAAACCGCATTTTTTATACGACTTGTCTTCAAGGGTACTACCTACAAATATGGTACTAAATTTGCAACAAATAAATATTTCTAAGTACAGGTCGAATATTTCTCCAATTAATAGAGTTAAACCAAACAAATGAGCCATGGTATGACCATTCTTGTCAGTTCATTTAATGCCTTAAATCTCGAGTATGGGTGTGAGTATGGGTAGTTTGAAAATACTTCTTCAGAATGTTGGCTGTTAAATATCAGAACATGTTTGGACAAGTTGTTAAATACCTTATCTTAAGCTTATCTGCTTCTTATGATGTTTACCGCCATCAGTTTTCAATCTTGAAGCTATTCCTGCAATCTTCTAATATGATGTTAGGCCCTATTCTGTAGGTTTATTGTAGCAACTGCATGAAGTTTATCGGCATGCCATACCAATGCGGAAGTTTTGTTAAGAAATACATTGTTCTTATTTTCCCTATTGCCTAACCTAACCTAACCTATTTACAAAATCATTACTGTCCTTCAGTGTCATATTTAGATGAACTCGATGTACAAAAGTGGGTGCCATGTGCAGTCATCAGCATTCCAACAATTCAACTATTGATCAGTGCTGGCCTCCAACGAGACGCTTGGTCAACAGCTGATCGTGTCCCATTTGCAGTAATAATGCGTTGAACTCATGCGCGCGCCCTCATGCCGTTACATAATTAAAGTGTGCATATCACTACATACTATCTGTAGCCTTAGCCAACTCCATGAGCGAATTTATTGTTCTTTTGATGTAAATAAGATGAGTTTTCGTTACTATGACTCATCTATTTTACATCAAGAGAGTACATAGCAGTACTTTTCGACTATTAAAAATATATGTACTATCGAATATATTTATCATTTTTGCATTCAGCAATCACCTAGGGCCTAGGGTATTTAGATAGATCAGCGAATGGTGAGTAATGGCCCAACATAAGAAGAATAATGTTTCTTTCAGAGAGCAGAGCAGTCATTAAAAATCGAACATAAGCAAATGACATTTGGAACGTTACTATCAACATATAAATTTGAAAACCTATGTTCGATGACTCGAGGCTTGTGTTTATTAACTTACTATATAAACGAATAAAATCTGCAAACGCAAATAAATCTTTCAATAATAGGCAATACAATACGTACGACGTATGTGCATGTCCTCTCCTAGCAAGCAGGGGAGCAATTGTGAACAAGAGAGTGCAACATGGCCACATGCAGTGCAGTGTACTGTAGCAGGCAGCGTTGCCAATTTGCTCCGCACCAATCAATAACGAGCGACATTCGGGTGGCCTCGCCATAGAATGGCAACCCCGACTAAGTTGAGTCACAACAACCCACCACCATCCAAAAATATGCGATGCGAAATCTCGCATAATCGCAAAACATTATTCGCTATAGCATACCCAACTTACGTTAATCAATTTGATTGAATATTGCAATAACGCAGTAAATAAAATATACGGAATTTTTGTAACGGTAGTTTTTTTTAGATTGCAACGCAATTCAAACAGATCAAGAAAGCAATCACAATAAAAAAGCAACTACTGAGCGCGGCGTTATGAAAGACAATAACCCAAATCAGTTTCAGATACTTATTTTGCACAGTATTTTTTATTACAACTTAATAAATAATTTTGTACTAAATTAATGCAACAAAAGTTTTGAAAAATTATTCAATTTGAAGGAAATGCAACAAATATTGAGAAAAATGATATGATTAGAGAATTAGAGATTTCAATCAATAATTATCATGTTTTGTAATTTCATACCTTTTCTTTACAGTTTTTAAAAATCAATATTTGTGCATGGGTGCCAAAATTTTTCAACAGGTATTTTTTTTAAATTAAAATGAAAATTTTGTAAACCTTTTTCAAACATTTTTGATTTGGGTTTAACAATGAACACTCCTTAGTTTTCTAATTAAAATGTATTAATATTGTATTATAATAATCCAAATAAAATTTTGACCAATTATTTATTTGAATGATAAAAGGAAATAATAACAAATTTTACTCTATTATTTGAGGTTTCAATGAACAATTTATGTTTAGTAATTTCGTACCTTTCTCTTTTTAAGTTTTAAAAGGACTGGGTGATTCAAATTGGAGTTGCAACAGTTATGCCTTTATTAACATATAATAATTTTGTATTAAATCGAGCGTGCAACAAAAATTGACGACGAAGTTGGCGTTGGCAATCTCAAGTGAGTATGCCGCGTTCAATGAAGAACTATAAACATCTCATCACATCATAAATTCAAGCGAGTTTATTACTCCTGACCATCTTCAGTCTAAGGGACGGGTCAGTTCGGTCGATTTTTAAAATATGGTTGAATCTAGAAGTTCTAGTAATACAGGCTCCCGACGCGAGAGCCGGTCGGTTTCGTAAAAATTAACAAATATTAGATAATTTTAAAGCCAGAAGTTATAAATATCTACTGTCAAAAGTAATTCACCAATAAAGTAGTTAATATAAAATGATATAATAATATAAAAGTGATTATACTATATTTATACTCAGTTTAAGTGGTAATAGTAAGTGGTTATTGAAATTAAACTAATCAACGTTTTCTATCGAGAGGTTGTGTCGTGCCATCGTCGCTCGACTCGTCGCACAAGATCTTTTAAATACGCACCGAGCGGGATGATATAAATTATTTTAAGCGTGTATGATTTGTTTGTGTTCTAGACAGAAAAATCTGATGGTTTATTTCATTGAAGAGCGTTTTGGCATTTTTAGGGGGACTATTTTGAATGAAAATGAGAGCTGCAAAGCTGGAGCAATAATTGAGCCGTTCATTGCACAAATCAATTAACTCCATAAAACAAAAAGTTGCGCAATGCGATGAAGTAATATAAATTGTTCTTAAAAATTCCCTTTATAATATAAATTCAAGTAAATATTATAGAATGCATAAATACAAGTGTAGCTTTCATCTGACGGTATATAAAATTAATAAGAAAGAATAACGAAAAATTAATCGTCAGTAATGTTGCAAGTGAAAAAGGTAAAGTTAAATTTATAAATAAAACAAGTTACGTTGTTAAATGCTAAAGTTGAATGTAGTGTTTGAATTTTAAGTTTTTTTTATTACAGAAAAAGTTTTATTACAGATTTTCCATAAAAATCAATGTTATCAGTTTTGTTAAAATATAGTATTTGCGATTGACTCATCAGCAATATTACTGATGTCTTCTTCATAGCTGTATGGGAGGACTCGTCATTTCGATTTGTTGTTAATTTTTTATAGTAATCATGTTCAAAGCAGGAATGCATTTTAGCAGGTCCATCATGTCTCTTCTTTTTTCCCTTGTCACAGGTCTACTTTTCTAAAATATATTATATAGATTTTTTCTTCTTTTTATTTTTCTTTTCGAGTACTTAGTACCTTACCTTTACCTTAATAGTAGGTATTTTTAGTAGTAGTAACAATATTTTATTGGCTATCGACCTGCGGTCTTTCCGCCTTAGGTATTTTTATTATATAAAGATCCGAGAAAAATTACTCGTCGCGTCAAAATTATTAAAAAAAAAAATATTAAAGGCAATACTATTATTTTGAATGATTTTAATTATTGTAAAAGCTTTCTCCACATTTTAAGACATTGTTTGGCGGAGATTAGTTTATACCTTAAGAAGCACAACAAAATGATCTATTTAACGGTACTATTAATTTTATTATGATTTGGATAGGGGAGCAGAACACCGAGGAAATATATTTTCCTATATTAATCCCCTATGTTCCGCGGCAAATCGATCACCCGGATGTAATTTTAAAAAAACCTAATGTTTTAAAAATATTCAATGTTTCTTGGAGTATATAATTGATGAATTTTAATTTTTGCAATCGTTTGGAATGTTTGCAATCGTAATGTTTTTGTCGTTTACTTTCAAAGTATGTTGTAGGAATGGCTCGATGCAGCGTTACTTTTCATTAAAATGAACTATATTTCTGTTTAAAGATAATGTTTTATAAGTATTATAAAATTTTACACAAAATATGCGGTTATAATAATATTAATAACATGAGTACTTTAATGCTTTAGTTTTTAAGAAATAAAAAAAGCATGCTATTTAATTTAATTAGTAATTTTAATGCCGATGAAGGAATGTGTAAATTTGCTAGCAGTATTTGAATTTTACCTATCACCTAACACCTTAGGGTAGATAGGTTTTCGATTATATATATATATTTGAATTTTACGGAAAATAATTTAAAATGCTCCCAAATAAAAACAAATATAATATTTTTATTTATTTATTAAAAAACAGTTTAAAAATATTTATAAATTCATAATGCGAATTCTGCGATTTCATTAAATCAATGTAATATGTGCGACAATCATTTCAATTGAAAATATTAACGATAATAAAACTAGTTGATGAATGTGAATATAAAAATTGATGAAATGGATGATTTTTTTTAAACAATTTAAATTTAACTGAACAATTCAAATTCAAACAAAATGTGAATATGAAAAATTGACGATGGGCAGCATTTTTATTGTTTTATTGCAGGTTATTTACTGCAATCCTAATTCGTATTGCAGCCAGATGTAGTATAGTCGACCCAAAAATCTAAGAATATTACGACTTTGACTTTTAAGTATTTTATGGGGGTTTTATTTGGTGTTGCCATAAAATAAGCGCTTATACTGGCTTTGGGTCTTTATACAAGCCAGTATAAGTGCTGATTTTACGGCAACACCAAATAAAACCCCCATAAAATACTTAAAAGTCAAAGTCGTAATATTCTTAGATTTTTGGGTCGACTATACCCCCAGATTGGTAAAAACTAAAAATATTAACCGATATCTTAACACCGTATCTTGGTCGTATCTTAACACCCTTTATTACAGCAAACAACAGATGAACAGATTTTGTCACGCCGAACGAAAAATACGAAGAATGAGAAAAGATACCCAGAAAAATGTACTATGTAGCAAAGCTTGCTACATGTGTAAATTACATTCAAATGTTAGCGTTTAATATCTTGTCAGAATATTGCCGTGAAATTTGACTAAAGCAGTTGTAACAAAATGCATGAAATTATGCCAAATTATTTAGGTGTTATAGTGTTTTTACTTGAAATTGAAAATCTACCTACGAAGGGTGTTTATTGCGGTCCATTGTGCGAACGGAATTTTATGACGGGTAATGGGAAGAGAACAGAGTCTAGAGCCTGTTCGCAACACGCCATACAATGGAGAACCCTTGACCGTAATAAACCCTCATTGCAGGTACATTTTCAATTTCAAGTGAAAATACTATACCTAAATACTAATTTTTTGTTTGCCCATTCATTGTTCCTAACATTTAGCTAGAAGAAGACGACTAAACAGTAAATATTAATTTCACTATTTGTTCCATGTTACAAATATGAGATATACAAGAACTTTTCATATTAGTCAAATTAAAATAATTTGTTTTTACACTCTGCGACTCAACTACTTCCTGCAATTTAGTTTATGAATTTGTTTCTATTGGGGGCAAGTGAAGTTCGCCATTACGAATAAATAATAAATGCATTTGTTTCTATATTTATAAATACATATTCATTTTCGTTATAATATACCTAACTTACCATGTAAAATAAATGTAAAAACGGATAAATATGTAAATACTGTACTGCAAGTTAAGGACAACCTTAAACAGTTGTTATTATTATTATGTTTGTTCAATTTTTATTTTTTAATCTGATTTGTGTCATTGATTCCTGTAAGAACTGAACATTAGCAGCTTTAGCTTTAAACCTAAATTAGCCGTAATTGTATTTTTCTTAGGAGTCGATTCAGAAAAGGGTGTAACCGTTTTTCTTTCGCTCCAATTTCTTGAGCCTCCATAAGTATTATCCAATCCCATTATGACAATTTGATCTGATTTAATCGAATTAAACACAATATATATTCGGGTATCTAGCATTTTATTATGTAGGTTTCCAATTACCCTTAAATTTTACTTAAAGCATTGATAAAAATGCATGAAATTTGTGCATAGGTAGATTACTCCATTCTTCTTCTTCTCTAAGTGCCTCGACCGCTTCGATCGTTGACGATCGTTGAGGCTATTAAATTGACTTAATAATTATTTTATTAATAATCCTTTATAAATTAAAAAAAATGGTACATATATTTAAAACAATTGAAGAGATTCTTAAATTATGTATGGTTTATCATTTATTCCACAACATATTCTAACTTTGTAAATTTTAAGACGACTATCAAAGTCACATAAACGAACTTTATGTCGAACATAAAGCTGAATTTAAAAAAAAAACGGGATCTTAAATGTTTCGAAACGTAAATTTGGTTTTAAGTATTTGTCAATTAATTGTCTACTTGGCAGTACCTATCAAAAAATTTAATCAATATCCTTTTTTAATTAGATACATGGGTAATAAATAATAAACGTAATAATTATTAATATCACCTACTGTTTCTGCATCGTTTTATTGCAGAGTATTAAGAAATATAATTTGTTCATATTTAACCTATTTATTTACAAACCGTCAAATAATTCTAACCTATTTATAAAAACCATTTTCAAACTGTAATAAAAGTGAAAAAATAAAGTATAATTTTTATTGACATTTCCCGTATTTTTTTAATTTAGCTGTACAGTCTAAATAAATTTTAAATTTTAATAAAACCAAATATAAATAGTCTCTGAGAATGACCATAATCGGCCGCAACTAGTTAGACATATAATTAAAAACATAAAAAACTAAAAGATCAAGTTGTTTTACCAATAAGTACACGAAAAGAAATATAATATAATTTACAAGTTACAAGTTTTACAAATAATTAGAATGTATAGGCGGAAAGACCGCAGGTCGATAGCCAATAAAATATTGTTACTACTACTATAATTATAATATAATAATACATTGCTTAAACAATATACATATTGCCTGTATGCACACTGATTTATTATGTCATTTATTACTTGTTAATAAATATTTTTAATAATAGTTTTTTATATAACAAGTGAGTTAAGTGGATGTTTTTTATTTTGAGTGAATTAAACCTTTTAAATTCCAATATTAAATTTAGTGGAACTAAGAAAATTTTATTTCACTTGCAGATAAACAACTGCTTATAATGTCTGCTAAGAGTTATAATGTCAGTTTAAAACGTCAGAATTGAATAAAGTACATTTAACTTTCTCCATTCAATGAAGCCGTAAACATTGATTTCGCAAAAAATTTCGATTGTCACTTTATTTTCGTTTTGAGTTCTAATATGTGTACATACAAAGCGCGACAAAAAAAAAAACTGGGGCAATTAGTATGTTATAATGCGAATGTGTCTGATAATACTATGTACACCACATTAATTAATCTGAAAAAAGTCTCATTTATCTGTAAAAATTGTTTAAAGCCTCTTTCAATCCAATAAAATAATTCTCCCCCCTGTTTTTATCGAGCATAGTAAGGAAGTCAAGCATTTTTAGGAATGCATATATGAGTTGTTTTATGTAGACAGTTAAGTTAATATATCCACAAGATAAAAAAAAATTATATGTAGGGTTTACCAAAGTATAACGTATTTATACAACATAGTTTCGCATAGTTTAAGTTTAATCCCATAAATCGCAGGTTATTGCGCCAAAATTATTTATAAGTTGCAGAATAATTAATAACTAATAAATCATAATTAAAAATATACAATATGTCTTCTTAAGTTGGGATCTATATCATGGAAATCTTTGTATTATTACTTAGTTTTACGAAAATATTTCCTCTTTATAAAAAGCTCTGCATTGTCTAAAACCTAAAATGCCACCTTCAGATCAAAATTTATCAATGTACAGGGTTTGTCACAAAGTTATCTTCTTTTATTGTGACAATATTTATTGTTTTTAAAATTACGATAACATCTCTATTTTTTGGTAAGCGTGGTAAAGTATTTCGTCTATTGTTACATAAGTTGTTGCGAATATTATGAATATCTTTCACTGAAAAGGTATTGAACTGCCCGGTGTTCTCTTTCAAAGCTGAATGTATTATTCTGGATTGCTTTTCACAAATGTCATCGACTGGCGTTTAACACTAGCACGTATTATTAGCCTGTTTCATTTTTTTAACGTTTATTTCATGATTATCTTGTAATTCAGCACGATTGATTAAGACTTTTACAGAGTCCACAGTATAAACGTTAGCCTTACATGAACGATTTGACCATCACCAACAAATTTCGCAACGTTTTAATATTTTGTGTTTTGTAAATTTAACAGAGTTCACTATTAGAATTTTTTTCCACGTTCACTAACACTTAGAAAGCTCTCCATAATGTATTTTTGTGAAAGTATCTATATACAAAATTAAAATTGCAAGATATTTATAGAATAACTGTCTGCCACAAACTGAATTATTTTTGAAGAATTCAAGTTAATAAGCACTAAGCACCCTCCGAATGGAAATGTTTCTGAAAAAAGGATAATCCCGTGCTAGGGAACGAGTTTAGTTGCGCGACTTGTGTCTTATCATGAAGACGAATGTAAGGAGAGGATTATCGGACAGTACCTGCTCGGGGTCGAGTTTAGGGCCACCCATTACACTGTGGGCGTGGATCTATGTGATGATTACAATTTTACAATAAGTGGTTACAATAAGTTCGCAGTTACGGGTGTTGACTTATTCAACATATTTCGACGGCATATTCGACAGCAGTTCTTCGGTGGGACACTTAAAAAAGGTGAAATAAGTCGGTACCATCTCAAGGAGTCTGGTCCAAAATCCAAACCGCGTTCTTTATATAGTAAATGTTTACATTGTAAAATGTCAACAGATGGTACCGCCAATGTAATTTATGCGGCCTATCGCTCGAAAGTAACGCTCCGAGAGACCGCAGGCAGGACCGGGCGACAATATTTTTGAGGGTACCAAATATGTCCACACATTTAAAAATTTTATTTCAGCAGGTTGTTTTTATCGTCATGATAGTTAGCGAGTGTTCCCATTGAAAAAAGTGCGTTGACGTTATACCGACTATTATTTATTTATATTTTTTATATTATTTTCAATGATTATTATAGCCTACGATTAAATAAATGCATAATACAGTTTATATATATATATATATATATATATATATATATATATATATATATATATATATTTTTTTTTTTTTCAATTCTTTATCTCAGCCGTATATATTATATGTTTTTGTAATTTGTTCTCTGTTTTAGTAGAGAACCGGGTATTCGGCCAGAGTCAATAAAAACACAATATTTGTTTTAAACTTTCCAAGCTTTCGGACATATGGTTGTGTCCTTCGTCAGGGATGTTACTAAAAACATTTATTAATTATTTTAGCAACAAAAGAAAACAGTATATACATATATAGGTAATTATCAGATTAGTTAAAATCAAAACTTACAATTAATTTGTGTTGTATATGATGAGTGTCATTAAAATTTTCATGACAGAAAAAAAAATTATAATTAAATTTGTTTTTAAGAACATATATCTAGATTATATGTTTACATAATAATTTGTCTTTATTTTTGTGTTATTTTGTCAATCCTAGATAAATCTATTAAAAAGGAATAAATATTACCGAGACCGTCGGTATCAGATTTAAAATTCATGCTATTTTTGATGTCTTTTTTAATATGATACATCTCCAGAAAAAGTCTCCCTTTTTGAGAGTTGCAATAATCTACCACAGTAGTGTTTTTGAAATCAGGTCTATGGTCAAAATTATTGGAGTGTATAGCTAAAGCACACGATTTTTTGTTGAGCTTGTATTGTAAGTATGATTTCGTAATTTTAATTTAGTCTCTTGGGTACGTATTCTCAAAGGTACCACCATTGTTTTTAAGTGAAGGATTTAAAAGGTATGGTTTAAATAAAACAAATATTTACAATTCTATTTTAAATAGAAGTAATTTATAGTAAAACATTTCGGCAAAAATATAAAACACTTGCATACTAGGTTTTAATCACACTTGAAAATTATAACAATTATAAATATTAGAGTAATAATATGTGTATATGCTTAATTCAGTATAATTTTAATATATGTATATTTTTTATTATCTCGTATTGTATCACTAAGCAATAATCTCGCTCATTGTTTTAACTTACATGAGTTAATATAAATTGCACAACTGCATATTTATTAAAATTCGTAAATCTTAAATCGTTAAAAACTGTGTTTCTTACCTGATAAGTTACAAAGTTTCGTAAAAGTGTTTGTGATTAAGTATGTAATAAATAAATTTTCACATTATATAGCCAGATTTTCAATAGTATCATATTCTTTTAAACATTAATTTGATAACATAATTATTCAATTAAATCATTCATTTAAAAAACCATATAAGTCCAGGTAGTTAATTTTTCAGTAGAGCCATGAAACTGTTTTGTATAAAAAGTTTTTTTTTTTATATAAAGTATGACAACAAATGTTAAGAAAATTATGATGTAAAATTATAAATATTTTCTAAAATCCCTTTGAAAAATAAATATATAGAAAAATATTATGGTTAATGGATTATTGGTGTTTTGTAAGATATACTAGGGCAGTTAAATTAATAATAAAACATTATGGTACATAATAGAATTTTTCGTCGTTTTTCAGCAATTTTCTGTCCGGTTGGCCAGTGAAAATTCCTTCATAGAATGCAATGTGTTTTTGGATGACACTATTTTTTCTTTTTATTTCTTTGGAGGTTTTTGCTGTGAATACTGCAATTGAGACCGAAGTATTTAATGAATGTGTTATGGGACTTGTGTGACTTTTACACACAATATGTAAATAACCTCGTAGATGCGGTTCACATTAATAACTCAAATTAGCAAAAAAATGACTTAAATGGTTTTTGAAATGAACGATTCAATGAATTAATGAACTTTCTTATCATGCCTTATAACATAACATATTGATTAGCATATTCGACGTATACCAACGATGAATTCCACGGGTTGGTTCGAAGAAGAGCTGCGAACCTCACCCTTATTATTCAGGGTAAACATTTCCGTTAAACACTCGACACTCGATAAAAATCTTATATAATATATAATATATGTACTTCTAGTATTGTACGCAGATATATAAGAAATTGCAAGGTTATGTTCCCTGATTAATTAATGAATTACAGAAATGAAGTTATATGGCATAGAATTAGAATTAGAATTAGAATTAGAATTCTTTATTGCGTGCTATTATACAAAGTATTTACACAGGTCAAGATACATATAATATACATAAAAACTATAAATAATTTTCAATGGATACATTATTTTGTGGAAATGTAATTACAGTAAATCCGCTTGGGTAATCTTATAGATTAAATATTCATTTATAGTGTAGAAACATTTATCTATCAAAAACTTTTTTATTTTCCTTTTAAAAAGTGGGGTGGCGAGATTCCGTACGTCTAAAGGGATATTGTTATAAAACTTGTATGCCCAATAGTTTGTTCCATTCATTGATTTGCTTAACCTAAAATTACGAATATCCACATCATGTTTATTTCTCGTACAATATGAATGAATATCGCAATGTTTATTTATTTTTAATATTCTTGAATGGGCATACATTATACAGTAAAATATGTACATGGATGGTAACGTTTGTATTTTTAGTTTAATATAAGACTCCCTACAATCTTCTCTGTATTTACAGTTATCTAATATTCTGATTGCTCGCCTCTGTAGAGCAAAAATTCTCTTTGATCCATATGAGTGTCCCCATAGGATTAAACCATATGTTATTTTGCTATGGCATAAAGCAAAGTACGCTGTTCTCAGAATCGAGCTAGAAATTTCATTGGAGAGCATTCGCAATATAAATACGTTTGAGCTAATTTGTTTAGCTAAGAAATTGATATGTATGTCCCAGGTTAATTTGGTATTTATGTGTAATCCCAAGAATTTTATTGATCTGGTAACCATGTCATCTCTCTTTTTTAAGGAGAAGGCAAGTTGTTTTGTTTTTTCTGGGTTTAATGACAGTTTATTTAATTTGAACCACGTTTTCGCTTTTATCTCAGTTTCTTCGGTTTTTCTTACTGCCTCCTCTAATGCACTATCATTACATGAGAATGAGGTATCGTCTGCAAAGATTATCTCTAAATTGCTTTTTATAGTAGACGGTAAGTCGTTTATATATATAATAAACAACAGTGGTCCCAATATTGACCCCTGTGGGACACCAGTTTTTGTATTTAGGATTGATGACCTTTTCCCCATATATTCCACGATTTGTGATCTATTTTCAAAATATGATACCATCATTTGTATAGCATTCTGACTAAAGTTGTAATGTTTTAATTTTGACATTAATATATTATGCGGAACCGTATCGAATGCCTTGCTTAGGTCGCAAAAGATTGTGATACTGAACATTCCTTCTTCGAAACAATTGAGTGTATATTCAATAAATTTTTGTAATGCACCGATTGTATCATGATTTTGACGAAATCCAAATTGGGCCTCTGCAAATAGATTGTTTTGCGTGAAAAAAGTGTATATTTGCATTGACATTAATTTTTCTATAATTTTAGATATTATTGGTAGAATTGAAATTGGCCTGAGGTCATTTAAATCATTAATGTCTGTTTTCTTTTCAATGGGGATTATTTTGGCAATTTTTAGGCAATCTGGAAAGTAGTTCTCTTGAAAACAATGATTAATTAAATTTGTCAATGGAACAGCTATGTAGTGAGCAATTGATTTGATCATATCAGTCTCTAAGCCGTAGTAATCACGCGCTTTGGAATTTTTTAGGTTATTTATAACATTTGAAACATCTTCGGTGCTGATCTCAGTAAAATTAAATTGTTCAAATGGTTTGGGTACTTCTGATAAATAAATTAATGGATCTCCAACTGATGTATTCATTTTCTCTAATAGTTTATTTGGGATGTTTACAAAAAAATTATTAACTTCGTCAGATGAGGCAAACACTGATTTTCCATTTCGCTTAATTGGCCTTTTTGAGTTTATTACCCGCCACATCGTCTTTATGGGGTTATTTGCATTTGTTATTGCTGAATCATTCGCCTCCTTTTTTGCTTGTTTTATTGCTTCTTTATATTTTGACTGAAGATTTTTCTTAACATCAAGTATATCTGTCGAGGGATGTGTATTGTATATGTCATGTATGAGTTTCAGTTGTAATCGCATATCATTTAATTCAGCATTGAACCATTTGATGTTTGAATCACATTGTCTTGTCTTTATTTGTTTTAATGGAAAACTAATATCAAATGCATCTAATATATTTTGAAAGAAAATTGAAAAATTTTGTTTTATGTCTGAGTTTGTTAAATAAAGGTAATCCCAGCTCAGTTTCCCAGTTATCGATATGAATCTTAGTCTATTTCTTATTGTTCTTGTCCTTGATACTATTTTATTACACATTATGGCAGATTTGTTTAAATCTTCTGTTAATTCAATTTCACAAAAAATACCGGCGTGGTCAGAGAGAAATGGCTGAATTATTTCGGAGACAATCGAACTGTATATATATTCATTGAGAAAAATATTATCAAGGCAATGATACCTATGTGTTATGCCCTTAACTAGGGATGACATTCCAAATGATCTAAATAAGTCATTTATTGCTATTGAGTTGCTATCATCTTCAACATCAAAATGCACATTAAAATCCCCGCATATCATGATTTGTTTTGTTTTGGAAACATTTAAGATATTGCCCATTTTTGTTAAAAAGTCGTTTATATTGCTACCTGGTATACGATAACATACAACTACAGTTAGTTTCAATTTTTTATATTCAATTCCCGCAAATTCACAAACGCCTTCTATTGATTCTTCATTAATCCTATTAACTGGAACTGCTCCACAGTCTGGTTTGGTTAAAATTACTACACCCCCGTGCTGCTTCTTTGACCGTGCATAATAACTGTTTGTTTTATACGGACCTATGATCAGGTTCACTGTTTCTGTCTCCTTTAGCCAGTGCTCTGTGAAACATATCACATCCATATCCTCTTTTAACGATTCAAAGAAAGCTTCCGTTTCGTTGATTTTATTTTTAATCGACTGTATATTTACAAAGAACGTTTTTATTTTTATTTTTGTTTTTGTGTTTCTTACTGCGGGATTGCCGGCGGTTTGTTTTTCCAGAATAAAAAACGATTAATGCCTACATTCTTTGGCCAGATACTCGTATCTAGGATTTTTGAGGCATAGTCCATCGGAACTGATATTTTATAAGACGCGTAATCTTCTGGATGTTTTGAGATAAGTGGTTCGCACCTAGCGTCGGTTATTCCAGCCGTATTCAAATGTTTTATTATCTCGGCGGTTGTTGTGTTCGCCTGCAATCTATACACGTGATAGTGGTGATATTTTGTTGCTCCTTTAAGTGTTGTCGATTCTGAAGTCCCAAAGATTGATTTACGTTGAGGTGTTTTCTTTCTTCGTACTTCCGTCCATGTTTCATTATTTGCCTCCTGTTGTTCCCTTGGCCCCTTGTTTAGATTTTCATTACTGTTTTTCTTTTTTATTGTTTCAACGGCGCTGTTCGCTGCTCTCTTCGTGTCAATTGTTTCCAGGTTATTCGTGTTGCCTAGCTTCCTTGTTGCGATGGAACTGTATGTCTCCTGGGTTATCGCTGGGGTATGATTTTCGGATTCCTTCACAATAGATGTCGCTTTGTAACCGCTCTCTAGTTTTCTATATTCATTTGCTTTTGGTTTGTTTACATTTTTTCCGGATTGAATTAATTTATTGGTTAGGTCGTTTATTAATTGATTTTTATATTTTACCTCCTGACCTTGCAGATCCAGCCGTTTCTTGAGCTCCTTCACTTCATACTTTAGGTATATCAATACTTGCAAATGTATTTTTTGAATACCTTGCTTTTCACATTTTGAACACGCCATTATTCCGAATTTGTCTTCACTTTTGATGCAATTGGGATGGAAGGAAACTTCACAAACACTGCATATTTGTTCTTCATCACTTATATGCTTTTGACAATTGCCGCACAAGTGATCTATATCTACAATTGTTGAATTGGAACTATTTAATTCGCTTTCACTCACAGAGCGACCAGTTCTACCGGCCGCCATCTTCCTATCCTTATATTTGCAAATGCCACTGTTGACTTTTTCTACTTTCCCGGATACCTGAAGTAATCATTTGATTGACAGTTACCGTTCTCTAATAAATTCTTTGAATTATTTAAAACGCACAATATTCTTCAATACTTCTCGATATGCTATTCACCGCGTAAATATCTTTACGAAATGCTGTGGAATATATAGGGTCTCGTGTTTCTTAGAATTAAACAACAGATGTTTGGTATACAACGACTTTTTCTGTAAAATCTTCTCATTCAATTTTACACCAGACCGTTTTATGTTAAAATTGAAATACTGCTGGTAAAGATGCACATTCACCAGGCGACATAAATATCATAAATAAAATATCAACTTTTTTAAATTTCTTAAAAATCTAAAACATCAAAGTACTCATGTTAATGTAAGTATAACAGAATATTTTGTGTATAATTTTATAATACTTATTAAATATTACCTATAAGCAGAAAAACAGTTCATATTAAATGAAATGAAATGAAATGTGCTTAATTAATTAAACACTTGTTTATTTCCATTATTTATTAATCATTTTCAGACACGTGTTTCGGGGAATTTCTCTCCATTATTACAGGAAGAAATGAAGAAGAAACAAGGGAATTTCTCTCCATTATCAAAGGAAGGAATGAATACAAAGAAGGGTTAAAGATTACAATATAACACTTGGTATAAAACTGTTTTCTATTCATTTTTATAACAAGTTTACTATTGTTATCTTCAACATTTTGGTATATTAAGAAATTAACATAATAATATAATATTTTCTGCTGCTATAGCTAAACACCGTCGCCATTGAGCGATCTACCATTGAGCGATTGAGCGAGTATTTCGCTCTATTCATATCGTGTTCTTTAACGTGCATGTACAACTTAACAGTACACGGGAATGCCTGCTTCAGTTCCCCTCCAAAAAAACGGTACTTTGATGTTAGAGAATTTCAATCGCTCAAAAGTGCTCGGGTCCACGGGGTTCGAACCTGCGACCCTTGGCACGTGCGCTAACCTCTCGGGCACCGATTAAATTATATGCATATATTATTAATATAATATTAATTGTAATGAATAATGATACTCCCAGAGAAAATATTTCTTTCCCTACTCAATTATAATGGGTAAATAATTATTGTCTTAATAAAAATATTTTAATTCCTGTTTTTATATGTTTCATTCAATACCTCCTAATTATACAACCATAATTCCATTGATGTCAGTTGAGTTATGTAACCTATAACTCACGCGTGAGTTATACATGATTCATAACTCACGCTCACGGAAATCTTAAAATTCATAAATAAACGAGTCTTTGTCCTACTCCTTATTTACATTCACATTAATATTCAATGTAACTCAGTAAATTTGCCTTCAGCTCCAGCTACATTGCACAGTAAAGCCGTTCTTGCATCATTGCAATCTCTTGATGTATAATTACCTGGCATGTTCAAATTAATTTGTAGACTAGAAATGTCAACTGTCATCAGAAATATAATGTATTTAACGAAAGTCTGGAAGTATTGGATACAAGTTTGTATGGAACTTGTGTGTTATAGGCTTACCCGTTTTTTTCTCGTGACTTATTTCCTTTGTAACATACTTGTACCATAAACAGCTATTGTGCTCCTTTTGGTACAAAGTATAATTTTTTTGTTGTCCTTAAACCATATCGTATATTTAATACCCCCAGCAGAATTTTGAATTGTTTTGGTTATTTTTAGTTACAAAAGGTATGTGCATTCTTGATTTAAAAAAAGCCAGGGTCATGAAGTTTTACGTTGTGAGGGTCACAACTTTTACACGCTCCGAGTAAAGTAAGACATTTTACTGACGAGTCGAGTATTATTTTTTTTTTCTGAAATCCCCAGGTATAATCAAAATTAATATTTATTAATTTAATAAATTGTATGGGAGATTTTCTGCGTGCCTACCTATCAAGTAATGTGTTTCTCTGTTTCTAACAGTTACTTTTCTGTCACCTTAGCAGAGAAACACTTTCCCTGACTAGTCAAGTGAATTCAACTTTTGCGCCGTATTTGCATATTGCAGTTTATAAAATATTAGATATTAGAGAACTTTCCAGTTCAAAACTTTCTAGTTAATTTTAAGTCAAATAATCTGTCACTGTCACAATGCAAATTAATTAAATTAATGTTCATAAAGCCGTTTCCATAGCAATCAATCCATTCTTTCGCTTAAATTTTCCATGTTTATTTTCATGTTTCATATGTTTTATACAGTTTTTAAATTTAACATAAAACAGATCTCACTTTTTGCAAACTAACGCCACTGTAATATATTTTAACCATAACAACTCTCTCTTTGTTTGAGAAATTATTCGTATTGAATAAAAAATTGCATCCTTCCTCACAATGTCGACAAATAATGAGCTGTATAACGTTACCGCATATTTTCTGCGGGTTCGTATGTCCAACTATCGTAACGATAAAATAAACTACTAAAATTTGTGTGATGATAATAATATGCGTAATTTAAATAAAGTATAATTAATCTACTACATCTTTGAATTGATGATTCATTGTTTGAATTAAAATACAACATTTGTTTATTTCAATCAATTTTATTATTTGTCAATCAATTGCCGGAAATTTCTCCCCATTATCAAATTAATAACAAAGAACAAAGAAGGGTTGTAGATGACAATACAATGTAATCTACAACCCTTCCTCGTTCTAAATTATTTATTTCATAGTGGGGAGAAATTCCCCGAAAATCGTGTCAGGCAATTGATTAATAAATAATGGAAATAAACAAATGTATAATTTTATTTAAGATATGTATTAAATAAACTAGGGTATGCCTTGCTATGAATAACCGTAATAGTAAAATGTAAAATAGTAATGTATGTATGTATGTATGTACATATGTACATTCTCGGTTATTATAGGGCCCTTAAAAAATCAGAGCCGGGCCTGGACAAACGAAACCTATTGAACTGTCCCAAGTCATAAATTATCATCTCTTCTGGGAGGGCCGGTAGCTAAGTGCAGACAGTTTAATACGACCGCGGCGTGTTCGCCCAGTTTCAAAGAATTTCGGAGTTGTATGTACTGGCCAGGTCCCCATCTCAAGTCATGTCCTAGGATCAATTCTGACATGCACCTAACAGCCAGCATTGCACGCGTGCACGCGTGAACTTGTGCAGACATGACTTGAGATTGCCAACGCCAACTTCGTCCTCGATTTTTGTTGAACGCTCGATATAATACAAATAATAAAAACGAATTAGTCAATACGAAGCAGAAGTAACTAATAATGATGAAAATGAAGAATTTTCAAATTCTTTTTAGGTTTTAAAAATTAATATTTGTGCTATGGTTAAAGTTTTCAAATCTCGGTTATCTAAAGAATAGAGGGTAGGTTTTAATTTGCTAAATTTTATGCTCAGAATATAAATAAAAAAACCTGTAAAAAACTGAAAAATCAGTTTTTCGTGTTTCATATATGATTTATGTGACACAATAATTTTAAAATTGTCCAAACACTTCTAATCGAAATTAGAACAACTTTTTGTTCTAATTTCGATGTACTTACTTATTATTACGTATATACTTTTTTAAATCAGCGTGTATAGATCAATTATTGCCCTTCTGCTAATTATTATTTTAAATTTGTATTATTATTTATTGTGTATTAACTTTGTTTTTGTTTTACAACAAAAAAGTGTTTTCGTGCAAATTTTGTAAAGAGCTGTAAAATAAATCAATAAACAAAGTAATACAATGTATGATCAAATTAAAATAATGTCCAAAAAGTAGATACAAATAAATAGGCCGACTTTAATCTATATATTAATATTTAAGACACTATTTTATAAAGTGGCACGAAAAATATTTAGGTGGGTGAAGTATGCGAAAAGTAGGAAGCAGTAACGATCAAAAGCTTATTTTATAACCCTACGTTGTGCGCTGTTTACTGCCGTAAATCTGCATATCATCGGATACCTCTATAAAAAATATATCGTTTTCAAATTTTCCGCAAACTTCACGTCCAGCGGAATTTTAAAATCTAATTAGGTATCACATTTTTGCATATTCATCTAACAAATCGTTAGTGACGTTTAAAGTTACAGCGTTTTCAAAATTTTCTACTACAACCATTTGAAGTTTCTAAAGTTAACGGAAAGTTGGAAGCAGTAGTGATAAAATTAGCGTTCCCTGAGTTTACTGCCTTCGAAAAAAATGCATTACTTTCAAAAAGAATATTGTTCAATTTGTTGTGAAAATTGTTCTAAAGCATACCCAAATCTACACGTTCGAAGAAATCCCTAATTCCTGGCATAAGATGTGTCCATGCTATGGGGGGTATGTTGTCAACTAAATAACTATGTAACATTTGGTCTGCATTAGTGTGCAAAAAATTAATTTATTTTACATTTCAGATGAACATTTTGGAAAAACTAGCAGTTAGAGTAATTCTTAATAATTTCATAAAATTTTAAGTATGTTGAGCTACTAAATTGAATCAAGAACACAAAACATGCATTTCAGGTTATGCATAACTGTAACTAAACAGAAATTCTGCAAAAACTAAAGATAGGATGCATTTAGCTTTTTGTATCTTCTAATAGTTACTACGAAAGACTAGGGCAACCACAAACACGCTATAAAAAACAATTTCATGCGCTTAAAAATGTCATATAGAAAGGAAAATATACTCTTAAAAATGAAATATATTCTCAGAAAAATCAAAAATGTGCATTAAATAATGCAGAATTAATTCTCTTAATTCTCCGAGGACACAACAGATTGAAATGAAATAATAACCTAATTTAAAAAAAAACTAGATAAATTAATTACTTATTAAATATTAATGTAATACACAACCTAGCTTGATGGACCGTGTTGAGCACTGCGTGATATTTAATTTTCGATAGAACGGGGAACCACCGGACTACAGGACTGGTAATCCCCAACAATAGAACGGACAATTGCCCAACAAACATCAATATAATAAAATAGCAAACTAAGTTCCAAAATTATAATTTTTGCTGTAAAATGAGCTGAAATATGGAGAAATATAATAAAATAGCAATTACGAGGACAAATAATAAAGATTATACCTTTTGAATCCCAAAAAAACTGTTGCCATGACCTTATTGGCTGAAAAAAGTGTTTTTGCCTTCTTGGGAGCATGTTTGCATGGAGAAATCCAGTATTTAGACTGTATTTTTGTTTCTGGAGTATAATGATGTATCCAAGTTTCATCTACTGTGACATATCGACGAAAAAAATCCTTTGAATTACGTTGAAGACGGCCAACCATTCTTCTGAATTCTTAATGCGAGCGCGCATTTGATCGCCATTAAGCAAACGCGGCAACCATTTCGCGGATAGCTTTTTCTTATTGAAATGTTCATGCAAAATATTGTATACCCGTTCGGTTGAGATGTTTACTTCATTAGCAATCTCACAAACTTTTATTCGACGATCGTCAATTACAAGGCCATGGAGTTTATTAACCATTTCTGGAGTAGTTACAGTAAATGATGGTCCCGGTCGATCTGCATCAACCACGCTCATATGGCAAGGTTTTAAAAGCAGAAACCACATACAAATCATTCCATGGGACGGAGCAGATTCTGGATAATATTTACGTAACTTTTCCTCGGTTTCTTTAATTATTTTTTCACGCAGAAAATAATGTTTAATCAACACTAGAAATTAGTTTTTCTCCATATTTACACAACAACGAAAACAGTTTTCTTCAAATAAGTATAAAACATAATCTATCCGTCAGATTGGTGCCAAATTTTGACAGTAGACCTCCGAAAGACCTCAGGAGCTAGCAACAGAATCACTGCAGCGAAAGTGTAACCAACCTTTGAAAAGTCATTCTTCCGTCAAACCGCCCTCGTATATTCCAAAATTATAATTTTTGCTGTAAAATGAGCTGAACTCTTTCTGCATAATATATGCTAAAATATGCAGAAATATATGCTAAAATATGCTGAAATATATGCTAAAATATGCTTAGTCATTATTTCATTGCAACCAGCTGCAAAAGTTGGTACCATCACTCTGCGATTAGGCGCTCTGTAGATAAAACTGAAATATTCAGGAAACGTTTTTGAAAGTTCTCGTATAATTTTCGAATACTTCCGAGTTCAGAGAAAACGAGTCTATCAAATAAAATTACAAAAAGGAAAGTTGCATTTAAAAAAAATCTATGACGTCATAACTGGTGACGTCGAACGGTGAATTTCTGTTATTTTTCGCAATTATCTCGTAAACCGTGCACCGCCTGAAAATTTTTATAAGTTGATGGGAACAAAATTTTGAACAAAATTTGTGATACATGGTTTGCAACAAAAGCTATAGTTCGCGCTGAATAGAGGCCGGAAGTCAAATTATATAGTAAATCCAGGCGGAAATAAATTATATAGTTTTGAAATTTGGTATACATGCTCTTGAGTACTCGAGAATCAAATATCCATCAAGTGTCCCCTCCCTCTGTGGGGCTTCATCCCTTAATAGTGAGAAGACACCTCCCAAACGGAGAACTTGTGTAATTTTTCGCAATTGTCTCGTTAACGGTGCACCGCCTGAAAATTTTCATATCGGGTAAAGTTGATGGAAACAAAATTTTGAACAAAATTTATGTTACACAGTTTACGAGATATTTGCGAAAAATAACACAAGTTGACCGTTTGGGGGATGTTTTTTCAATATTAAGGGATGAAGCCCCCACCGGGGGAGGGGAAACTCGACGGATATTCGATTCTAGAGTAATTAAGAATAAGTATAAGAGTGAGAATACGTTTAAGACTGCAATGGGTCTGTAGTTCTCAACGTTTTGTACAACACCTTTCTTGAAGATGGGAACTACTAATGCATTCTTGAGAATCGATGGCAAAATATTATAACAGGAGCAACATATTTCACTATTTTGGTTGATATGTCAATTATGCCGGTGCTATTTGTGATTTTAAGATTTTTGATAACCCTGAGAATATCATATGGCTCAATGAAATCAAAGAGCTATTCGGATTGCTGGTCAGTCTGCAGACTTTCCTGACCCAAAGCAATCCGCTAGTGCTCTGCGACCATTCGAGGGTCTTGAACTATTTCATTATTATGTTTTAATTTGGTGCCTCGGTAGATTTTAGTTTTTCTCAATGCCGCGTTGATAATTTTCCATACATGTTTAGATTTGTTTTCGGCTTGTGCAATTCTGTTAGAATAATACTCCCTTTTGCGGGCACTAATCAGTTTTTTATATTCATTTTTATAATTTCTATATTTAGTTTTAAGGGCCACGTCTTTACTATAACGCGTCGCCCGATACAGAGTACAGATTTCTGAAACGGCTGCCCGTTTCGAATATATTATTCATGATCCATGCATTATCTTTAGATCTCTGTGCATTAGACTGTCCCATCGGTCAAGTTAATATTTATTGCCCACACCAGAGTGTTATTGAATTCACTGAATCTAGAATCAATATCGTTATTATTATCGTTGAAACTATTTAACATGTTGTTAAGATCGAAATTGGACAAATACAAAGACACTTTCTCTAGATTACCCTTACTAACGTTTCTATAACTATTCCTATCATGATCCTGTATGTTACCACGTTTAGCCAATCTTATGGAATATATCATAGTTAGATGATCGCCTAAATTCGGTTGGATAACGTTTGTATACCGAGTTGAGTTGTCTAAATTAGTTACTATGTAATCAAGTTTTGAGATAGAAGTTTTGCCTCTATTGTCTGTAAGTATTCTAGTTGATTCATCGAAGTACATTTTAGATTGAAACATATATAAAAATATCATTCAGTGAGTCTCTGTGAGAAGAATCTTTTAGATAATCAATGTTAAAGTCTCCACATAAGAATAGTTTAGCAAGTTTTTGGACAATGATGTAATACCTCGTACAGTTTTTTTTAAACCAAATTATGTAATTACCGTTTGGTGGCGGTGCGTGATAAATGGCATGATGTACTTCAGATTATTGAGGCCTACACTAACAGCGCAGCACTCAAAATCAAATTCAGCAGAAATTTCCGAAGCAAGTTTTATTTCAGTTGCAACATTTAAACAATTGTTTTTGATAAAAGTAATAGATCCTCCGTGAATATGTAACTGTCGCGCAAAGCATACAAACCCGGTGTAGCCGATCAGTACCATGAAATTAATCTTGTCACTATCGCACCAATGTTCGGTTATACAAATAATGTGAGGCTTCTCACAGTTTACGAATATTTCAAGGCTATCGATCTCATTTGACAAACTTTGAAAATTTATATTGGCGATTATCAATTTAAAATAATCTACTTCCACCACACGACAGCATCAAGCGATGGTTATTCACTTATAGAAAAGAACTAGGCGCATTAGTCGAACTATAGGTATACAGCTGAAACAACTTCAACTGAGTTATTTAATTTTTCAGGTATTTCAAGTGAAGTTATGTCATCTGTTGTATGTACATAAATTTACTAGAGTTGACTCTATCAATAGAAGTTACATTTGTACTATGTTTGATGACAAGCGCAAATAGTTTTTGAGATATATTTTGTTTGCCGCATACGTTCTACAATACAATTCGTTACATAATAAGTTCTCACTAGATAGAGATTATTAATCATAAGAAACATGCACAAGTCGCGTTTATATATATATACTGTAGGTAAACCATCATAACTATGATTATTTTACAAATTCATAATCCCGGGATTTTTGGGATAAAAAATAAATCAGAGATAATCCCTAAGTCTGTGTTTTTCATATTGAAACTTTCTTTGCTGGACAGGATCTTGAAATATAAAAGGAACGCTTAAAAGAGACAAAATAGAATATTGCATTTCTTGTAACAAGAATATAACCAATTTTTCACGACACTTGATTCGTAAGATGAAAAGTTAATTAAAGTTAATTATTATTATGATTAATGATTAATAAAGAAAATAATGTCACCACCAAAATCTTCGAAACAGAGATAATGTTTGTTATTGATTTGACGACATTCGTAAATGAAATATTTATTTATATTTGAAAATTGTAGACTTAATATAGATTTGCAAAACCAGAATCTACATCTCACAACAATTGTGAATACAAACCAAGCGATTCATTGTTATTATTAAATATTCTATTTTATACGGCAGATTAAGATAGAATTATTTGGGCAGGTTTTTTAAAACGCCTTCTTTATACTGACATGCGCAAGTTACAAAAATTGCACTTTACATATGTCACTAAAAATTACTTTATTGATATGATTTTATATTTTCACTATCTTCCTTATTTATGCACTAATTTTTTATGTACACTACAAAGTCTAATATGTTCAATTAAACTAATGCAAAATATAAAACCTAAAGAACGTCAGCTGGTTGAATACCTGAAAGCCTCTTATTTTGACCAATTAATTCATGCTACTTATGAACTGTCCGGTTATGAGCCATATAGGCACCTTTAGAAGCCCCTCACTTGCTTCAAGATGGGCGACTGTCTTCAAACAGATTTGGCGATACTGCCATGTTTGTTGCTGCGAAGGAAAATAATATGGTTTCTACTAATTCAAGCAAAGATTTATTTGCCAAGACTTGGAAGAAAGGCCGCAAACCATTAACAGCGAACGATACAAAAATGAATAAATTAGTTTTTAGAGGAGAAGAAGACAACATTTCTGAGTTATCCAAATAGCTCATTATATGTTAGAGAGCTGACTTGAGAGATGAGAACACAAAACGATCCGGTGACGTGCAACGAATTAAAAGAGACCATTATTTAAGACAAGAACATGGATCTACAATTAATGATATTTATCTGTCAATGACAGAAACAGAGCTGTTAGTTAAAGACATAAAACGAATTACAATTCGTGGTAAGAAAGGATATATTACCGATATATTATTGGACTCCAGAAAACTTGTAGACAGTTATCTCAGGGCTTACAAAGTATTGAAGAATGTTGGTGTTGATTATGAGATAAATAGTGAATCTATAACGGATTTGTCTAAGAACACATATTAGGACTATTGCACAAATAATTTTGATGGAAAACAATGATTTGGAACAGCTTTTGGCTCATCTTGGGACTGAGAAAGCAACACACTTACATTATTACAGAAAAACTGATGATAAATTGCAAATTGCTAAAGCATCTAAACTTTTACCTCTGATACAAAAAAAAAACCATTGGGGAATACCGTGGTAAACCTTTGGCAAAAATCTGATCTCAAAATTCCCCAATTTGATGACGACTGGCGCGCATGATGATTTGCCTAGTAATAATAGTAATGAAAAACTAGAAAATAGTAAATACTTCTATGAACCAACAAAATAATGAACGTAATAAAGAAGATTATTTATGGGTGTGGGAACTAAGTATGCAACAAACAGTTAAAAGTTTTGGCCAAAACGAGCTAATTAACTTTCAATATTTCAAATATTCCTTAAACTAATTTCTTCAAAAAATATAAGTGCACATCAAACCCAAATATCACTATTTTGGCTAAGTTTTATAAACTTTTATCTACTTTGGACACTGGTTTGATTCATATGGGAAACATTTACACACAACAACAACAGCATCAAGTTCTTTTAACCGTTTGCCACAGAAATATTAAACTATTGCTTTAAGAATAAAACCATTTTAGTTGGCGGAAAACAGGCAAATTTTACATATTACAGAAAAACAAAGATAATCTCCGAATCATAACGATGCCTAGTTTAACGTCGAATATCCCAGAAACGCTTTATTTATTCGATGTTCAAGAAGTATTTTTTTTTTTTTACAATAAAGCTAATTCACCGAAAAATGGTATATGATTTTAAAAAAATCTGCCCTCAAAGTTTTTATGTAGCAATAACCATAGAAGATTCCTTGTTTCTACGGCACTGTGTTTACTCAGATTATTGTAAGTATTTGTGAATATGTGTGTTGATAGTGGATGACTCGTCTCAAAATATCAGATTTCCATGTCTACTCTAGTAGAAATATTAATAAGAAAACTGATTTTCTCAGGGTGGGCACACTTTAAGGTTCTATATTTTGGAAACAAAAGCGATTAGAAAAAAAAATACATTTTCATTTCATTTTGCCTTTCTTAGCACGCTCCTAAATTTATGCCACGAAGTTGTGGGACACCTTGTATATATTGTAAGGGCACGTTTGTCGGTTCATTCGTGATAACGTCATTTTCGGCCGACTTGCACTTGAGCACATGCGTTTGCGTCATATTGCGGAAACATGTCACATAGTAGATCGTCCAACGCTCTTTTCTTGTGTTAATATGTGCGATCACTTTTTTTTTAAATTTATACAAATAATAAATTTTGCATTAACGAAAGATCTTTCGAAATTTAATTAAGCTTCCCCGGATCCACCCTTCTACCTTGTATTCAAATTACGTGGAGCCACACCCCCATCTAGATAAGGCTGAAGGACCGCACACGCCGTCTTCATTGAGTAAAAGCCCGGGCCAAGGTGGGTCCTTTTTTTAAGGGTGGGCCCAAGTTCAATAACCCAGGAAAGTTAGAGTATAGAGATGAGGCAGAGAAAGAAAAAATGGGGTGTGACAGTGTTTGGCACCGGAACACCTTTAACAAACACCCTGTATATATTATGTCACAAATGATTGTATCTTAAGATTACTTTGGTCTTAAATTGTAGTAAATGCCTTCCGTAACTTCGCCTCATGTTTGTTAGTAAAATTACCACAGGTAAACAAGTTTCGGTAAAAGTGATATATCGTACATCTCTTCATTATTCAACAGAATTCAATAAGGACCATGTTTACCTGGACTCAAAATCCTATCAGGGTACCAATGTAACTTGAGTTATAAAGTTCCCTGATTTTTCTAGATTTTCCAGGATCATATAATAAAAAATCCAGACATAGTAAAAATGTTTAATTATAAAATTAAGGATAAAATCTAAATTTCACTATTTGCTGATAGTGACCGCCGTGATAGTGATAGTGATCTTATGGGAAATCTTTTTATTATTGATAAAAAAAAACGGCACAAACATTTGCAACATGTTGACATTCTGTCAACAGTTTTGACATTTTAATTGATCGAGTTGCAGGCGCAAGTAATGTTGGTTGCATAACTGGTTGCAATTGATATTGTCGTTTTAAAACTGAACATGGCCTATGTTCAGAGATAAAAAAAACGCGCGGTGTATATATATATATATATATATATATATATATATATATATATATATATATATATATATATATATATATATATATATATATATATATATATATATATATATATATATATATATATATATATATATATATATACAATATATTTAGATTTAGAGGCTCGATTATTGTAACTGAAGAACGAATTTCACTATTTTTTTTTTTTAAAGAAAATATGAAGTATTGTAATTTCCCATTTTTCTTTCATATATTTTTTTTATATAAAAATTGTTTAATTAATCTATAAATTATTGAGAATGGATTCATGCAAAATATTTATATATAAAAAAGAACAAAATTATTTTGAAGAATAGTTTTTTTTTAATTTGCGTATGAAATTATTTCTTACAGTTATGAAAACCTTTTATAAAAATGTTGCATTGTTTATTTAACAATCCTGATCATATAATGGCCGCCCTTCATATTGAAAACCCGTCACCCTCGACATCGCCTGCTATTGGTCGAATTTTATTATTATTTTGTTTTGTAGGGGAAAATATTCCCCACAACATTTGTTTGAAACATTTTACAATAGCTGTCAAGGAAAAGAAATAATAACAAAAATTGTGTACAACAATTCTTATTAAAATAGGGTTAGGAAGGGTTTAAAATAAAAAATTCAAAAAAATCGGGTTAATGTTTTTGTACGTATTGGAACTGGCTTAGGGGGGCGTCAACTTTCGCAAAAAAAAAACTATATTAAGAACCACCCTAATGTCCTATATTTGTGAATTATAAATATTGTTTAGTTTATCAGTATTTCATATTGTTGTCAATATTAATATATGTATAAACCGAAACGAGGAGTCAAGCGTTTATAAACTGTGAAACGTGTCACAGAGCCAATAACAAATTAAGAATTTATGCATGATGCAGTTGATTACACTCCCACCTAAAAGCCTATTACATCACTCCCACTTAACAGTCAACTGCCACCTACTTCGATAAAAACACGTGGTGTCTACCGCGCTAAGTGTATTATACACAGGTCAATACCAAGTCTAATTATATAGCGGGTTACGTAACAAAACGTTTATCATAACATCATTTATTTCCGTATATAACACATAACACGAACGCGCGCATACACTCACATTTATATGTTTTTAATACAAATGGGTCAAGATTTGTTTATTATATCGCAAAGTATTTTTGTATTATCGTATTATTATTGAGCGTAAAAACTTGAAATAAGCCAATCTATAAAATGCGTAGCTTGCATGCTTCAATCGTACGTTTCCACGAAAACTTCGAGCCAAACAAACATTCATGAAAGTTCGCAAACAACGCTCAAATTTTCATTTGCACTTTATATTTGAAAAACAAAAATAAAATTGTGCATGTATATTTAGAATAAAAAAACTTATTTTGATTTTAATAAAATTAATACTTTCCTTGCTAATATATTGATGAAACATTTTATTATTATTATAAATGTATGTTATGTATAATTACTACTCTTGGTTTGATTTATTCAAAATAGTTGCCACGGAACAACAACCTTGAGTTAAGTAGGTGAACGATCCCAACCAATAAATATGCACAAAATAAACAAAATCAAAATAATGCTAGTAGTTTTTCAGTGCCAACTCCCGCTTTAACATCCTGGAACAACTGGAACCATTTTTTGACCATTTTACCAGATAATATGTTATTCTCCACTTCACGAAAAAATCTGACGTAGCTGCTGATAAATAGTCGCAAATTCATCGAAAAAGAAAATAATGTAGTTCATCAACCAGTCAAGAATACATACAAAAAGTTGCAAACAAAATCAATCCACGTCACATATACGCTGAGAAAACAAACATGTCCCCGTGTTACACTAAATGGCCTAGTCCTACCCCAAGCTGATGATGCGAAATACTTGAGAACGTACCTTGATCGCAGACTTACACGGAAAACACATATTTGGAAAAAAGGCTCCAATTGGGCCTCAAACAAAGACAAATCTATTGGTTAATAGGTAAGAATTCCAAACTCTCCTTTGCTAATAAACTTCTAATATACAAAGCCATTCTTAAGCCAATATGGATATATGGCATAAAGCTCTGGGTATCAGCAAGCATCAGTAATATTGAAATAATGGAAAGATTCCAATCAAAAATACTAAGATCAATTATAAATGCCCCGAGATTTGTAGCGAACTGGATAATCCTGAAAGACCTCCAGATGACCTCCGTGAAAAAGTAAGCAACAAAATATTCTGTGAAGTACAAACATAGACTAAGCGTGCATCCCAACTCACTGGCCGAAGAATTGCTGCAAGATGTAACTACTAGAAGACTGAAAAGAATGAACCCTTTGGACATACCACATAGATTTCTGAACATTTGAACCCAGAACCTAGGTCGAATATGATCCCAGCCCAGAACTAACAACTTTTAGTTACTTCTTATACCGGGTAATTCAAGTTTTATTACCATGGGTTTTTTGGGCATTTGGAGTTGCCCAAAAAATATGAAAATTTGGATTTATATAGGTCTGATACTAATCTACAGAAAAGTAGTTTGACTCTTTCGATATAATTATATAGACAGCTATAAAATTAAAAAAAACTCTTTTCGGGCAAAATTCTCTATCGTCATGTTTGCCCTAAACTGTTTTATTTTATTCATAGAACCCATTTATGAAATCAAAAATTAACGAAAATGATTACATTTCAAATTAAAGCATTTTTTACATTACTGACCAACTTTCCTCGGTATGATTTATGATTTTGTAAGTCAAGAGCCCTACAAAGCATGACCGCGCCGGTGCGGTTGGAACGTTTTATGACTTTTTATGATTCCGCCAGTCGCCCGTGGGTTGAACGGGCCCTGCAGGAGGGATAGGGTACGGCCCTATCATAAAACCCATAAAATCCATTATAGGGACTATTACTGGTAGCAGACGTCATATTTTACTATTCAGTAATAAATCTTATTGTAACAATATAAAAATTTATTTAATTCAATAATTGGTGCAATTTTTTTGACTTGGATTACACTGGAATGTTTTCAATAGCATTAAAGTATGTTCTGACAAAAACTATATAAATAAAATTACGAATTCTTTGTGAAATAACGTATAAACTACTGGATGGTTAATTTTTTTTATCGTCAGATTGGGCTTCATCAATATTTAAACATGTGTACTTATTTTGGATATTTTATTTCAATTAGTCGCCATTTTTGGCCTGGCAATAAAGTAAAATCACCCGGTATATTGAAAATAGAGTTATTGATTGCAGTACCTCTATACCTGTCAATTATACGTATCAAATAATTTACTTAATGTCTACATTAGATAAATTGTAAATATTCTTGGGAAAATTAAAAAAAAAAAAGTTGCAGGTTCAAATGTTGCGGGCCCAAAAATGTTTGGAGGATCAAAAGTCTTTAACATCTAAGTGCCGTTCCTTTGACCGGGAATTGAAGCTTGTACTGTTACATTGTGTATGTACGTTAAATAACCTGATACTAATGACGTGAGTTTAATAGCGAAGCACAATTCCCAAGTGCAGTAGATCGCTCCATGGCGATACGATTATGTAAATTAATTTGAAAATGCGAAATTCGAAATATATATATATATATATATATATATATATATATATATATATATAAAAATGTAGAAGGTGATTGTATTTTTGATTTATACAGTATGAAAGCACCTTGTATTATGTATGTAAGTAGCAAAACGCAAGGAATGTTTGAGAACTACCAGGCGACATAGCATTTCCACCATAACAACTTCGACGAAGCACATTATTATGCAGATAAATATGAAACTATATATGCAATTATTAATAGGTTTGTTGAAGAAGCAGTCACTGCCCAGAGTTTACTGCAAAGGCAAATTCTGCAAAATGACCTTATAATTATTGGAACAAGTTTTATGAGGGCCATTCCAAAACTTGAGCAGCGAGAATTAAGTATTAATGAAACTATGTAAGTTATTGAATATGATAAAAATTATGATAATGATAAAAACAAAAATACCACAATAGCAAAAGCCTACTTCAGAGTGTCCATCAATTTTCAAATACCATTTATTATAATCCAGATTTGATTCTAAAAAGTTTTTAATTTCGAAATTTTAATTTCAATTAATTCAATTTAATTTAAAAATGCTTTTAATCGACCAAATTTTTCGAACTTTCCGTATGTACTTATGGAGAAAGTAGATGAAATTCGAAAGTCTTCGTCAGCTGTCTGGTCCTCTTTTCAGTCTCTCTTCAGCACGCGGTGCTTTACCGTGCAGTAATAGTCATGAATTATGCCTTGGAGGGTGTATTTTATTTGGACGACCTACTTTTTCTAATTATGGCCATAAAATAATTTTAATATGAATTCATAAATAGGGGGTCTAGTTGGGCCCTGAGTTACCAGAGTTCTTTATTTAATCCGTACCGTTCAGTTGGGCCCCGTGAAGACATTTTAAGAATTAAGGGAATTATGAAAATATATTAATTTTAAGAACACGTGCATATACTTCGTCCTGCGTTTGTAGTGCATTTCTAGTGACACTAGAATGCATTATTTTAAGCTACACCATTTATCGAATTTATTTACTTTGTCGTATTTTGTCTCGATTTGAGCTGCAAGAGTATCGCATATGCTGCTGCTTTTGCATTAGAATCAATGCTTTCTTAGTCACTCGTTTCATAAAGTACTGGCAGACGAAACTTCAAAACCCACTAATGTAGTCATGTTGAAAAAATGAAATAAAATAATAATAAGTAAAAATACCTAATAATTGATGGTAGATACAGCATTATACGATATTGTTATCGTAACATCATATTACGATACTCAATGTCTTATGAGACCGGGCTTATATGATAATTTTGTCATATTGTATCGTAATATGATACCTTACGATTAGCGTTGCGCCGACTCGAATACATGTATTCGCTCATCTCGAGTTACACATGTATTCGAATAACTCGACATATTAATAGCGGCAACTCGAGTTGGCTCGTGATCAATCGCGAGCGGTCGGCGATCCAATGAACTTGACGTGCGGCATTTTTTCGTGGTGTACGTATAAAACGCCTGTATATCCCGCATCTTTGCTTTTAATAGAAGCATATGTAATCGACTCCAATTAAAAACGGCATTTGTTAATTCTAAACAAAATTTAATAGTATTATTCATAACATAATACGAGGTGTGGCTATTAAATAACGAGACTGACACTGTAAAAAATATATTTTAAATTTATTTATATAAATTAGTTATCCCCTTCAATATACACCCCTCCACGATCCCTACACTTCTCCATACGAATTTTCCATTGATCGAAACAGTCCTGGAAGTCTTCATTCGTCAGCTCTTTCATGACGTTTGCCGCTTTTTTTTAACTTCTTCAACGCTGTCGAAACGTGTTCCTTTTAACGCGGATTTGTTCTTGGGGAACAGGTAAAAGTCACACGGAGCCAGGTCAGGTGAATAAGGCGGGTGGTCCAACACCGGGATGCTGTGCTTCGCGAGAAATGATTTAACTGACAATGCAGTGTGAGCTGGTGCATTGTCTTGATGCAGCACCCATGATTTATTTTTCCATAATTCGGGTCTTTTTTTACGAATTCTTTCTCGCAGATGAGCAAGGATTTCAAGGTAGTATACCTGATTGATATTTTGACCATCTGGAACCCAGTGAAGTAATTTTTTCGACGTTTTTGTCTGTTTTTGATGTGACAGGTCGACCTAGGCGGGCATCATCTTCAACGTCTTCTCGGCCGTCTTTAAAACGTTTATACCACTCAAAAACACGTGAATGGGATAAACATTCGTTGCCATACACTTTATTCAATAACTCATAAATTTCATTAGCCTTTTGTCCAAGTTTCCTATGGAATTTTATGACAACTCTCTGTTCAATAATATTAGTTAACATTTTTGCGGAAAATTAGAAAAACATAAGTTATGAAAATAAATGCCACGTGCAGACAAATCTATTTACTGGGATGGACTTTAAGGCAGCCGATAAAGGGGGTTTTACACTAAAGAATGGTGTGCCGTACAACCTTTTGACATGCACAGTTCGTCTGTAATCACAACAGTCTCGTTATTTAATAGCCACACCTCGTATATTAGACAACGTTTAAGTCAACAATATAAAAAAATATACAAAACAAATATAAAAACTCTATAATAATGAATGGTCTACATAAGGAAACCAAAATACAATTTCTTATAACATAAAAATTATAATTAAAAGTTAATTAAAACAATTCAAAATAAATATAACAATAAATAATAATTATTACTTTTTGCTACTACTATTTAGGAAATAACTAATTAGAATCACGCAATCGACTATTAAGTAACAATATTTGGGCAAGTTTCTTCGGGTGAAGTCTATTTCTGTCTAAATTTGTTACTTGTCCAGCTTTTGATAAAACTCTCAGACGGAACAGAAGTAGCAGGAATGACTTGGTGAAACATTCTCACCCATTGCCATATTGAAGTTTTCCCATAATTCATCATCGGATTCTACATTTTCAGAATTCGGGGGAGCAGGAGCCAGATTTTTGATCTCAGCAATTGGTTCAGTTTCTATCGTTTGCATTAACTCATCTATAATCGACTGCATGGCACTTTCTGCGTTACCTTCAATGCTAAATCCCATTTTTTTGAATCGCGGATCAAGGAAACAAGATTTTGCTACAATACTATTCGTTTCCAAATGTCCTAACTGCCTGTCAAGTACATCTAACAATTTTGATTGTAGACTATTGCCAGTTTGTTACTAATATTTTATTTCGTATTGCACTTTTTAAACCTCTAACTAATGGAATGACACGGGACAACGTAGTATACGAGGGCTGTTTGACGGAAGAGTGACTTTTTAATGAAAACGTTATTTTTCTGTTTAAAAAATATTTTATTTTTCAACATAACACCCTTTTAACTGTACACACTTAGCCCTGCGAGTTTACAGTTTTTTTAAACCTTCCAAAAAGTAATCTTTCGGAAAGTCTTCAAAATATGCATTTGACTCGGTTATCACCTCTTCAGTTGCCTAAAATCTTTTTCCACCCAGCCATTTTTTAAAATTTGGGAATAAGAAGAAATCACTGGGAGCCAGATCTGGCAAATATGGCGGATAAAGCAGTAATTCGTAATGCAATTCAGCCAATTTAGTTGTAGAAATTGCAGACGAATGTGAGGGCGCATTATCGTGATGTAACAACACTTTTTTCTTCATCAAATGCGGTCGTTGTTTTTCAAGTTCGGCATCAAAACGTGTCGGCATAATCAGCATAATACTGGCCAGTTATCGTTTTTCCTTTTTGTAAACAATTAATAAAGATTACCCCTTTAGAATCCCAAAAAAACTGTGGCCATGACCTTATTGGCCGAAAAAAATGTTTTTGCCTTTTTGGGAGCATGTTCGCATGGAGAAATCCATTATTTAGACTGTATGCATGTTTCTGGAGTATAATGGTGTATCCAAGTTTCATCTACTGTGACATATCGACGAAAAAAATCCTTTGAATTACGTTGAAGACGGCCAAACATTCTTCTGAATTCTTAATGCGAGCGCGCATTTGTTCACCATTAGGCAAACGCGGCAACCATTTCGCGGATAGCTCTTTCTTATTGAAATGTTCATGCAAAATATTGTATACTCGTTCGGTTGAGATGTCTACTTCATCAGCTATCTCACGAGCATTTATTCGACGATTGCCAATTTCAAGGCCATAGAGTTTATTAACCATTTCTGGAGTAGTTACAGTAAATGATGGTTTTGGACGATCTGCATAAACCGTGCTCATATGGCCACTTTTAAAAGCAGAAACCACTTACAAATCATTCCATGGGACGGAGCAGATTCTGGATAATATTTACGTAACTTTTCCTCGGTTTCTTTAATTGTTTTTTCACGTACAAAATAATGTTTAATCAACACTCGAAATTATTTTTTCTCCATATTTACACAACAACGAAAACAGTTTTCTTCAAATAAGTATAAAACATAATCTATCTGTCAGATTGGTGCCAAATTTTGACAGTAGACCTCCGAAAGGCCTTAGGAACTAGCAACATAATCATTATAGCGAAAGTGTTACCAACCTTTGAAAAGTCACTCTTCCGTCAAACAGCCCTCGTACATTTCTCCTGACAGTTCGTTCGTCATTTTTTTCCAAAGGTTTTAAAAGGCTAATGCAACCTGTTATAATTGTCCACTCATAAGTTTTGTGGTGGCGATTCTAATAAACGCAATGTAGCCGATAATGTTGATCGAGTATCCATTAATCTTTGAATCATGATTAATGCAGAGTTCCATCTTGGTGGAACATCTTGCTTCAATTTTAACTGTGGAAGACCCATTTGTTTTTGCATTTCATTTAATAACTGGCTAAGTTATTCATTTCAAAATGCATAACTATACGTCTGCATTTTTGTAAGAGTTTAAGAAAATTCTGAGTTACTTTTTATGCAGTATTGGACTGCCAAATTCAAAGTATGCGCTACGCAATAGTGATTTTGTTGGCGTAAATATTCAGCTACTGCTTTTTTAATATTGGCGGCATTGTCAGTAACAATTGTTGGCCCAGACACGTCGGCACGTCAGGAGCACACTGTTACTTTTTTTAATTTTAAGGCAGTTTTTCTGGATTTTTTTTCTTATGTAACATATTCAAAATGTTGTATGGTTGAAAAGAGATTAAAAAACTCTACCGAAATTAAAAATATAGGTTGGTTGTCATTTAAAAATAAACATTACTGACGTCACAAGTTTTAAAATTTTGTTATTTTAAATCTGAAAAAATATTTTCATATGCACAGTAATTTATATCGCTATCTCCCTTTTAGATTTTTTCTCTCTCTTACACATTAACGGAGTTACCGAATTTATCCGCTACTTAATTTCCACACTGTATATATAAAAGAATGTTTGCGGAATTAATAAATTTAAATAGATATTCCTAACACAGACGTGTCTCTTCAAACCGACGCTTGAGCTTAGTGTTCTGGTTCCTGGTCGCCATACTAATTAACCTGACATAAAATCAAGTAGGCGATTTTACAATCACATACTCTACAACCGACAGAAGGAAGCACATCCAACGTTTACCACCTTTACCACATATTTGAATTCATCCAACATTACAAGATCTTGAATGTTTTACTAACAAAAAGCTACTAACCGTGAGAAATTGCCAACAACATATTCTTACTACTAAGAAGAATAAAGAGTAACTACTCTGAATCATATCACTGAGTATACAGACAATTGGGACGAGGATTGAACATTCCCAACCGGATTTAGAATAAATTAGTAGGGCGCCAGTAGCGTCTTAATCCCGATTCATTCGTACGACACGAGCAGAAAGCACCAAGACGTAAACTGAAGTCATTATTAGTAAGCGCAATATTATTTACTAGTTAGTACAGTACGAAAATTGCAACAGCTATAGATAGCTTGAAATAAAAGGCACTGCACAAAGTAGATAAATGAGAGTCAGTGCACTTGTGTCGGGTGAGTCAAGGTCAACATCGAATTCACTAGTGTACGAACCTGACACTTTGACAGTTAATCGATTTGTTATCAAGTATTATCCAATCGTTGATACTACCTCTTGTCCCCTTAAAATCTATTTTTTGGCGAACATAGTTGCTTCTAGATTCAAGAGTGTGCAATGCTTTTATAAGGTCATAGAAAATCTCGGCAACATCTCTATTTTATTGTGAATTACCTAAGTAAGTCCTTCGACCATATATTATAATTTATAGAAATTAAAGTCCACAAAACACGAAATATTTGCTTAATACACGTACAACGAGTTACCGTTGTACCTAAACTTATGATTACTTAATTAACTTGCTATTGTCCTGAGGCGAATGGCTTCATCTTGCCGTAACCTCGGGTTAACAGGTCACCGAGTCTGAGTAAAATTTGATAGTTGCATTTTCGCCTTTTACAGTATAATTAATACAACGAACTCTGATTAACTAATTTAATTTCATGCGGCGCCGCATCGGGACCCAGGGTTTTCGAGGAGATATTTACATTTTATCAGAATTAATTTTTCACCAAAATAGTGCTTGATTATTCCATTTTCCAGTAAGACATTGTTTTATTAAAAAAACTAATGTATACAGGGTCCGTCATTTCACCTCCCGTCTTCTGTAGATTAGTTACTAATTGAGTTAGGATTTTGATATTTGTTTTGTTTTTCAAACCCACCTTCGATTTTGATTAATTAAAATGGCCATTGGAATTGTTGATAAAACGAGTTTTCGGCAAATACCTGTGAATGTGTTAGGAATTGAGATAGGGTTGTAATTAGGAAAAATGTTTGTCTTTTAATTCCGCACGGAATTACATACAAATATACTGGGGTTCCAATTTAAAATAAGAAAATTAAAGTGCTTTAAAGTTTGAAATGTTTGACACTAAATTTTGGACACTCTGTATAATGCATATCAATTAAACTTGGTTAACGCAACTGTCAGACCTTATTTAATAAGTACCTTGTATGGTTTTATTAACGAGGCACTATTTTTATCCCTTATTAATTTTCTTAACCAATGGTGCAAAACTGATTTTTTTCAGTTTTTATTTTTTTGTGCTAATGTCACTAAACCGATTTCAATCAAATTTTATGGGTATGTAGGCATCTATAAGAGGCACCCAAATAAGTAACAAAAAATATACTATGCAATCTAAATATATACATCATGATGACGTCACACTTTTTTGGGACACCCTGTATAATCAAAAATATTTTCCTGAAATACACCCTAGAAAGCAACTGAAGTCTGCAAAATATCAAAATCCTAAGTCTTTAAGTAACTGAGCTATTGAAGACGGGAGGTGAAATGACGGACCCTGTATATTAGGAGGGTTCAGAGAGCACAATACTAGATGAATTATAGAAAATTTGTATAAATTGATAGCAGGCAGATGGCTCTGGCATCATGATTATTTTATCAAATTTAACCAACTCACTACCTCTTACCGTTTACGAGATCCCATGTAAGGCACCATAACTGGGACACCCAGTAAATAGAGTTTTTAAATGTGTAAGCAATTACATTCTACATAAAGAAATAAACATTCAAATTTGCAAAATTGTCCTATCCAAATTGCACCGTTTACAGTAACTTAGATTTTTAATTTAAAAAGCTGTCCAAATTAAGTTTCAGATTGAGTTCAAACTCAAATTATATTTTATATAAATTCCAGCATTTTTTTTTCTACAATACGATAATTTTTACAAAAACGTTTAATCAAAAATCGCACTTTCTTCATTAACTTAGATTTTCAATTCATAATAATTGTACGAAACAAGTTTCGAACACAAGTTTTATTTTGATTGGACCACAGAAGATTTAATGATAATTTTTGTTAGAATAATTTATTCATTTATTTGCCTGTCTACCTTTCTACCTCTCTGTGATGATTGAAGAATAATGAATAATTAAATTAAATGTATGTGTGGTTACCACTTGGCGTAACATGATAAATCAGAGGGAAATAAGTGTTTTATTAATTTACCTTAAAAATGATTCGTCTAGTTAAGAAGATAATTATAGTGGCCCCACTCGCCCTCCAATTTAAATTTCATGTAAAGTAAAGCATTTGACATACAATTTATTACAATGACTGGAACTTCGATGGTTCATTTCATAGCAACCATCTACATTACAATAATCATCATTGAAATCAATTGCAAGTATAGTGTTTTCACTTGAAATTGAAAATGTACCTGCAATGAGGGTTTATTATGGTCAAGGGTTCTCCATTGTATGGCGTGTTGCAAAGAAGCGGGCGTCCAGGAACGTAACCAAATAATTTACTTTCGACGAAGATGCTACTTAATTGTTTTCTCTTCGATACATGTATATACACAATTATATCACTATGATCATAATATAAAAATGATTTATTAATTAAATTGAATTCAATAGTCTTACAACTATCTACATCGTTTTTTATGAGTCGGCGGACGTAATTCTTTTACAATTGTACAATTCGATATAATTACAAGACTATAGACAGAGCCGTCACCTAGGAAACGGTTTTAAAAGGATTATACATTCGCCCATGCAATTAAGGTTAATTGTACCTTAATTGCTGGGCGAATATGCAGTCCAGGTAGACAATCAGTTAAGGCTGCCTCAAATAGTGTTTTTCTCAAATACCATCAAGTACCATTTGGAAAAACTGCATCGATCATGTGATTAAAATTGAAAACGATTATGGGACGCTTAGTGTACCAAATCTAATTATTAATGTTCAAAGTGAAAGTGATAGCGATGAATCTAGTTGTGCGGAATAATATTTGCTTGTTACATTACGATTCATGAAAAAAATAACTGATGGTAATTATGAAATAATTAATTATGAATAATAAACGCCGTTAATTTTTTAACACGATGAGCAAGTCAATAATGTTATGGGTAACTTAAGTTATTTGTTTCGCGAATCATACTGTATATAAATTTTCTATGAAATTATAACTACATTTGTAAAACACAATTAATTATATGTACACTTAAAAATACAATGAAAAGTACAATTTAATGATAATGAATCACTAATGTTAATTTTCTACAGGGCACTGAATCTGTATTTTCTGATGTCAGCTCTGGACTCCGTTCTCTTCCCATTACCCGTAATAAAATTTCGTTCGCACAATGGATCGCAATAAACACCCTTCGTAGGTAGATTTTCAATTTCAAGTAAAAACACTATACAATTGAATATACAAGAATGGGCACAAGTATAATCATTGCCCCAAATTCTGCGTCTCAGCTATAATTATGATTCTGTGTCAATAAAATGATGATTCGAATTGTAGCTGCATCAAATTACAGGATGATTATATTGTGCCCACCCACCCACCCTCCAATTTAAATTTCATGCAAAGTAAAGCATTGGACATCCTATTTATTGCAATGATTGTAACTTCGACGATTCATTTATTAGCACCTGTATAGATGTATATTAAGTTTATATGTTTTTGTATATAGATGCGTGTGCGTCTGCGTCGCATCCCATGTTGTACCGTGCAAGCTACTTAGCAATAAACTCCCAGTGTAAACGCACATGAATTGTTATTACCTTTCCTCGCCATCTCGGATACGTGTATCAAGTTACTACAGTGGCGACGAGAATAAATTAAATAAATAGCTAAATCCGTAAATAAGAATGATTATCGATTATTGAGTGTAAAGCGTTAAAATACGATAAAAATGTCTGTCGGTCGTTTGCACGAGTTCGATATCGCGACAAAGAAGTGGACTAGTTATGTCGCCCGCGTGGAACAGTATTTTATTGCAAATAAAATAGAAAAGGAGAGGAAAGTGCCAATCTTATTATCGGCCGTTGGGGACGAAACATACGAGCTGATGGTAAATTTGTGCGATCCCAAGAAACTGGAGGACCAACCATTAGAAACCTTGGCAGAGGTCGTCAAGAACCATATGCAGTCGCTGCCATCAGTGATCGCCGAGGGATATAAATTTCGTTAAGACGGCTAGAAAATGAGGAAACAATCATACAATATGTAACGTCCCTTAAAGTATGGTATGGCAAAATCCTGTGATTTTAAGTCAAACTTGGAAGAAAATTTGCGAGATCAGCTCGTTTTTGGGCTAAAGAGTGACGTAATCAAGCAACGACTCTTCGCAGAGAGGAACCTTAGCTATAATATAGCAGTTAAGTTGACAGTAAACCTGGAAACAACAGAAAAGGACGTAAATATACTGGAAAATTCCATTCACCACATGGAACGGAACATACAGCATAAGCGCGGAGGAAACTCGAAGGCAACAGTGGGGGCCCCATGGAAGGAAGTCAACAGGCAGCCTGGGTATGGACACCTCACAGCCGACAACCAGGAAATCGGCGCCACCAAGCAGCCTAAAATTTAAGCGTTGTGGTAAACAAAACTACCTAAGTGCAGATTGTTTTTCAAAAAAGCAAAGTGTCACGCATGTGGTAATATGGGCTACATTAGAAACATGTGTGCGCAACGCAATAACTATCATCATTTAAATTTCAGCGAATCCAGTGATAAATCAGAGGAATGGGACAGTAATATCTTTAACATAACAGATACTAGATCCGATTAAATTAAAATTAATTAAATTAAAATAATATTAAATAAATTAAATATATAATATTAGTTCATTTTTTTTTTTTTAATAATTAAATAATATCGCTATTGCAATGGAAATTGATATGGGATCTGGAATTTCAGTGATATCAAGGAAAACGTATGATAAGCATTTAAGTGAGTTGCCAATCATCAAGAGTAAGTTACATTTGAAATTTGAAATCTAGATGTAAACCAATTTTTTCTTAACGAATTGCCAGATAAGTTCAATGAAGGGTTAGGAAGTTGTAAACATTTTAAGGCCAAACTATCGCCGAAGGAAGGAGCCCTACCAGTATTTATTAGGGCCGTTTACCATGAAAGAAAAGGTGGAGAAGGAGCTGGATAATTTAATTAAATTAGGAATTTTGTCTCCGGTCGAATATGCGGACTGGGCAAGTCGATTGTACCGATTATAAAAAAAGACGGCAGTATACGTATTTGTGGGGTTGCATATAAATAAATATCCTATTGCCAAGATAGAAAATAGCTTCAGATTTTTTCAGCAAAATAGACTTGTCTCTAGCGTATGCGCAAATTCAATTGGAGCAAGATTCTAAACAATTAGTAACAATAATTACACATAAAGGGATTTTTGTGTATAATCGATTGCCTTACGGTGTGCCACCAGCTCCGAGATTTTTTTATAAACGCGAAGATCAACTTTTCGCCGGTATGGAAGGCGTAGAAGCGTTCTTAGACGACATTATAGTCACGGGTAAAAACAAACAGGATCATTTATTTAGACCGACTTAAATTAGTTTTCAAAAAATTAGAAGAGGCGGGGTTACGTGTCAAGTCAAATAAATATAGTTTATTTCAAAAGAAAATTTCTACCTGGGATATATAATTGACAAACACGGTTTGCACAGGTCACCAGAAAAAAATGAAGCGGTATTACAGGCAGAAGATCCTACAAATATAACAGAACTAAGGGCATTTACGGGTTTGGTAAACTTTTACGGGAAATTAATTTCTAATTTAAGAGCTAAGCTACATCCCTTATATAATTTATTAAAAAAGAACGTTCCATGGGTATGGGATAGCAATTGCAAAAAAGCATTAAACTTGATCAAGAGAGAATTGATGTCGGATAATGTGTTAGCACACTATGATCAGACTCTGCCTATAATTCTGACTTGTGATGCCAGCTCTTATGGCATAGGCGCATCTGAATTTTAATAATCATCTTTGAAAAGCAATTGTAGATCGAGTGTTAATCAAGTGCAACTGAAGAGTGGGTGGGTGTGTGGATACAAGTATAATTATCCCCCAAATTCTGCATCTCGGCTATAATTAAAATGTTTCACACCTTTTAATCCACCAGCATATCAACCCACCCACCCTCCAATTTAAATTTCATACATAGTAAAGCATTGGACATCCAATTTATTGCAATGATTGGAACTACGATGATTCATTTATTAGCAACCATTGTATTTTAATAATCATCTTGAAAAGCGTTTGTAAATCGAGTGCTAATTATTATTCTAGTACAACTGAAAGTAGGGCGGGTGGGCACAATCCTATACACCCTCTACATCCTCTAAATTCTGCGTGTCAGCTATAACTATATATTTTTCTACTTTCTAACATAACTTTTGGAGCGAAATTATCATCAAATGATTTTCAATATACAGTAGAGTTCGACCAGAAATAATTTTATAATCCCCTATTTAGAGGCCCGTTAACTTTAAGGGTCGTTTACGACATAGAAGTAGTGGGAATCGGTCAGTTCGACCACGTATACCTGTAATAATCCGGTACTGGAAAAGGTCGCGGAAATCCCCCTGTTCTGTTCGACCACATAGCTTATGGCTTAATCACCATAATTAACGTCGAGTATCTTACGTATTGCATAGTTGCAGTTCTTTACTTTTTCTTTTAGTACGCGGGGCTTGTGCTCAACCAACAAATGAAGCGATGGTTTAATGATGGTACATAGCAAAGAAAGTATATAGTTTAAGTAAACTTTTACTAAGGTGAAGAAGTGTGCCTAAAATGAAGTTAAAGTCTATGCTTTGTGAAAAGGGGAGCAACTTGTTGTTACTCAATAAATATAAGTTTTCTAAAGCTAATGTAGCCAAATGTCGGAAAATTCGTTGGCGCTGTATAAATTGTTAATTGAAAAATACAATTCTTGAGAACTAACATTTAAACCAAACACAGTTGTGGTTGATTTTGAAAAGGCCATGCACGCCTGTAAAACCATGTGACCACATGTAAAAATTATAGGATGCCGATTTCATCTTTGTCAATCCAGGTTCCGAAAAATACAAAATTTGGGTTTAGTTACGGAATACAAAGATACAAATTCGGAAATAGGTAAATATATAAAATTAATTTGGGGCTTCATTTTTCGGAACCCCACGTAATTGGGGTTTTATTTTCAACGAAATTGTGCGCATAATGCCAAATAAAGAAAAATTAATAAAATTTTGTGATTATATTGTGGAGACCTACATCGATGAGGAATCTGAGTTTTCGCCATGCATGTGGCTTCCACTACAGACAGTATGTGCAGGACAACCTATTCTGGTGAGTTCTTTCATTCGCACTTTAATTCAAATTTTTATTCGGCTCATCCAAATATATTTAATTTTCTGCATATATTAAAAAACTTACAATCGTATACGTACAAACGTATATAAAAATAAATTAGGCGTATTGTTTTGTAAGAAAATTATAAAGTATTACTAAAGAGAAACAAAATTTCGTACGGCTAAAAATTCAAGAATATAATAGCAATGATTTATCTGCATTTGAGTTACATTTGAGAAAAATTATGTCTTGTAAATATTTGCCAGTGTGAATAATAAATAAATGTCTTTTTTATACAACTTGTTTTCATTCCTTAATCCTTTGGAGTGTATTCGTGGTCGAACTGACCCTTCCAAGAATCTGATAATCCCTCGATGCAGAGGTGGTGGTCGAACTGACCGGTAATTAAGGGTACCCCCTGGAGCGCGTGGTCGGACTGACAGGTGGCCGAAGTAGTAGTTGTCATAAATATAACCATATTTTTACCTTGATGGCATTTTTCACAGGGTCATATTTAAACTAATAAATGCCCACACAATATAAAAACATTTATTTAATTTTCCTACATATGTAATATAATCACAATGAAAATAGCAATATTTTTGGAATTTTAAATATTTACCAAATCATGCACACGTTATCACTTTTACTGTCACCTAAAGTAATGATTAATTCATTTACATTGTTATTTCTGCAAAAAAATTCACTTTCAATCACATGCCGCACACACTGTTATTGGAAGATATACTGGCTACCTCCTGCATAATTTCGTCAATGGTGCCTTGGCTAAATTTCGGATTTGTATTCTTCTTCTTAATGGATGATTTTAATTGGACCTAAATTAATTAAATTGGATTATATTTACCGGAGCACCTTATTCGCAGCTTCTTCATCAATTTAATAGGTTTTGATGAATTTCTGCGTATTAAGTACCTCCAACAATTGTTTATTTTGTATAATTTTCATCATAATATAAATCATGATTTTGTAAAAAAAAACATGATTTCTTCTTTGCGACTTTGGAACTTTGAATAATTGTACGGAATGGTAACTGGCATTATCCACTACAATGACGCTGTTTTCAGGTAACTTCGGCAGCAATCTATTACAAAACCTGTCATGAAATATTACAGAGGACATATCTTCATGATAGTTGAGGCTCGACTCCTTAATATTTTTCGCTGATAAAAGTAAACACCCTGGAACCCATCCTTCTCTCGAACCAGCGTGTAAAATTATGATTCGTTTTCCTCTCGATGGTGGAACATTTAAATTGCATTTTAAGGAAGAGTCCATCCAACCTTTTTGTACGAGGGTTGTCCGTAAATTAAGGTCTCCAATTTTTTTTCACATAGTAAACATCATTTTATTGCAAAACAAAGTACAGATTCTGAAAGCTTGGACTTTTAGCTATTTTTCTACGTAGTCCCCCGTCACGATCAATGCACTTTTGGAGTCGCTACGGGAGCTTTTTTCATACCCGCGTCGTACCACTCTCCCGCCGACTCGCGCAAGAAGATATCGACAGCTACCTTCAGCCCTTCGTTGCTTGAGAATTTCGTCCCCCCAAGTGTTGTTTCAAGTTGGGGAACAAATGGTAGTCACTGGGAGCCAAATCAGGGCTATATGGAGGGTGGTCAAGGATTTTTCACCCCAATTTGGCGATGAGATCCGTCGTGGTGCGGGCGACGTGAGGGCGGGCGTTGTCATGATGTAAACAAACTCAAAATAAAACAATAATACAAAATATTCGTCAAAATCTTGTCCACGGTAGTCTTAGAGACGTGCCCTATCAGTTCGTCAATCTCTCGCACAGTCACACGCCGATCCGCAAGCAGAAGTTTCTCAACTTTCGTCACTGCCTCATCCGAAACTGATGGACGCCCGAGGCCGGCCTCGTCGTGTACGTTTGTACGACCTCCTGCGAACTCCCTGCACCACTTCCGCACATTTTTTTATCTCCATACACTTTTCTTCATACACATCATACACATCGGTCAATTGGTAATGGATTTCAATAGAGGGTGACCCCTTAAACTACAAAAATCTAATCACTGAACGCAATTCATACTTGGCGGGAGCGTCGATTTCCCCTTCCATCGTTAACGGCTGCTAAGCCAAGACCAAGCGTCACAGCGAGGTGGGGATCGGCCAGAATAGTGGAGGGGGAAGCAAATAACACGGTGCTGTTGTCAGATTTAAGCTAGCTCGCTCGGTCGCGACGGTAGCTCGTTGGAGACCTTAATTTACGGACAACCCTCGTATCATGGGTTTTTTGTACTAGGTTTCATCTAAATAAAAAATGTGTTTATTTTCTACCCTATATTGTTGTATGTCCTTCAGAAAATTATATCGCCATTCGGAAATTCTTCTCGATTCCATTAAGACAATACGCTCGTCCAGTTTTTTTATATATAAATCCTATGGTTTTTAACATTATCTCAATGCTTGTTTGCTACACGGTATATTAATCAAACTTATTAATATAGTTTTTAAATGTGTTAAAAGTTAATACCACATCTTTTGCGTAGTTTTCATAAATGATCATTCTTATTAAATGTGCATGATACTCAACTGTTAACGTTCCAGGTTTTCCACAATCGTTCCTGGGCTTCCTATCGAAGATTCCACAATTAACTATTCTCCGAGCAGTAATATAGGGAGTCTTCGTTAAATTTGCGGTTCTAATAACTAATCTTTTTTTCTTATTCCCTCTATTTCAAGGAATTGTAAACGTTTAATATCATTTGTTTTGCTTCTGGAGGCAAAAGACTACGTTCTTGATTTTCCTTTATGGATTTTACGGGGCCAATAAACTGTGGTCTGCATTGTCGAAATAATGTTTTTTTCCGTGCAATTTATGGCTAGGGCCAACAGGCTGGCACGTGCCACCCACCTCGAGAATGTCCGACAGTTCGTTCTGGAAAATACCGCAAACAGAAATTACATATTTTTTGTTACGTGCGTCATCTATCGGGTGTCACACACCGTTTTGAAAAGGACCGTGCGGGTGTACAGTGAATCGAATTTCTTTTGACAATGCCCGTGCGAGAAAGATATTTCTTTTCCGATATGCTCAGTTCTTTCGGCCGGGTCGGTCCAAATACTATTGATAACGTACGTCTCTTCTGGAGTCGTCGGTTTCGGTCACGTTTCTTACCGTGGTTCGGCCACCGTTACCGAGAGCAGGTATAGCGGGGTTATTTTGCGGAAGAATGTCCTGAATTCTGCCATTACCTTGTACGGTCATTATTTAAATTGTAATTAGTAATAAATTACCCAATACATCGTTTTTTAAGAACATTGTTATTTAATATGAATCAATAACTTACATATTTTGTTGCCCTAGTAATCTTGAATTGTCGTCATATTTATGAATATACAAAATTTATCCTGTATCTGGATTTGATAATAAATTTCTCTAAACTAAAATAATTGTAACAAAATATTTGAACTTACGAAGTTTATAATTTTCTTTTAATTAGATTATAATAACATAACGTCAATTAGAAAATATATCCTCTTTCTACGAATTTGTGTTAATATTGACAAAAAGTATTCCGTAAGTAAACTATTCTAAATTTCGAACTATTTCGAATTGAACTAATAATAAATGTTTGAGCATCAATATCATATTACAATATTGCAGAGAATTAAAAATGTAAAATATATTTAAGCTAAATAGTTAATTTCCTCTCATGTAATAATAAATAATTCCAAATTTGCAGAGAATATACCTAGTATATGGAAATAATATTTAATTTTCAAAATAAATATCAATTAAAGATTATTTATTTATCTATTAATAATTATCTATCCATATTATCAATCAGATGTACATATATTGTTAATTCATTAAATAATTTATATAAATAAAATGCCAGATTAAGTTAGATAAATTCAAGAAAAGCGTTATACAGTCTGTTTGATATATTGTGGAACAGCAAATATCTCGGTTATTAGTAGACATAGGAAAAAGTTAAAGAAATAAGTTTTAGTACTTTTTGTTGTCTATTTATCCTAATGTCAGAAGAACAATTAAAAATCAAATAAACACGTGAAATCTATAAGCTTCATTTTCTTTAAAGGAACAACCTGTATATTTTGGTTATTTCTAGTAGGCAATAACATTAGCTTTATAATGATACCACATAAGTACCCCTTTATTATACAAATAACGCAACAATTACCAGTAGTAGTAGTGACTGTATTTGTTAGGGATATTATCCCTAACTGGCTATCAACCAACGGGGGTCCTTCTGCCGTGTGATTTGTGTAAGTGTGTGTGTTGAGTTAGGGCTTGTTACTCTAGAAATTCGCCCCCGATCTCGAGAGCGCCGTTAATGAGCTCCCAACGGCGAATGGCACTAGTTCCTTAGTACAAATGTACTACCTATTCTGGGGCTCGAACCCAGGTCTTCGTGCATGCTAAACAAGCGTTCTAACCTGTCAGCCAAACTAGCGGTTGTGACAATTACCAATAAATGAAATTAATCAGTTGCCATGAATTACAATTGCATGCTGACGTAAAACAATTTGCTATCGTTTTAATGTCAAAGTGGCTTAGTAACTTCCCGTCCTGCGTATTATTAATTATTATACTAATGATGAAAATAAGGATATGCTGAAGGTCTTCGCTAAATGTAACGATAATTCTAGAGAAGCTAGTATTACTTATGGAAACATGTATCCAGAAAGAAGACAACCACATTATCGTACTTTTGCAAGCTTGAACAAAATTTACGGAGAAACGGCTGTTTTAACAATAAATTACGAATGGCAAGAAATGAACGTGAAGAAATTAATGAAGTTATGATATTGGCCTATTTTAGAGCACATCCACGACATTCAATACGTGAAGCAGTGACTGCCTTAGGAATGGGTCTGTATAAAATATGTCCTATTCTAAGAAAACACAAAAGACCATATAAAATTAAATTAGTACAAGGTTTAAGAGATGGTGATTCTAACAGGAGGATAATATTTTGTAATTGGCTTAACATTAATCAACATTTATTACATTTAATTCTTTGGAGCGATGAATCTAATTTCAACAACAATGGAATCTCCAACCGAAAAAACGACCATTACTGGGATACTGATATTTCACGTCAAATTCGGGAATGCAGATTCCAACACAGATTTACAGTAAGGCTTGATGTGTTAGGTGCTATCGGTCTTGTTTTTCGGTCCTGTTTTTATCAAGGAACGTTGAATGCAGATCGATATGCCAACTTTCTTATGACAGAATTCAAAGATTATTTAAATGATATACCCTAGAAATACATCGTGCTATGTGGTTCCAGCAAGATTGAACTCCCACCATAACGCAAGAATTGTCAAAGTTATTTTGGAAAGAAAGTTTGGTGTGAAATTGATTGAAAATAGTGGACCCAGAAACTGGCCAGCAAGATCGCCAGATCTGTCTATTTTAGATTTTTTTATTTGGGGATTTTTAAAGCAAAAAGTTTATGTTACTCGTCCAGAGAATCTAGACGATCTGAAAAATAGTATTCGTTTGCCATGTTTCCAGATAATGCCACACATGTTGCAAAAAGCACGACGAAATTTAATAAAGAGATTTGAAGATTGTATTGCAAGCAACGGAGGTCACTTTGAACAGACACTTTAAATTGTAATTCATAGCAACTGATAAATTTCATTTATTGACAATTGTCGCGGTATTTGAATAATAACGGGGTACTTCAAAAAGCTAATTTTATTGCCTATTAAAAATAACCAAAATATTCAGGGTATTCCCTTAAAGAAAATTATGCTTATAGCTTTCATGTGTTTATTTTATTTTTAATTGTTCTCCTGACATTAAGAATAAATAGACGATAAACAGTACTAAAACTTTTTTCTTCAACTTTTTTTTTCTATGTATACCAATAACCGAGATATTTGCTGTGTCATAACAAAATCAAACACTGTATAACGCTTTTCTTGAATGTATATAACTTTATCAGGTATTTTATGTATATTAATTATTTAATGAATTACCTATATCTGTATATCTGATTGATAATATGGATAGATAATTATTAATAGATAAATAAATAATCTTTAATTGATATTTATTTTGAAAATTAAATATTATTTCCATATACTAGGTATATTCTCTGCAATTTTGGAATTATTTATTATTACATGAGTGGAAATTAACTATTCAGCTTAAATATATTTTACATTTTTAATTCTCTGCAATATTGTAATATGATATTGATGCTCAAACATTTATTATTAGTTCAATTCGAAATAGTTCGAAATTTAGAATAGTTTACTTACGGAATACTTTTTGTCAATATTAACACAAAATCGCAGAAAGAGGATATATGTTCTAATTGACGTTATGTTATTATAATCTAATTAAAAGAAAATTATAAACTTCGTAAGTTCAAATATTTTGTTACAATTATTTTAGTTTAGAGGAATTAATTAACAAACCCTAATACAGGTTAAATTTTGTATATTCATAAATTCAAGATTACTAGGGCAACAAAATATGTAAGTTTATTCTTATTAAATAACAATGTTCTTAAAAAATGATTTATTGGGTAATTTATTACTAATTACAATTTAAATAATGACCGTACAAGGTGAAGGCAGAATTCAGGACATTCTTCAACAAAATAACCCCGCTATACCTGCCCTCGGTAACAGTGGCCGAACCGCGGTAAGAAACGTGACCGAAGCCGACGACTCCAGAAGGTACATATGTTATCAATAGTATTTGGACCGACCCGGCCGAGAGAACTGAGCATATCGGAAAAGAAATATCTTTCTCGCACGGGCACTGTCAAAAGAAATTCGATTCACTGTACAAAGAAAGTAACGCATAAATTCGATAACACCGTTAACATAATTTTCGGAAAAAAAAAAATCTCGAAGAGGTGTGGCGACTTTAATTAAATGACGTTATATTATTATTAGCATTACCATTTTCATATGCTAGAAGAGTAGAAAAATCAGCACTAACTTCATATTGATACGGGTCATCGGTAAAATATTGAAGATGTTGAATATCTAAAAAAAGTAAAAGGGAGAAATCTCAGCACGTAAGAAGCGATTTTCATTACAAAAAAAGGTTAATCATTACTTAATTTTGACCATTCACCTCTCATTAATTTTTATTTTTTTTACATAAAAAAATATTAAAAATAAATAAAAATTGGAACAATAAATATTTTCCACGTTTTTATATTGACATGGGTTGTTATACGTCGTTGAAAAGAGGAAAAGAAAGTCTATTTAGGCGTATGAAAATCAAATATGATATGTCCCCTCCTTTCTGCAGTTGACGATTCACTTATTTTGTGTTTTTAAAATCAATATTTAAATAAGCCATAATTTACTTAACTATAAAATTTAAGGTTATAAAACATTACTGACACATGTAAAAAGAAATTTCTTTACTTTTTAAGTTCAAGGCACCTATGATTTTTTTAAAAGTGTATTTTGTCAATTTTTCGGGTTATGAATAATGAAAATAAAAAGTAACAGCATAAATTGCCGCAGTATGATTTGTTCTACAAAAGAGTTCATTACAGTTTTTTCTGCAATAATTAGGGAAGACAATATTTACAGACACATATGTAAGTGTACGTTGTGCCTTGTTTGTTATTGTTATAGAATTGTAAAACTTACATGATACTTCTAGTTCATATATGAAGCATGTCAAAATCCTACAGAAAGTAAGTTCTGGTAGTGAATTTTGGTTAGTAAATTAGCTCCATGGTTAGAGGGTACGGACCAGAACTCCAAAGATGAGTGGTTCGAGACTGAGGCGAGTGCTGTTTTTAATTATTTTTTTCACAAACTGACAAATTCAAAAATATAACATTGGTCAACATTTATTCCATTATATAAAACCAATCACAAAAATTTATTAACAACCGTAAACACGGATAAAGACGTGTGTGTGTGTTATTCACATAAGTTTTCTTTATATGTACCTACATACAAAGTCTCGAAATGCATTCCAGTTGTGGGGGACCGGAAATGATGTATGGTAGGTACATTATTCTTACACGCATTACATTACATACCTACATACATTACACACATTATTAATAATGTATCATTTTAGTTTCAGTCATTTCCACGACACTATAGACACATAAAGTAAATATTAGCATATCGTGATTTGAAAAACAATTCCTGGCATAATGTTTTACATTTAATGTGTCTATAGTGTAATTTCCACGACACTATCGACACATAAAGTAAATATTAGCATATCGTGATTTCAAAAACAATTCCTGGCATAATGTTTTACTTAGTGAAAAATAGTATCGCCAGTTCTTTTATTTTTGAATTTGGGACATATGTCTATAAGGTATGTTCGACTTAAAACTACCATAGGAATATACCCCTGCGGTATGGCTTACGAGTCGCGGGACACCCTGTATACAACGTCTCCCAAAGTTTGCAACAAATGGAAAACTTTTTTATTATTCATTTCATTCAACCTCCGAAAATGACGTCATTGTATATGTGTGCAACGGCTGATAGTAAAATGACTATAATAAAATACATAATATAATAAAAGTTGGTGAAAATTTATTTATTTATTTATTTATATATTCTTTATAACACTTCATATTTTGCTAAATAACTGAAAATATGATGAGGTTACCATGGTTACTAAAGTTAAACCACCGTTATACCGCGGCTTATTTTTTTTAGAATAACACTGCTAGTTTTCAAAAATGATCCTAATCGACTTTGAGGAAAATTTGATTATCTTTAACTCGAAAACTTGTAAAAAAGGGAAACTTATTGTACACGCTGACGCGATGTAATTACAACTGATTAGTTTACATATGGCGGGGTATATTTATAATATAGGAATAATAAAACACTTGGTTGACGTTTCACAGTATATAACAATTATGTATTAACTTAGTAATTGAGGTTGTCTTGTGGAAACCGCTGACGTGTTTCCTGAACATTCGTTTGAGGTTCATATGACGGAATCACATAACCAGGACCCCAAAACGGATAGTTTAAACTTTAATCGTAATTATTCAGTCGGGCAGAAAAATTTATATAGGGGTGATAAAATTCTTAATCCCCGAGATTAAGTCTTTGGTGCGTATTTGGGATTTCTTACTGTGATTTTTATTGTATGCAAGACGGTACCATAACAAAATTCCAGATCACGTGGTTTAGACGAAAGAATTGAGGGTGTTACGTTATCAGATCCTGGCTCATGGCAATAGTTGATCCTTATAAAATTTCCCAATGTTAATTTTGCTATGTCTGGTAGTCACTGAGACCCACTGTATATATTTTAGTATTATAAAAGTGTGACAGTAATTATATTATTACCATTACGAGTGTTTCCAGAATCTTAATTATTATTTCATCTTAATTTCAGTACAAAAATGCAATAAAGTTCTTTATTACTTATGGGAAGCTTAATATTTGATTTTACCTAAACCTAAAATTTAGAGAGACTATGTTTTATTATTATTCATCTTAATTCCCCTACAAAAATGAAATAAAGATCTATATTACTTATGGGAAGCTTTATATTTCATTTTTTATTTTTTCATTTATTTAAAAGAAAATTGAACTATATCACAAATAAACACAAATTACACCGAGTTAAAAATATTCTGTAGATTTGAACAGGCGGAAATTCAATAAAATATGTAACTTCTCTGTTTAATATTGATTTAAAACGATGTAGTTCTGAATTAAAAAACTGTTTACTTTATAATCAGGCAAATAAATGTTCAATTGTGATCTTATACCTCGTGCTCTTGATTAGACTTTAATCAAATAAACCATATTTTACCTAGCACCTAGTACATAGCAATCAAATATTTTGCAAACGTTCAGCGGCATGAAGTGATATGTGTCCACGTAAGTATGCAACATATGGAAAACTATTATATTCGGGATTTCTCAGAAAATATTATTCTTCATAAAAGTTTGTGCTTCATCAAAAACCAATTAAAATTACAAACAAATGACTACGACTTTAACAAATTAACAAATACTCCTATAGTTATTCATGTGGTATTCATCCAAAACTTACAAATTACATGCGCGTTTAATTAAAAAAATACATCATATTGAATTAATTTTTAACCTTTCTGGAATTCCGGACAAAATATTAGTATTTAAATCATTACATTTGTTTAATTATTATTTGAACTATAATCAAAACAATTATTAATGTGAAAAAATAAAATAAATTTAATATATCATATTTCTGCCATAAATTCCCGGGCCGTTGAGTACTTTATCACCACACTATAAAGCCCACAATACGACAATAGACCCCAGCTTCAGGTCAAAAGTATGCGTTTTGCCCTAGTCGCTTTCAAACTATCCAAGGTAGTTAATAGGCAGTTAGGCAGGACAAATAACATAGATGCAATAATTACATTCATTTAACCCGACAAGACATTACAAAATATCCTACGTATATTTTGCTTATTTTTGCAACTCTAAAGATTAACATAAATCGATATGTCATTTATTTCTCAGATCATGGGCATATTTCATGAGGAAATGAAAACTTCTATTACTGGTGTTCGTGATAGTATGTGTTCTTAGATATCAGTATTTTGTAGGTATGACTGCAGTTATCTCAATATCCATCTACCCAGAAACTCGAATTTATCATATTCTCTTGAAATTATTAGCCTATATATATATATATATATATATATATATATGTATATATATATATATATATATATATATGTATATATATATATATATATATATATATATGTATATATATATATATATATGTATATATATATATATATATATATATATATATATATATATATATATATATAGGCAGAGGCGGATGGGGCCGGCGGGAAGCCGGGAAATTTCTTTCCCGGTGCGCCGGTCGCAAATAGTTGTAAGGCGCCGGCGCAACAAACTCATTTTTTTCTGTTTAATCTTGTCACTACTACCACTAGAGGCAAGTTACACAAACGCGACAACAAATATACGCCAAACATATATTATATTTGTTTCAAAATAATTTATAGTTCAAATCGTATTGATAAATTAGACCACTACAATCTGAACAGTTAAAAGTCAAAGAGAAAAATGTTATATAATAGACATATGATTGATAGAATAATAAATATTATTAAACTTCTTGGAAGACGAGACGTAACGTGATACAGGCCAAGAGTTTAAATCATGCTACTAGAAATCTACATAGCGAAAATTTGGGCAAATTTTAATGGGCCTTAGATCAAATATTTAAATTAGATCTGGTGCATTTGTTTCGTTTCTGTCAAATACTACAGTTAATTAAATTATTACGAAATCTAATAATAACATTTATATAAAAAACAAAAAAATATCAAAATAGTAGCAGAAAAAAGAAATACTACTGAAATTTATTCAATAGCAGTAGACTAGACAAATCAATACAATAGACCAACGATCGTTAATTTTTAAATATGTTCTTCAAAACCAAACGAAGAAAGGGTTAATCTCCATTTGAGAAACAAAAGAGAATGTAGTTAGTGGGCTGAAGAATGGCACTTTAAAAAATATTCGGCAAATACGGAATGTTGAGTCACCTTTGCATGTAGAAGTAAAGTTGGTGTTGGAAACAATAGATAAACGCAAAAAGACGAACAGTAATATGAGGGCAATGGCAAAAAGTTCACAGACAATATTTAAAATACGAAATAATTTTAACAGCAACTATATTTTTCAAAAGATTCAGGAGAGTAATGATTACCATTTCTTCATTTTTATTCAATTTTTATTGAAATCGAGCTGATGGTGCCATGTTGTAGGATGGGAAAATTAGTTTCGACACGTGAAGTAAAACAGTGAAAAACAGTACTAGATTTATGTGAGCATGACTGTACATACCTATACTGTACTGTACCACACATAAGAAATCTAAAAATAATCAGAGTCCAAGACTTGTTGATAAAAATATATTGTTTTAATAGTTTTACATATGTGTGTTTCATGTTTTTGCTCAATGTTCTAATTAACATTTTGTCAAAGTAGATCAATTATAATCAGTTAGTTTTTTCATTCATCCTTTCTGTCCTTTATTAGACTTGACTAGAAACTTTCAATTTAGTTTTCTAGAAAGCGACCAAATTGGACTCTGATCGTTTTTCCCGCAGCCCTTCATTTACAAATATCATTGCTACAAATCTACACAGATGGCGCAAAACGCAAAAGTACAATTACAGAAGTTCCAAAGAATTGCGACTCAGTAATATATCTTTCAGACTAATTCGCAGTATGGGCGGAAGAAAAATTAGTACATAATGAAGTACATAATTCTGAAATGACATTTGAGGGAATATTGAATGAACTGCGAAGAAAAAAGTTATTCGTATGCCGAAAGAATGGAGAAAAATGTGGAGACGCAGCATTAGATGATGAACATGACAAATGTAGGTTTGAAATATTTAATGTAATAATAGATACCGTAATCAAGTCTATGATAAAACGATTACAAAATACCTTTGATGTTTGTAAAGATCTATCTGTATTAGATCCACAAAATTTGGATGAAATTAAACCAAATATTCCAAAAAAGATCGACTTCTCTCTATATTGAAGACTTAAACTAATAAATTATAAACAAAAATTGTAATGTTACATTAGAAAATTTAATAGAAGAACTTTTGATTTGAAATTTGTGATTTATTGGAACAAAATATTTGTGATATGTTAATAGTAGACCAAATCTTCAACATATAGACTTTATAGAAGAACATATAGAAGAATCAAGCAAGCACGTGTGAGCATGTGGCAAAACAAATGAAGAAATACTAACATGTAGAAGTTAGTGCTACTAAAACTCTGCTATTAGTTGTAACTACGTTATTTTTAAATACAATTTATTTGGAGAAGTGTACTCCACCTTATACCCAAAACTTATACTCTAGTCTAGCGTATTTAGAACTCTTCCAACATCTCAAGTTTCCTGCAAAAGATATTTCTTAATGCTTAAATATGTAGAAATAGATTATGATCGACGATATCTCACACTCGCCTTAAAGCTCTTACGTTCGTGAGTTATGAAAAAGAGAATTTAAATGAACTAAATAATAAAGAAATTGTAACCGCGTTAGGTAATTCCAGTTCTCTTCTATCAAAAAAGTTATTGTTTTAAAGTAAAAATATTATATATTTTTTATTTTTTGCTTATTTATTATAAGCTGTTTTATTTACTTCTGTAATACATTTGGTTTTTTAATTGTAGAAAAAATTTGCAGACGATTTTACTTCTTTTCATTATAACCTCTTAAAACTGACATTTGAGCACTGATTCTTTCTGATTCTTTTAACTTTTGTCCACATTTTATGTATTGCGCCGGTGACTGTATTTCCTGCGCCGGTTTTGCTAGTCCCATCCGCCCCTGTATATAGGTAAATATATATTAGAGTTATAATAACTCTTCAAATCCGATTGCGAAGTTAAGTAGTAGGTATACTTTTTTAATGTAATATTTATGTCGCAGAACATTATTTTGCGTAGCTATTAGGACAATTTGGCATTACGTTGGCGAATCTTTACTTTAAAAGAAAATTACATTATTTTTTATAAACTCGCTAATATCTGGTTAATACTTTTTTCCATTAAGTCTGTAAGGTGTTAATTATGACTTGTAGTAGTAGTATTAATATAGTAAAACGCGTCAAGTTTATGCGCATTGCTTCCGAATGTACAAAAAAATCTATATCGTTGGTGGGCAATTGAGCATACAAAAGCCTAGCGTAAAATCTAGTTAGGCGTATAAACAGTAGAGGTAACTGACATTAGCGTTGTGTCGAGTCGAATAATCCTATGACTCGAGAACTCACAACTCGTAAATATTCCAACTCGAATGATTATTCGAGTTGGCCAACCCGAGTCAGCAGCTGTGTTTGTTTTCTTGATTTCCAAGTCGCGACTGGACAATTACCAAATCAAGATAGAAATAGACTTGACCCGAAAAAACTTGATCAAATATTGTTCGTTAACAGTCGATTGCGTAATAAATACATTAAGTTATTTCCTAAATAGTAGAAGCGAGAAATACAATTACAATACAATTTAATATAGGTCTCTATTATATGTAAGAACTATTATTTATTGTTATATTTATTTTGAATTGTTTTGTCCATTTTAATTATTATTTTTATGTTATTGTTAAGAAGCCGTATTTTGGTTTCTTTATATAGATATCTAGACCATTCATTATTATAGAGTTATTATATTTGTGTTACATATTTTTTATATTATTAAGAGACTGCCTTAAACGCTCTCTAATATATTATGTTCATTTTAAAATACGTTATGAATAATACTATTAAATTTTGTTTAATATTAACAAATTCCATTTTTAATTTGAGTGTACTACATTATGCTTCTATTAAAAGCAACGATGCGGCATATACAGGCGTTTTATAGGTAAACCACAAAAAATGCCGCACGTCAAGTTTATCGGATCGCGATTGAACACGAGCCAACTCGAGTTCCCGCTATTAATAACTCGATTTATTCGAATACATGTATAATTCGAGATGAGCGAATACATTTATTCGAGTCGGCGCAACGCTAACTGACATAGACTGTATAAACAACTACAATATTGGTAATTCAATGAATATACAGGGTGTGCAGTAACTACCGTAGCAGTCTTGGGTAACGTCTGTGAACTCTAAAAGTATCATCCCAAACTCTCTAAGGTGTATAGTTTACTCATACGAAGCATTAAAAGAAAATTAAATCTGACAACACTGTTAGGTTCGTCTAATGAATTTACATAAGAAGAAAGCCGTTTGGAAGATATGATTTATTGGTATAAATCTTTTCATTTTACAACTGATAGTCAAAGGCTGACATAAGAGTATGCATGGTTATCATGTTGTTGTTAACCAATTTTAGCACATCTTTTAATACCATTTCACAAACGAAATACGGATATGTAGTTGAAAAAAATTATAATCAATACTTGAATATTTTAAATCCATTTTCTATTGATGAAATATCCGTGTTCTTTAAGTATTCTTTATAATTCGTTATAATTTGTAGTTGAAGATAACCACGCCATATAGGAAAACTAACCTGCAAAGGACATTTTGTGTTCGTCTTGCATGGCAGAAAAAGGATACCTGAAGCTTTTGCGGAAGTGTCGGGACACCCTGTATATACAATAGTCGTGTCTCTTCCAGTCCATAATATTCAAATGTGGGAAATGGATGGACCCCACAAGTTCGGTTAGTTTATTAATTAGTAGTAGCTGCCATAGTTTCCTCGTAAATTGAATCTTCTATAAGAATAGTAGTATTCGATTTTCCATTATTAACATTAGATACTTCGGAATAACCGATCATGTTGAGAAGTTGGAAACTTTGATTATTTCGATTGGTTTCATTCATTATTCCAACTACTGCTGTTAGTGGTTAAAACTCTACAGATTCTTAATATATCACTTCGCGAGTTACACAGTTCCATGAATTGTATGCACACAAATAGTACTGATAGGTTGTAAAACGCATCTTCTATCTGTCCAACCGAAGGATAATTGCACGTGTCAAAAGATCTGCCCCGCATAAATAATAAACTGAGACTTACCGCTTGGTCTGGGGCATGTGCATTAGGAGTAGTGGGTTGAGCAGGCCGATTCGGGAAACCCTAGCAAAGACATTGGTTGTGAATAGCAATATATAATATCTAGTTACATGTATTAATATAAATGGTTGGATATCAAAAATCAAATTGATGTTACATAATTGACTGAATATACAATGCTTAATCTACATGAAATATACAAAAGTTAATATATTCCATATTGTATATGATACATTATCCAAGCTACTAGAAAAAACCATAATGAGTACAGTCAAGGAGCACTGCATAATACAAAAAAGGAATAGGTCCAAATGGTACGACGATGAATGTGAAAGGGGAGTTAAAGAGAAAATGAAAGCGAGAATCAAAATGCTGCAAGAAAGGACTGAAGAGAGCAAACACAATTACGTAATGCTATGACGGAAATGCAAAACCCTATGCAGAGCAAAGAAAAGAAGGTACCAAACCAAACAACTAGAAGAAATAGAAGAAAATCACAGACACAAGGACATCAAGAACTTCTATCAAGGAGCGAAAAGGGTCAAAAGAGGATACCAAGCAAAAACAAGCCTCTGCAAGGATAAACAAGGAAATTTAATAGGAGATCAAAACAAAGTAAGCGACAGATGGGCTGAGTACTTCGAGGATCTGCTGAATAAACACCAGAGCGAAACAAGCTACCAAGAACCAACCAAGCAAGGAAAAGAACCGAACCCATTGCAAAAATAAACGCCAGACAAAGAAGAAATAAAACGGATAATAAAACAACTGAAGAACAATAGAAGTGCAGGAATAAGCGGAATACAAGCCGAAATGATAAAAAATGGAGGAAACAGACTACAGGACACGATAATAGAGTTAATAGAGGAAATCTGGAAAAGGGAGGAAATGCTAACAACATGGAGCGAAGCGATAATCTGCCCAATTTTTAAGAAAGGTAATAAAGAAAACTGTAAAAACTATAGAGGGGTAGCCTTATTGGACGGAATATACAAAATCTTAGCCACCTATATAAACAACGAAATAAAAAAACACTCCGAGAATATCTAGGAGAATACCAGTGCGGCTTCCGAAAAGGAAGATCAGTAGTCGACCAGATTTTCGTACTAAAGGAAATACAGGCAGCAAGTCACCAACAGCAACTAACCACACACCTACTATTTATGGACTTCAAGCAAGCTTACGATAGCATCAAAAGGGACAAACTATATTTAGCAATGAACGAACTAGGAATACCGAACAAACTGACCAGACTAGTAGAAATGACCCAACAAAATACTATAAATACGGTAAGAATGAATGGAAGACTGTCAAAAAAGTTCAGAGTGAAAGAAGGGCTAAGACAAGGGGACCCCCTCTCCTCAACATTATTTAATCTGATATTAGAAAAAATCCTAAGAGACAGTGGGATCAGGAGAGAGGGCACATTATACCAGAACCGACATCAATGTTTAGCATTCGCCGACGACCTCACAATACTAGCCAGATCAAAGGAGGAAATACAAGTCAGCGTCAAAAGAATCATAGTAGCAGCAAACAAAGGTTTAGAATTAAATGAAAAAAAAAAGGAAATACATGATATGGGGCGGCAAAAATCTCGGGCAAAGCAAGCATCTAAAAATCGAAGTAGAAACCAAGGAGTACAAGTTCGCAGAAGCAGAGTCTTTCGTATATCTTGGAGTGCAGTTCACAAAAACACCAAGTAGTGCTGACGAAATCAATGCCAGGATAGCAGCAGGAACAAAAAGTGCGCATGCAATGAAGTCAATAATGTCGGGCAAGGTGTTCTCCAGGGCAACAAAACTAAGGGTGTACAAAACTATCATAAGACCCGTAGTAACGCACGCGAGTGAGGTGTGGACTCTACGCAAACAGGACCAAGTGCTTCTAAGTGTGTGGGAAAGAAAAATTCTAAGGAAAATATATGGAGGAAAACAAATAGAGGGCAACTGGACAAGAAGAACAAATCAGGAAATAAGAGAACTATATGGTGATGCCGAAATAGTGGGGGTAGTGAAAGCTCAAAGATTAAGATGGCTAGGACACCTAGCAAGAATGAAGAAACAGAGGACTCCAAGTAGGATATGGACATTAGAAATAAGTGGAAATAGAAGAAGAGGAAGACCCAAACCCAGTGGAAAAACGAAGTTAAAGCAGACTTAGAACTTCTCAAAGTGCAAGACTGGAGAGAGATAACCAAGGATAGGAAAAAATTTGCTCAGATTGTCCATATACATATATATATATATATATATATATATATATATATATACCGGGCTTTTTTTCGTTTTTACACATATGATTGACAATGTATAACTGGTTGCCTGCATCTGCCCGCAAGGAATTTCCTATGTGTAATTTAAAAAAAAAAATAGTCAACTCGTTAGCGGCGTCGGTGCAAGCAACCTGTCAATTTTGGCATATGTTACACAGAGAGGTTATGTTTTTATTCAAGACAATACACGAGAGTACTCGTAATGTATCAAGATCAGCTGATATGTCAACAAATGATTATTTTCTTTGCGGTTACCTGAAAAGTAAAATTTTTAATGACGTACAAATACATAACGAAGATGAATTGAAAGGACGTATACGTACTGCATGTAATGGCATAAATCCACAATACATTACGAATACTCTGCGTGTCTTCAAAAACCCTGTCGTGTATTGCCTTGAATAAAAACATAACCTCTATGTGTAACATATGCCAAAATTGACAGGTTGCTTGCACCGACCCGCTAATGAGTTGTTTTTTTTTTTTAATTACACATAGGAAATTCCTTGCGGGTAGATGCAGGCAATCAGTTATACATTGTCCATCATATGTGTAATAAGGAAAAAAAGCCCTATTATATATATATATATATATATAAAATATATATATATATATATATATATATAAAATATATATATATATATATATATAAAATATATATATATATATATATATATATATATATATATTATATATATATATATATACTATATATATATATATATATATATATATATATATATATATTATATATATATATATATACAGGGTCCGTCATTTCACCTCCCGTCTTCTATAGCTCAGTTACAAATTGAGTTACGATTTTGATATTTTGCAGACTTTACTTACATTCTGGGGTGTATTTTAGGAAAATATTTTTGATTATACAGGGTGTCCCAAAAAAGTGTGACGTCATCATGATGTATATTTTTAGATTGCATGGTATATTTTTTGTTGCTTATTTGGGTGCCCTTTATGGATGCCTACATACCCATGAAATTTTATTGAAATCGGTTTAGTGATATTTGCACAAAAAAATAAAAACTGAAAAAAATCAGTTTTGCACCATTGGTTAAGAAAATTAATAACGGATAAAAATAGTGCCTCGTTATTAAAACTATGCAAGGTACTCATTAAATAAGGTCTGACAGTTGCGTTAAGCAAGTTTTTTTGATATGCATTATACAGAGTGTCCAAAAATTAGTGTCAAACTTTTCAAACTTTAAAGCACTTTAATTTTCTTATTTTAAATTGGAACCCCAGTATATTTTTATGTAATTCCATGTGGAATTAAAATACAATAATTTTTCCTAATTACAACCCTGTCTCAATTCCTAACACATTAAAAGATGTTTGCAAAAATCTCGTTTGAGAATGCTTTACTGGCATATTTCTCAAATATCGTTTCAACAAATGAAATATTCAACTGTATGGTCTCATTATTCTATGGTAAGAGCCATGTTGTGCCATACATTAATCAACCATTGACTTTTTTATTTTTGCTGCCGAAAAATATTTTTCTGCTTAGGACGAAAAAGACCGTTACCTAGCAACTATGGTCTTTAGCAAAATGATGGCCTTTTCGTCCATATTTTCATACCGAAAAATACTATCTTATGATGCAATCGAATAAAAAATAATTTTGGTATTTTGGGTATAAAGACCTTAGCTAAGAAAGCTTTTAAAGTTTTATATTACTACAGTCAACATTGGCTCTTGTCACTTTGTTAAACATTAATGTTAATAAATTGTTTTTCAAAACCCACCATCGATTTTGAGTAATTAAAATGGCTATTGGAATTGTTGATAAATCGAGTCTTCTGCACATAACTTTTAATGTGTTAGGAATTACGATAGAGTTGTAATTAGGAAAAATATTTGTCTTTTAATTCCACATAGAATGACATAAAAATATACAGGGGCTCCAATTTAAAATAAGAAAAATAAAGTGCTTTAAAGTTTAAAAAGCTTGACACTAAATTTTTGACACTCTGTAGAATGCATATCAATAAAACTTGGTTAACGCAACTGTGAGACCTTATTTAATGAGTACCTTGTATGGTTTTATTAACAAGGCATATTTTTATCTTTTATTAATTTTCTTAACCAATGGTGCATAACTAATTTTATTCAGTTTTTATTTTTTGGTGCTAAAATCACTGAACCGATTTTAATAAAATTTTATGGGTATGTAGGCATCTGTAAAGGGCATCCTAATAAGCAACAAAATATATACCATGCAATTTAAAAATATACATCATCATGACGTCACACGTTTTTTGGGACACCCTGTATAATCAAAAATATTTTCCTGAAATACGCCCCAGAATGTAAGTAAGGCCTACAAAATATCAAAATCCTAACTCAATTAGTAACTGAGCTATAGAAAACGGGAGGTGAAATGACGGACCCTGTATATATATATATATATATATATATATATATACATTATCCATATCTATAGCGCATAATACAAATACACCAGTGGCGGCTGCTGACCACCATTATCAGGAAGTATAATTATGTGGCACGAAAACACCTTAACTGTTGCGATCGTCTTATTTCTCGGTTTGCGCAAACTTGCAAACAATAGAAGGAACCGCCACTAATATACAGGTGTAATACATTGTTAATTACTTAACTGTGCATAAAGTACCACGAGAAGGTTAAAACGTTATACCTGATGTTGACTTGAAGGGGGCTGATGCGAAGGACTTGGTGGTAATCCCGGTCCTGGCGAATGGCTGGTGGGTTGAGACGGTTGCGAGGCAGGTTGGCTGGCGGGGACAGATGTAGAAGGTGGCCCAGGACTTCCGGGCCCGTGCTGTCCCGTCACAGGTGGACCTGGCCAGCCACCTCTACCTTCCCCATAACTTGGACTAGGAGCTCCACTGTACGCAGGAGACAACTGTAACCGAACAAAAAATATTTATGACGATTACCCCGAATCGCCTCTGGAAATAGATAACACACATCGCAGGCAGTCTAGACTCTGAGGCGTGAGGCTACACGCCGCATAAAGGACAGATTTCAAAATGACACCGTTTTCGGCGACGGATTGAGCATCAAGTAGCCCATAAATTAGCATTAATGGGGCCGGTGGGGACATAGAATGAAAATAGTGCATTACTACTAACCTATGTCAATACAAGCTTAGATTAGACAATTTGTTTTATAACCATCGATTAGTGTTGCATACATACACAAACATTATTTTTCACCGTGCTAACCATACAATTTCCACACACAGAAACATTTTCGCGATTCAATTACCGGATATTTGTTCAAAGGCAAAATATAACCGCATAATGAAGTACAAATACAAATGAAAACAACGCAGATATTTAAACATACTATAAACATATGATTAATATCTACAAGCTCAAAAAAATATTATATTTACTCATTGCTGGCGTCCATATAATCCTAGTGTAATGTTTTTAATATAATTCATGGTATACAGAGCGCCCCCAGAAGAGGGTTGCAACTTTTCTGGAGTATATCAGAAGAGTAGTTGAGGTTTACGCGATGAACAGGAGGACAAAACAAATGTTGCAACGTTTGCGTTTGAAGAATGACTATTAAAAACTTTTATAGGTTGGCATGTGTTATAGGAACAAATGTCAGTCAATATTATTGCATTGTAAGAAAGAATTGCGATAGTAAAACGGTTCCAGCAATACAATAGAAACAAGCGGAGGCAGCGAAATTAGAACAACTAAAGTGGACGCCAGTAATACCAAGCACCAAGTAAAAATTATTTTCTTAAATTGATAAATACATTTGAAAGAACTGGTGAAGTACGCCAAAATACAGTTGTAATGCTCAAAGAAGATCAGCACGAACTATTGCGAAAGCTACAGACGTGCACCAACGGTTATTAGAGGAGCTCATAACATATGGTTCGCAATTCCAACTATCCAAGGGCACCGTTAGTCGACTAGTCAAACAAAATGTGCAAAATGTTATAGACCCCGACTAATTCCAGCGCCAGATTTTGCCCCGCAATCGTGATTTCGTTTATGGTGGCATATACAGAGTGAGCAACAATGATTGAAGTCAAGTTAAATTTCCCGCCGAAAAAACTGGGGAATTTCTTCGCTCCAAGTTTATTATTAATTAAATTTACTGTAAAGTCAAAAGATTTGATAGTCCCAGCCCAGTGCCGCCGAGTGCCTTCATCCTGAAGGCTCATTATCGAAGTGGAATACTTAATGAAGACGGAACATGGACATATTCATTACAATCGTGTATGAATTAATTTAACGAAGCCTTCCCCGATGATTCCCCGTGACCAGACGTCCCGATTTTGGCGGGACAGTCCCGATTTTTAGAAATTTGTCCCGCGTCCCGCGACGTTTGAAAAATGTCCCAACTTTTGAAAGATTCGCTATTTGGAAGTTACCAGCTTATATATTTCGTCGATATCTGTATTTGGTAGCAGCGCTGCAGCGGCCAAAATACAAAACTTTGAAAACATGCCCCGTATTAATTATATTTGTAAATTTGACATTGTGTGTAATGTTGTTAAAAAAAAAGTAATATAATATTATACAGGGTCTCCAAAAAAACGCCGCTGCGATAACTCTTTTATTTATTGGCCGATTTCAATAAAACGAAAACAAAACTAAATGGCTCCACGTGTCTACAAAGGGGCCCTAATATTTTTTGGCAAAATCTAGCAGACTATCGCTGAAATGAATGTTGATTTTGCAAAAACAAAAAGAAAATTAGGGCCTCTTTGTAGAACATGTGGAGACATTTAGTTTTGTTTTTGTTTTATTGAAATCGGGCAATAAATAGTTAGGGAGTTATGGAGTTATTGGCCAGCGGCGTCTTTTAGGAGACACCCTGTATATTTTGCGTTTTGCGTTCTTTGTTAATTAAATTTAAAATATCAACACCCCCCCCCCCCCTCCCGCCCACCAAGTGTCGCGCTTTTCTACGTTAGGATCTAGTCACCTTATACATGGGCTGCAGAAAATCCTCATACGTTCATCGAAACAAATTTACATCCACTTAAAATTGGTGTTTGGGTAGCAATTTCGAGACGTCGGATAATTGGCCCAATATTTTTCAATGAAACAATCAATGCGGAGCGTTACCGAATAATCATCCTCGATGCATTTCTTAATCAGGTGCATGATGATGAACAAATATTGAATAAATGATGATAATGAAATAAAATACTGCGTTTGCGACAATTAATTATTTAAGGGAATTTTACGATGATCGATTGATAAGCTCAGGATTATGGCCACCACGTTCGCCAGACCTCACGCCGTGTAATTTTTATTTCTTCAGACATTTGAAAAATAATGTTTTTAAAAAAAGGATGCACAACCTAAACCAACTCCAAGAAGCAATTGAAGAAGAGAAACATAACTCCAGAGCAGCTCCAATATGTCATTAACATCTGCCTTGAAAACGAAGGCCGCCATTTTCAACATTTGTTGTAAACTTTTATTGTAATGTTTAAAAATATGTAATTATGATTAAATATTTAATTCATTTTGTTGTTGTTTTGTTTGTTGTTTGCTACGCCACTGGAAAAACAATCTAGGGGATATTCTTTTTATATTTTCAGTTATACCAACATGCTGCTCACACCACCTGAAATTGCGGACGTTATTGGAATTTATACGCTAGGCATATCAAACGTTTACCCCAGAAAATTGTAGTAATATTTGTAGAAGTGTAGAAGACCGCGGCGCACTTTGCACAGAACAAAGATATAAATTCGAATAAATATTTTTTTTACGGTAGATGTTGAAGTTTTCTTGCATTGCGTAGTTTTTTTAACCCAGCTTTTAAATTTGTTTATTAATTAAATGGAATTTCCATTTGGTTTATCTTAAACCATCTTTATATTTATCACCTTGACCTTTATCTTGGTCATCTAATTTTACGTTAACCATATTGTCGTCTGCAGAGATACATCAACAAAGTTAGAACCTTTTTCTAGGGATTCCAGATTTCAATGGAATTTGAGGTTCCCCTACCTATTTTGTGAAAATTACTACCAATTTTTGTGTCACAACAAGCCAAAAACTTCTCTAGAAAAATGAATACAATTGTGAAATTAAGATATTTAGAACAAAATCGACGTTTGAATATGTCAATCAGAACTTATATCAGATATAAACATGTGGGCCTAGATGGCGCTGTAAGCAAATATTGAACATAAATTTATATTATGGACAGAATGTGATATTTAAACAAAACATAAAGTATCAACAAGCAATTATAGTTACTCTAATTGTTCAAAGAGACCTCGTGTCGACTTGACACATGCGCGCTCTTTATTCTAAGAAGCGACAAACTCCAAGATGTGGACCGGTGTGAAGTTAGCAATAGATTCCAGCAATAGATTTTAAATTTAATAATTTCTATAATATATTGCTTGGGACAACGACGGGCGCTCACTAATTTCAAAATTCTCAAAAATGAGGCAGAGCCATAACTTTTTTTAAATTACATAAGTATTCTACAGTGTATTACCAATCACAATTGACCAATATCAAAATTACATGTATTTGAAATGGCCGAGATAAAAAAATATGAATGTGAGATATTGCTTGGGACCACGACGCGCGCTCACTAATTTCAAAATTCTCAAAAATTATTGGTCAATTATGTTTGGTAATACACTGTAGAATGCATATGTAATTTAAAAAAAGTTATGGCTCTGCCTCATTTTTGAGAATTGTGAAAATAGTGCGCGCGCGTTGCGGTCCCAAGCAAGATCTCACCTTAATATTTTTTTATCTCGGCCGTTATATGAGTACATTACAGAAATTATTAAATTTAAAATCTATTGCTGGAATCTATTGCTAACTTCACAGCGGTAATATGAGGAATATGTTCTTCCAGTTTCACAAGCATTCTGTATTCTTTGAAGAAGTTCACCACACAAAATTGCCGCCAAATCCGAGATGGTCGCCCAGGAAGCCCTAGAGCATTTGGCATGGAATGACCCAAAGTAATAGATTGTACTCTACTGTATATACAGTACGAATATACATACATACATACATACATTATTCAATAAACTGAATAAAACTTTTTATTGCACCCACAAAGTGTAAAGTGCTTCAAAGTGGCCCAAAAATGTTACTGTTCAGAAATAATGTAAAGTTAAGTATACCACAACTGTGGCTGTAGTTAAGATACTTTAGATACTGTGTCTCTGTATAACTTTGTTTTTGAATGTGTGGCTTTAACTTTCTAGCTACTCTTATTAGTTTACAAATTTAGTGTAAAGTTTGTGATTTGTGTGAAGTAGCCAAACATAGGGTATTTTCAAACCGATTTTGCAAAACAAAAAAGCAACTTTTTGGAACATATCAATTAGAAAAACCATGTTTTAAATACCTTAAAAAAGTTGGATAGATACTTCAACGCGAACATATAAGGCCCTAAAATCAGGGCAAAGCGGGGTCACATTACCACAGCGACGCTGTATGCTACAACATGGAATCTTTATCTTTCTCTATCTTTCAGATTGTTAGTTGTTTTTATAATACGTACAGGTACGAGGGCTGTTTGACGGAAGAGTGACTTTTTAATGAAAACGTTATTTTTCTGTTCAAAATATATTTTATTTGTCAACATAACACCCTTTCAAGTGTACACACTTAGCCCGGCGAGTTTACAATTTTTTTAAACCTTCCAAAAAGTAATCTTTCGGAAAGTCTTCAAAATATGCATTTGTGTCGGTTATCTCCTCTTCATTTGCCTGAAATCTTTTTTCCACACAGCCATTTTTTAAAATTTGGAAATAAGAAGAAATCACTGGGAGCCAGATCTGGCGAATATGGCGGATAAAGCAGTAATTCGTAATGCAATTCAGTCAATTTAGTTGTAGCAATTGCAGACGAATGAGAGGGCGCATTATCGTGATGGAACAACACTTTTTTTCTTCATCAAATGCGGTCGTTGTTTTTCAAGTTCGGCATCAATACATGTCTGCATAATCAGCATAATACTGGCCAGTTATGGTTTTTCCTTTTTGTAAACAATTAATAAAGATTACACCTTTAGAATCCCAAAAAACTGTGGCCATGACCTTATTGGTCGAAAAAAGTGTGTTTGCCTTTTTGGGAGCATATTCGCATGGAGAAATCCAGTATTTAGACTGTATTCTTGTTTCTGGAGTATAATGATGTATCCAAGTTTCATCTACTGCGACATATCGACGAAAAAAATCCTTGAGTTACGTTGAAAACGGCCAAACATTCTTCTGAATTCTTAATGCGAGAGCGCATTTGATCACCATTAAGCAAACGCGGCAACCATCTCGCGGATAGCTTTTTCTTATTGAAATGTTCATGCAAAATATTGTATACCCGTTCGGTTGAGATGTTTACTTCATTAGCTATCTCACAAACTTTTATTCGACGATTGCCAATTACAAGGCCATAGAGTTTATTAACCATTTCTGGAGTAGTCACAGTAAATGATGGTTTCGGACGATCTGCATCAACCGTGCTCATATGGCCACTTTTAAAAGCAGAAACCACTTACAAATCATTCCATGGGACGGAGCAGATTCTGGATAATATTTACGTAACTTTTCCTCGGTTTCTTTAATTGTTTTTTCACGTAGAAAATAATGTTTAATCAACACTCGAATTTTTTTTTTTTACATATTTACAAAACAACGAAAACGGTTTCCTTCAAATAAGTATAAAACATAATCTATCTGTCAGATTGGTGCCAAATTTTGACAGTAGATCTCCGAAAGACCCCAGGAGCTAGCAACATAATCATTATAACGAAAGTGTTACCAACCTTTGAAAAGTCACTCTTCCGTCAAACAGCCCTCGTACTTCGTAAGTACCCATGTCCTTCTCATACCGACCTCATTGCTATGCTACCACAAGCAAAAACATGTTGCCATAGCAAAACATATTGCTATGGCAGCCACCAATGACACAATCGCTAGATTTTCAGTTTTTTCCCAAATTTTCCGTTTAAAAAAAAGTTTTTTTTTCTTAAGTCTTTTTACAAACAGACATAAAAGGACTGAACCCTATTAGATATCCAGCTTAGCGTCGGGAACCTAGGATAAGCTGCACAATCATCGGCTTGGAAACCACACAAGGCTTTCGATCCTCGACATTGCCCGTTCAAGCTTCTGAACCTAGGGGCGATTCTCGAAAGTGGGAGAAATAATTCGTGAAGGAGATATTTCTCCTACCGTGTAACGCATAGGAATTGCCTAAATCAAGGATACGTATTCCCGAATGACAAAAGCGGTATGAAATCTCGAGGAATGCTCTAGTGAACGATGTTATTTCTAACATCACACGCAGGGATCTGTGGGAGCCAATGAAAGCACGCACATTTGGTGTCCACGTGATGTCCGCGTGCGTTTGTTCAGAATACTGTCGGCTGTCGTAGTGTGACCAACTGTTTACTCTTACACAAAGAGGTCCACTGCGGCAATTTTAGTTCATACCGTGATCCACCAATAAATTGCGGTGACGTGTGATCTCCGGATCTTTTGTCAGAAATAAGAGAAATTTTCACATAAGCATACTTTATATACAATTTTATAGAAGTTGATACATTTTCACCCCCTGATTTGTCACTCTCACTTATACCAATACCAGTATATTAAAATACATATTTATGTATACTTTCTGGGTTATTTTGGGATTTTTTGAAAGAGTAATAAGAGGACTCAGTTCGAGATGGATTAAAAGATTTGGGTTCGTTAACATTGCTGGATGACAACAATGTTCCAATATTAAGGAACATATGCATCACACTTCAGCCAATTAAACTAGCTACTGAGGCATTGGGTAGACATCATGCATCTGACATGAACATCTGATGACGGTCGATGTAATTTTAAAGTTTTTATTTAATACTTTACGTAAAAATTATACAAATATTACAGAAAGTTGTTACGAGGTTTTGCAATCCAGCGTTATCGAAGAAAGAAACCAAGATCTTTTTTTTAACAAAATTTCTCCAAACATCGACTTTACAATCTACTGCTACAGAAGATTTGCCTTCATCATTAAAGTTTGAAATTATTTGTTATGCTAGCGAAATCTAAGTTAAGCGACAAAGACGTCGAATGCGATAGAGTTGAAAAGGAAACTCAACGTCAAATCGTACCTGTTGCACCCAAGTTAATTTTGTCCCGGCTATACATATTTACGCTAATTACCGATACATATCTATAAATATAAACTTAAACACTTTACAGGTATGTATACTACAAAGTAATAGTAATATTTTGTTTCTGTATGGAGTATAATAAATAAACAACCACGTTAATTATTGTATTTTAGTGCATATTTTTAGTGCATATTAACTTTACATATTTATTCGAAATACGGATTGTAGCGTCGGCAGTAAACTTATGGTCGAGGGTTTATTTCGCATCGGGAAAAAAATTAAAATATTGCGTTTCCACAGGAATTTCTCTAGAATATTTAATGAAATATACATTATAGGGAAAATTATTAAAGCAAAAGGCGGACCAAACCACATAAATACAGAAAAACAAATCATTGCCTGAGAAGCGATATGCTGTATTAAAAATAAACAATAGTAAATACAATGGTTATGTACGTAAATCAGGCATTGCAGGCCTCAAGCGTTCTATAAGAATTGTGCAATAATAAAAACTCCAGAGTATAAGAAAATAGATTGAAAAAACGAAGAAAATGTAAATGTCAATTTTATTGGCAATCGCGCAAATCTCATATCAGAGATTTATTACTCAAAATTTATATACAGGGTGTCCCGCGACTCGACAGACATAGCTTAAAGGTGTATTTCTCAGGCAATTTCAAGTCAAAAATACCTTATACACATATGTCTAATATTTTCAGTAATATTTTGATTGATTGTAGCAATTGTTTCTTAATATAATGGAAAACAGCCCCTCTACTAGGAATAACCAATTGTGTCGGTGTTAAGTCAAATGAAAATCTGAAGAACTTTACACAATTTTGGTATGTAGGTACTTCACACATCCGATCTGTGCAATACTGCTTAACGCGTATTGAGTTTTGTCGTAGTTTGATCGCACACGACCATATTTGTGGACAAATTCTGTTTACTGATGAACCTACCTTTTCGTCAAAGAAGAAACAATTGCTGCAATCAATCAAAATATTGACCTACCAAGATTTATTTTCTGAAAAGTGAATCGCTTATAATTCTTTTAATATTGAGTTTTGGACATATGCTATTATACACATATGTCCAAAACTCATGGGTGGTGTGAAAAAACTTTTTTTTAAATTTAATAATGGCTAGTGCGGAGAATATGCTATAGGAGGTAAAAACTGTGTACACAAAGTTTGGGATTTTTTTGGACAACTGCTTGGATTGCCGCTAGAGGGTAATTTTTCTCGGACATTTATTATTCCCGAGAAACGGGAAATTTTCAATATTTTTCTCGGAAAAACTGGGAATCCCGGGAAATAAAAAAATAAATTCAAGATGAAAAAAAATAAAAAACAAACTATTTAAAAAACGTGATTTAATTACAAAAAATAAAAAAGTAATTAATATTTTGAATGGTGGTGGCGTCTACTTCATGATACATTTTATTAATTATAAATAAAACTCATTACTTTGTTAGTATCACATAAAATTATTTACTGATTTGTTTCCACTCTGTTTGATAATGATTACTTAAATAGTCGAAACTAGTAACAAATCAATTAATAATTTTATGTGATACTAACAAAGTAATGTGTTTTATTTATGAAAGTAATTAATATCAAAATCTGGTAACATTATACTACTTTATTGGTTAAAAAAAGTTTTAAAAGAGCCTAGCGAGAATCGCTTAAAGACGATCGTTTTGTCTGCAAAAATTTAATAATGCCGAGAAGGCTCTTTCACATAAAGTTGATGTAGGCTGTATCGTCATCAGAGCATAATTTCTCTAAATTCTTTGCAATGTTTCCAGTACTTTCAAAGAGTTCCATTTCTTTTTGTATTTTGGTATTATTAACGATGGTCTCTTCCTTTCAATTCTTTTCATTTTTAGTGCTTTATATATCGCACTAGTCCAGAGTTTCCCAAAGTGTGAGTCGCGACCCGGCACCGGGTCGTAGAAAAAATTTGCCGGGTTGCGCAAAATATTTTGTAAGAACAAAATTTTTATTTTTACAACAGAAAGAGTCCAACTGTCTGTATTTGTACTCTTTCATATAGCTTTATCGCCCGCGCCCGAAAAATGAAAACTTCCCGCTTTAAAAATTGTCGCAAATAATTTATGCGGAATAAGGAAAAACAAGTTTATTTCGGCGATACCATTATCAAATAAATACAGTTAAACGGAGAATTGACAATATTGCGAAACATTTAGAAGAAGATTTAGTTGCTAAAGTAAAAATAAAGCAAGTTGTTTTCCTTGCAAGTAGATGAAAGCACAGATATCGAGGATAATGCAAATAATGTGTTTTATCATATATATTGACGAAGACACCAAACATGAAAGTTTTTTGTTTTGTAAAAGGCTACCGACAAGAACAACCTCAGATGCGATTTTGTGATGCGATGAAGTGTGTTGGCCTAAGTAGCGACGGAGCACGTGCAATGGCAGGTTGTCATAAAGGTTTGTTTAAATAAATTCAAGAATTAGCCATGAATTGTGTATAGGTGTGCACCCATAGTATCCATAAACAAGCGTTGGCGGTAAAACGCTTGCCCTTAAATTTAAAGATAACTTTGGAAAAATGTCTTAAGTTTGTAAACTACATAAAATCTCGTACATTAAATAGCAGACGTTTTACCGAATTATGCAAGGAAATGCGGAATGATCATAAACACCTGCTTTATATTGTAATTCACGATGGCTTTCAAAAGGAAACGTTTTAAAACGTCTGTTTGAGCTAAAAGTTTGAAGCTCTATTAATTCTCCCAACCATCTAAAAAAGATTCCACAATTTTGAGTGAATAATAAAAGTGGCTTATTTGGGCGACATATTTGCTACATTCAATTATTTGAATTTATATTTGTGAGGCTTTGGTTTAAATATTTTCAAATAATTGAAAATTTGAATTTAATTTCAAAATAATTATTTTCAATACCGGAAAAAATATTTCCGATAAAATATTTCCAAATATTTCAGTATCGGAAAAAGTCGCTGCAATAATTAAAAAAACGGACTCTGGAAACAAAAAATTTCAAAAGGAAATTTTAAATCTTTTAAAACATTACATAAATTTATTGAAACCCAAGCAAAACTATAATAAAGGAGACATTCATCTAGAAAGACTATCGGTTTCAATTCAAGAACACCTTCCGGAGCTAATAAATAGTTTTAAAGACTACTTTCCGGATATTCCTTCAAATAATATGTGGATTAAAGATCATTGTTCTGTAGAAATCGAAAAGGAAGAAATGTTTAATCTTAGTGAACAAGAAGTTCTTAATTTAATTGAAATTTCATGCGACACCGATCTGAAAAAAGTGTTTGAAACTGTACTACAAATTAATTTTTTGTTGGGCTGTCAAAAGAAGTATCCAAGCGTAAGCGAAAAAGCAAAACTTTTAATGCCTTTTGTCACCACTTATACGCGTGAAGCTTCGTTCTCAGCATAGGTGTACCAAACAAATAAATATCGAAACAGATTGGATGTCGAATCTAATTTGAGAATAAAATTAACATCATTACCTCCTAATTTGAAATTGTTGTGTGATGGCAAACATCATCCTTCGCACTAAGGACAAAATATGTGTAAACGTTTACTATAGTTGTTAATTTTCTAATTACTTTCATTTTTCATATATAATTAATTTGCAATTTTTGTGTATGAAGTAAGGAAACAAATAACTTGATTTTTATTAAAAAATAAAATTTGATTTGTAAATAAATGGTATTGTTTCCATAAGGTGGGTCGCGAAAAAATTTAGAACCTCGTACCGGGCCGCGGTCAAAAAAGTTTGGGAAACGCTGCACTAGTCAATCTAGCGTTCAGTCAGGAACAGGAGTAAGTGCCTCATCATATTCTGGATCTGATAAAGTTTCATCCTCATTACTTCAGCTTTCTATATCAAATAGTCGCCTAAGCATCTTAGTAGCAGAATTACAAATTGTCGTATTATAAGATAAAGACAAATTTCCAGTAGCAGTAGATTTAATGTAAAGTGTCTGAAGAAATTTTGCTGAAGCAACACCTTGATTCCTTCTTTCTTCTATTCGAGTTGTAATGCCATGATATAATGTGTTAAAATGCAAATCTTTGTACTATTTACCGGGAATTTTAAGTTTTTTTTTACAGAAAACGAGAAATACAAATCTTAGAAAAAATCCCGGGAATTATCCCCGGGAGGGAATAACCCTCCAGTTGTCGCATTAGCCTTAAACTTTCAAGATATAAGTGGATAGACAACCCTCACGAATTAGCGCTTGTAACTCATTTTACAGGTCAATTTTTGGTTAGATATTTGAAATATGCATGCCTGAACCATAAAATAAAACGAATTTAATAATTGGGTTATTACCAGTACATCGTAGATATATTCAAGATTAGAAGAGAAAAGTCAAAATTAGGAAAAGCAATACAACAAGAGCAAAATACCGAATAACGGCCTATTGGAACCTCGACGTGATAGAAAAAAGACAAAATCCTTACTCAGGCAAAAGTAGATGACAGGTTTCATAGGAGAGAGGTAGACGGAGAGCATGTGACGATTCTTCTTAATCCTGGGGCAGAATACTTGGAATATCTAGCCCCAGATTCTCTTTAGAGAGATCGCTACAAATTTGGAAGTATCAGCAGCACTTGCCTTTCAAAATGATACTAGTGGCTTTGCTATCTCTCTCTCGTGACAAGAATCCAGGGTTACATGACCAAGTATTCTAACATAGGTTCAAAAAGAATCGTCACATGCTCTTCGTCTGCCTCTCTCCTGTGAAACCTGTCATCTACTTTTTTCCTGAGTGAGGATTTTGTCTTTTTTCTATCAAGTAGATGCTTCCAATAAGCCGTTCTTCGATATTTTGCTCTTGTTGCATTGCCTTTTCTAAATTTGTCTTTTCTAATCTTGAATATATCTACGATGTGCTCCTCTTGACCAAATTATTAAATTTGTTGTATTTTATGTTCAGGCATGCATTTTTCAATGATCTAACCAAACATTTGACCAGTAAAATGAGTTAGAAGTGCTAATTTGTCAGGGTTACCTATCCACCTACCTATTTGATGGAAGTTTAAGGCTAATGCGCCAATCGGCATCAGTTATCCGAAAAATCCCAAAATGATCGTGCAAAGTTTCTACCACCCATAACACATTTTCCGCAGTACCCGTTATTGTATAAAAAAATGTTTACGCACTACTCTAGTGTACCGGGAGTTTCACGTTTTACCGCCGAGCCCAAAATGGCAACTTCTAATAGAAGTCATTCTAAGAGAAGTCACATGACTGTCTCTCGAGTCGCGGGACACCCTGTATATATTATATAATTATATATCAATTAAGTACAATATTTCATACTCAGACTCAGCGGTTTCTATATGTTTGCTGCGTAATTGTGAAGTTTTGTATATCGATATTTGGCCAAAGTATACTTTTGCGTAGATATAATTTATAGTACATTTGAAATTATCAAATATGCGTCAGTAATAAATTGATTATAATATTTTAGCAGGAAGCTAAGAGATTAATTACGGCAGTATTATTTTTTAATCCGCGCCAGCGAGATGCCGCAGGCCCGCAACACTAAGAACTTATTGTTTAAATAGAACCTTTCACATGAAGCGGCAGCGGAGCGATACCCGCGCGCGGATACCCGCATGCTAGAGCGGGCGTTTGTAGTTGAGCTGCTGGTCCGCGTCAGTAGGGAGGGGATTAGTTATTAGTAGAGACAGGATGTTCTGGCAAAATGCCTAAAATGCCTAAAAATGCCTATTTCAACAATATTTATGCATAAATGCCTTTTTTACTAATAAGCGCCTATTTTGTCTTATTTTCCTGTTTTCAAGAAATATAACTTACCTACTCCCAGTTTCTAAAATGTTCACATAAGTTATTGAAGCTATAACTACCTGGAAACTATTGTTGCTAATTGTATTTTAAATAGGCAATAAAAACTTTTGCAAGATTTAAACACTCACTATATTATAGCGCAAAAGTACGCGCTTCTGTTAACGACAAATTGAGCAAATTTGTAAAGGAATTTGGAAGTGACATATTTTCAAGTGATGAGTCGGGGTTATTTTGCAACGTTTGTGAAAAGTCGGTGAACTTCGAAAAGAAAAATCATCGACCAACACATCAGTGGGACTAACCATAAAAAAACAGTGCAAAATAAAGTGGGTGCCCCAAAAACTTCCATGCTTAAAACATTTCTATCGAAACGTGAATCGGAATTTTCATTGGACCTTTGCAACACATTTGTAAGTGCTGGAATTCCACTCTGGAAATTGGAAAATTCAGATATGAGTATTTTTTTTTTTGGAAAAATACACCAAAGAAAAAGTACCGAGTGAATCAACATTGAGAAGACATTACCTGGATCGAGCTTATCAAAGGAAAATGACGGAAATTCGAGAATATATAAGAGAGAAAAAGATATGGAAATATATGGATATCCATAGGCGAGACCACCGATGCAATGGGAAGGTAATTAAACAAAAGTTTTGCTTTTTTATATTAATGTAACTGTAAACTGGACTGTTGCTGTCATATTGCTAATGTCATTATTGGACCCCTAAACCATGATGGAACCTCCAAGATCTACCTGCTGGATTCTGATTGCTTGGAGAAAACTAACAGCACCACAATTGCACAGTTTTTAACAAATTCTCCTACCCTTCTTTGGCTGGGCAATATTCAACATGACAACGTTCTGGGGGGCGATTCTCGAAAGTGGGAGAAACAATTCGTGTAGGACGCATAGGAATTGCCAAAAACAGGGATACGCACCCTCGAACGACGAGCGGTATGAAATCCCGAGGAACGCTCAAGTGAACGATGTTCTTTCTAACTTCACACGCAGGGATCTATGGGAGCCAATGAAAGCACTAACATTAGGTGTCCACGTGCATTTATTCAGAACGCTGTCGGCTGTCGTAGGGTGGTGATCAACTGCTACACAGAGGTCCACCGCGGCAATTTTAGTTCATACCGTGATCTATCAATAAAATACGGTGCCTGGTTATTTCGGGATATTTCGAAATAGCAATAAGAGTAATATTCATAAAAGTATACTTTATTTACAATTTTATAGAGGTTGATAATTTTTTACCCCCGATTTGTCACTCAATTATTCTAATGCCAGTATATTAAAATACATATCTATGTATTCATTCTGGGTTATTTTGGGATTTTTTTAAAGAGTAATAAGATTAATATTCATATAAGTCTCTCGCTTATTGTATCGCCAGGATATTAAAATACATATTTATATGCTGTGATTTTGAATTTTTTTAATAAAATGATAAATTCCGTGGATACAATACCAATAATCGTGGAAATTAAGACGTGTACTCAGCGGCAGCATGGTTACATCTGTTATTTCGCGTAGGAATTGAGAATTCGCCGGTGACTAACCGAGAGAAACCGTTCTCCCGAAATCCAAAGAGTTTTCTCGCATAGGAGTCGGGTAGGAGTGCTCGAGAATCCGATATACCGCTCACCGGGAGAAATAGTAAGAGAAACCTCATCCGCCGAGTTCGAGAATCGCCCCCCTGATGTTTGTCAGTAACGCTGCGCCTTACATGAAAAAGGCAGGGAATACGTTAAAAGTTTTATTTCCTCGAATGATACATTTAACATGTGTTGTTCATGGGCTTCATGGAGTAGCTGAGGAAATCCGCGAAATGTTTTCAAACGTAGATTTATTAATATCTGAAAAAAAAAAATTGAAAACCCCATCACGTGTAAGATTGTTTAAAGAAATAGTGCCCGATTTGGCATTACCACCTCAACCAGTATTAACTCGTTGGGGCACCTGGAGAACTGCTGCCTGCTACTACGCTACACATTTTGCAAAAATTAAACCTGCTACTACGCTACACATTTTGCAAAAGATTCAGCGGCTTCCATCAAAAAGGTTAAAATGCTTTTGGAAAACAATAGAAACCGAATTATCTTTTATTTTTGCAAATTATTATTTTCTTCCTGAAAAAAATACATCTCTAGAAAGTAGAGACCTAACTTTATGCAATGCTGTTAATATTATTAATACTACAATTACTCAAATTTGTGATGTTTCTGGTAACAAAGGTCGGTTGATAAAAAAACAAATGTGAAACTGTATTCAATGCGAATAAAGATTTTGACGTTTTAAAGAAAATTGCCGGTACCCTTTCGGGAAATACGAAAGAACAAATAAATTATGATGCAATTGAAACTGCAAGTTTTAAATATGCTCCGGTTACATCGGTGAACGTGGAAAGATCATTTTCGCAATTGAAATACGTCTTATCGGACAGAGGACACAATCTTACTATAGCAAACGTAAAAAAAACACCTTGAAATCAGCTGGAATTAAAATATGTAACAAATTATTTTGTAAGAAATATTGTAAAATCAATTTTATTATTATGCCTGTTACACATTATTCACTTTTAATAAATATTTTAAATGCATATTTCGTACTTTTTAATGCCCTTTTTTTCACATTTTTAGTGCCTTTTTGCCTGCCTATTTTAATGCGTTTTAGTGCCTGAACATCCTGTCTCTAGTTATTAGCTTTAAGCTTTTATACACATGCACCAGCCAACAGAACGCCCGCGCCCAGGTCGTTTGCTTTTAAAATTTGTGGGTATCTTTCTCACAGTGCATATTAGCCGAAAATGAGGCGACAAGCAGAAAAATAAATCTAGACTAGAACAATAATACGATCAAAAACTACAACAAAAGAATTTAGCTTGCATGAGTAGGTATGTGGCGACTCGATACTCATCACTACACACGCACGTAGCGGCCGTGTTGACGCTTTCTCCCTCTCTCTCCTTCGCTGCGCGCTGTCTCATCTCTCTTTCATCCACAAACACCTTGAACCGCCTCGAAGGATATCGGCCCTTCGCTATCTATGCTTCACCGGCCGACATTGGCGCCCGCAATAACGGGCAAGGGGAGCACTTGCCCGCCCTGGTACTCCGCTTTCTAAAACTAATTCGGAAAATGATGTCGACAAAATTTTAACTGACTATGATATCGATTTGCCTTTATACCGATTCCCGTCATATTTCTTCTGAATTTTGATTTAAATATTGTTCTGAATTTATGATAGGTACTAAATTATTGAATAAAAGAAATATTTTTAAATATATCATTGTTTTGCCCGCGCCCCCTTGAAAAATATTTGGGGGGGGGGTTGGGGGGGGGGGGGGGGGGGACATACCGGCCGGGGCTTATACCCGCGCCGTGTAGCACAGAGTGCAGTTCCTATTCTAGTTTGCACGGTGAATCTGCGCACCGCTCTCGACCGCACATTCGATTCGTGTTTGTTATTGACTGCAGTTGTAAAATTCAATCTCTTGTGGCGATATTATTCTACGTTTGTCATATTGTAAAATTAAATTGTTGATTTTAGAAGATACAATGGAGCGTTGGCTTAAAGGTGTTGCAACTAAATCTTGCATCATAAGTTTAAAGGTGGTTCGTCCGGAATCTGAGGCATCAACCTCAAAGATTTCCGATCAAGACTATGAGATTCAAGACGGTAGGTAATAAGACGACTTCGAGCTCCATGGTTTCAAGCAGTAAAATATCTAACTACTCACAAAAAGTGAAAAAAGAAAGTATGACGAATCTTACATTAATGTCGGATTTGTAAATTCTAAAGGCTAACCTCTCTGCATGTTATGTAGCAAACTACTTCCAAATAGTTTCATCGTACCTGCTAAGATGCACCTACATTTAGAAACTATTCACCCCGATTGCAAAAACAAGAATGAAGAATTTTTCATAAGTAAGAAAGAACAATTATTAAGAAGTCAAAAAACTATGACAGATCCTTGGTCAGCTATCGCACTGTACAAGCAGGCGAAGTGCACACTATCGCTGAGAATTTAATAAAACCATGTGTGGCAGACATAACACAATGTATGCTCGATGAAATATCTGCAAAGCATCTTTCTAAAGTGCCGCTTTCGAACGACACTGTTTCGCGCCGAATAAAAGATCTCGTCGGCTACATCAAATAATAACTAGTTGGTCGCCTTCAATACAACAAATTCGCCTTGCAAATGGATGAGTCGACTGGTGTTGCTGGACTGGCCATCTTGCTGATAATTGTACGATATCCATATTAACATTAACTCGAAGAAGACTTGCTTATGTTCGAATCGCTGCTAACTAACACTACCAGACAAGACATTTTTGCCACGATTAACAATTTCTTTAAAATAAACAATCTCGATTTGAACGATTGCATAGATATTTGTACAGATGGGGCCAAGGCAATGACTGGTAAAACAGGAGGAGTGGTATCACTAATAAAAAGTAAAGCGGCAAACAGTAAAACCAGCCATTGTATCCTGCACAGACAAGCACTAGCGATAAAGAAGATACCGCCAAATCTAAAATTGGTTCTCGATGAAGCAGTAAAAATAATCAGTTAAGTTAAATCACGCCCTCTTTAGTCCCGATTGTTTTCGGTATTGTGTGACGATTATGGGAGCAGACATAAAACACTACTGCTTAATACTGAGGTTAGATGGTTATCTCTGGGTAACACCTTAACAATATTATTCGAACTAAAAACTGAATTACAAGCATTTATGACTGACATTTCTTTTCAATTAAAAGACCGTTTTAGCGATTTGTCTTGGTTGTTCAGACTAGCTTTTTTGGCAGATATTATTGGAAAAATTAACGAATTAAATCTATCATTACAAGGAAAACAGACAACAGTTTTCAATGCTAATAGTAATATAACCGCCCTAAGAAAAAAAATGACTTTAGGATTGTTTGTGTTGGCAAGAGAGAACTAGAAAGCTTTTTAACACTGATTAAATTCGTTGGTGAAACAGCACAGCACAAAACAGAATTACCAAATGAAATATTTGAAAAATTGATCAAATGTCTCCATGATATGCGCGCATCTTTTGAGACGTATTTTCCTGAAGAGCAGAATAAAACACTGAAAATGAATTCATCGGTTCAGAATACTTTTGTACCGAATTTGCAGAAGCCAGAAAATATGTCAAACCAAACCTGTGATTCCGTTTTAGAAATGACTTCAGATTCAAGCATGGAATCATTGTTCAAAACAATGTCACTTCATGATTTTTGGTGCAAGGTTCGTGATGAATATCCACAACTTGCCATACAGGCTCAGGCTCTGACTGTTCTTCTTCCGTTCCCAACAACATACTTGTGTGAAACGGGATTCTCAGCATATGCAGCTACACATACAAAATAGACAATAGACATTAAACAGTTGGTCAAAAGTAAAACCTTCATACCACCCGTAAAATGGAATCAATTTTATCATTTGTATTATTGCGTGTTGTTTTGTATATTGTTGTAGAAGTCAGTAGTATACAGTGATTGGAGCGATAGTCCAGAAAACTACCGCGGCAGCGGTAGCGTTACTTCCCTATACAAGTACCGCGGTACGGTATTCGGTACATTTGTGAATAAGTATCGCGTATCGATAGTCGGTTACCGCGAAATCGGTAACGGTAGTTCGCGGTAGTTTTCACTTTGTCATTTCTTTTAATTAATATCACAATAAATATACAAAGGTACCTGTACAGGGTGTCCCAGCTAAAATTTGCCCCCCCCCCCCCCCCCCCCATCATCATTTCTGTTAATACGTAATAAAAATCCTGAAACAAGTCGAGTTCAGATTGGAGGGGGACCATTTATCATTATTTATCTCTGTAAATTCTCTTTACAACGATGTGCACTTTTTAAAAATTGGGCCAATACTTTTAGAGAAAATTAGTTTCAAAATAGGACTAATAGGGGTAATTATAAGATTCTGTTTTTTTTTTATTAACTACGTTGGTAAATATGCTATTTCAAGTTTCCTGCTGAGTTTGCGCAGCAAATGATTTCTTTGAGTTTAATACAAATTTTACATTTCACTTTAAAATTTCCCGATGCGTCTGTTTTATTATCAAAACGCTGAAAATAATCGTTATATGTCGGCCATGGTAAACTACTGGATACTTCTTCACTGATCTTCGGCTCCATTAAAAATTTAATATAATATACACAATAAAACAAATGCCACAACTTTTATCTTCGAACACTCTGCCTCGACAGTTGATACAGCAATGAACCAAATAATTCATAATGATTTACAGGCTAACTGAGGCGAAAAGCTGTGCAAGAATGTTATGGGAGTACACTATTCGTGACAAATCCACAATCATTTAAAATCACCCTTTATGCATTACAAAACCTTTAAGTTACTACCTGTTCGACGATCATTCGTTAGCCGGCCGACCGGAGTCAACGGAAATGCTACTTATCGCCCCAATAAAGTAATAAAGTAACAAGTAACCAAGACGCATTTTCCTTCAAATGAAAAAGACGGACGCACTACAAAGGTAAAAACCTGTACGGGAACCGTAGTTTTGTGTAATTACGGTGGTATTTTAGGTTAATTTACGACCCCTCTAATCCTGTTATTGAAAAATAATCTCAGCCCTTATTAAGACATTTATTGTTCTTTGGGCTTCTACGTATCTATTTGCACAAGATAATCACTTTGTTTTCTTGAGAAATATCTTCGAAAACGAAAACATTCGAAAAAAAAACTACCGCTACCGCACCGAACATTCACGGTAGATTTTGAGAAAAAAAAAGTACCGCGGTACGGTAATCGGTAGTCCAAAAAGTACCGCGGTACTTCTACCGCGGTAGAGTACCGCCGTACTTCTATCGCGGTAGTTCCAATGACTGGTATGTACCTATTTTAGTACAACTTTTAATAATGATTATAATTAAAGAATGAACATAACACTAGGTTTTGTTTATTTTAGGTCTTAGGACTGCGTGAAATAATAAGTGTTTCAAAAGGGCCCCGTCGTCAAAAAACTTTGGGAACCGCTACTTTAGAGTAAAAAACATGAAACTTTGGTGCGAAAAAGGTCTACATTCGCAGAGTTGGACGATGTCATTAAACCTAGTCCCTTTTCCACAATCTTGGATTCACATTTCGTCCAATTGCCTGAAATCCTAAGCACCACCTCCTCATGTTCTAGACTGACTCATAGTGACAGCTGTTAAACAATTGTTCTTTTAAAAAATCAACTTTGGAACATTTTGTAAACAGCTTTAGAAAACTTTTTACAACAAACTGATTTATAACAGCATTAGGACAGTGTTTAAACAGCTATAGAACAGTTTTTAAACAGCTCTAGGGGCGGGGTTCTCTTTAACAGACTGGCGTGTTTTGATTTAATGAAACAGCTGTAGAAATGTTTTCAGCTTTAAATCGGAGCTAATATAAGTATGAAAAGTAAGTATGCAAATAATATACACTGTGTATCAGCCAAATGGAATAAATTCGATAATAAATAAATGGGGGCGTGTTCGAAAAAACGCTCGGACACGTCGATTGTTATTTTTAGTTGCGTTTTTTTCAACAAAACTTTTTATACAGGGTGTGTCATGTGACCGTGGCCAATACCAACTTTCTTATTATAAATGCAACACCTGGTATATTATTCAATTTTTGGATTCTTCAGAAAATTCTAGACATATTTCATGTACAATGTCCTATACCTATCTTCAACTGTTTCGGAAATATTAAGTGTTTTCAGATTTATTGCAAAAATTAACATTAAAAAAAGAACATTATTTGATTACAGAAATTCGTTACAACACACTCAAAAACTAATAAGTAATACTGTGTATTTCTTGATAATGTAAAAAAACAAAAAAAAAACAATAAATTTCAATGGAGGAGATGTTCAAAATGCTCGCCGTGAACGTCTTGGCAACATCCTAATCTTAAATAGAAATTTCTTCTAACGTTACTCAACATCTCAGGCGTGACCGATCTAATCGCAAGCATTATTCGTCTTAATATACACACTTAATATTTCCGAAACAGTTGAAGATAGGTATAGGACATTGTACATGAAATATGTCTAGAATTTTCTGAAGAATCAAAAAATTGAATAATATACCAGGTGTTGCATTTAAAATAAGAAAGTTGGTATTGACCACGGTCACATGACACACCCTGCATAAAAATTTTTTGTTGAAAAAAATGCGCAACTAAAAATAACAATCGACGTGTCCGAGCGTTTTTTCGAACACGCCCCCATTTATTTATTATTGAATTTATTCCATTTGGCTGATACACCCTGTATAGAAAAGCAGAGTTAAATATTCCGTACAACTTAGGATTAGGCTAATGAGATATCGGAGTAGTGGGTCATTGAAAATCATTTATTTTTTAATCTGTAAACGATCGAATTGGAGCAAACGTTTACGTGGCAGATGTCGATATTATTTTACAAAGATGAACATACTTGACGCAATCATTTATTGTACAGGTATTATTGTAGTTGTTCATAGTGCAGCATATTTTCAAAAGTTTGCTTGCACCGTTGTAACCCGTGCTGACGGTTTCGGATTATTATTACGGAGTACTGTAAATGTGTATAACGGCAATTAGCACCATTGGATGCAGTTAAAGCAGGCGCAGGATATTTCCAACTCACAATCTACTGTATTTATTGATGGGTCGGAGTATGTTCCTGTGGAGACAGTTGCATTTGCGATGCATTGGGCTGGTTACATTTTCAGTGTTCATTGTATTTTGGTCCTGCAGAAACAGGTGAAACAAATATGCGCGTACGGTTATTAGGGAGATAAGAACGTGAGTGGTGTACGATTTGCGACGTGCTAGAGACATAGGCCCATGCAGGTCACAGATGATATTCGAAACAAGAATTTCACGCAGTTGTTAGTTATTCGTATAGCAAAGCGAACATGTCCTCAAATTCACTAGTTCATGCAAGTGCTGCAATTTGATTAAAAAAAAAAGGAAAATACACGTATCAGAAGAATCTGGATGTTCAAGCTATATCGAAACAGAAGTGATTTTTTCCGATTTATTAGCCGATTTAAAATTATCCAGCAGCAGTTTAAAAACGTTTTTCGATAGTGTTCGAGTGATTTTGTTGTCAAATTAACCGAACGAACAAGAATTGTCGTCTTTTGGATTTGTCACGAATTGACCACGAAATGTAATCTAATAACGTTACATAAAATATCTAAATAGGTCAATTAAATAACTTAATTATTATTATATTGTACCGTATAAATTATTTTGCAGCGTACTGTAAAAAAAAGACGCCGATAAATTCGTGCTGTCCTCATCTTCAGGCCCCACCGAGATAAATCAGGGTATTTATTCATTATTGATGTGTTGACGGATATATTACGGAACTCCCAATTCCATTGAGATATTGTGACATTAACGGCGTTGCGAACACTTATCATGTATGCAAGACGTCTACACCGGTTCAGAATGTTTGTGAACGTTTCGTTCCGGTATAGCTGTACCTTTACAAACATACATCAAGCTCAGCAACGCGCGGTCACGATCATTCACATGCATACATCGCTCAATGACGACGGACCTTCCAACACACCGTGATGTTTAGAGCTGTCCTTTTGGCTTTTATATTAATGCATATTTAGTTTAGTAGTAAATAGTGCCGCAAATAAATTAACTGTACTGTTATCGTTTTATTTCCAAACCAAGTGCGGGAACAGAATTTTCCCGCATGAACGCTATTTTGAAGGTGGGCAACCGAAGGGAGCGAATGTTTCATATGCGTGAATGCGGGAAAATTATTCCCGCAAGAGGTTTGTACAATATTTTTTGTAACGTACAGAAATACAATCGCGGCCATCCAAAACTGATACTTCAATCAAAATTTCCGTATATTTTATTAGATTAAATTAGGCTTATTAAATCAAATTTTATTAAATTTAAGGTTTTATCCATAATACCAGTTAATAATAATAAATATATGTATATACAGGGTGTCTCAAAATTGACGCCCGTCCTCTTGGGATTCGATCCAGGGGGCTTATAGAAATTGAAAATTAAGAGTGGAATTTTTTCCGTTTACCCTTTGTTATAGAGTTATAGATAATAAACAAAAAAAAAACTTTTCAACTTTAAACTTTATTAAATGCTTCTTCTGCAAGTGCCTATCCGTTCCGGATGTTGGCTATCATATTGGCTTTACTTTGTTCACAGCTGCCGGAAGAGGCTTGTGGTTGTCGTGGAGAACCAACTCCAACCATCTACAAAAACTGATTCGAAGCTCCCTATCTCCGTCATGCAAAACTTTTTGGGGACTAAATGGATGCAAACCATTTCTCCTTAACAATATGTGAATTGTATCTTTTTGGGCCTGAGTTTGGGACGATATAATTTGAAGGCTTGTACTTGATTCCGCCTGAAAAAATTCAAGAATTTGCTGTTATTGATCGATGCTTAGCTTAGATCGACGTCCTGCCTGATTTTGTTTAGGATTCAAATTACAGAACTTTGTTCTGCCCGTCTTATAGTTTTTGCATCAGGGTGCCGACGATTTGGAAACTTCTCTGCATATGCCCTAGCCGCAGCAGTGGCATTGTCATTGCATGCACCTAACGCTTTCAACATATCGACATAATCTCGATTACTGTAGTATCGTTCCATAATACACAAAATACGAGACACAAAAGCGAAATACTTATCAATTGAACCTAATTGAATCATGTTACACAACTAATTGTCAAATCTGATAGTTATGTCTCTAGATTTGATAAAATTAATCAATCAAAATCATGTTTCGAGTAGTGTCCGTAGAAAAAAGTTATTATTTACATGTTTCACATTAACCCTATAACAAAAGACAAACGGAAAATTTTCCACTCTTAATTTTCAATTTGTTTTAGTCTACTTGATCGAATCCCAAGAGGACGGGCGTCAATTTTGAGACACCCTGTAACAGGGTCCGTCATTTCACCTCCCGTCTTCTATAGCTCAGTTACTAATTGAGTTAGGATTTTGATATTTTGCAGACTTTACTTGCATTCTGTGGTGTATTTTAAGAAAATATTTTTTATTATACAGGGAGTCCCAAAAAAGTGTAACGTCATGATGATGTGTATTTTTAAATTGCATGGTATTTTTTGTTGTTTATTTGGGTGCCCTTAATGGATGTCTACATACCCATGAAATTTTATCAAAATCGGTTCAGTGATTTTAGCACAAAAAAATAAAAACTGAAAAAAATCAGATTTGCACCATTGGTTAAGAAAATTAATAAGAGATAAAAGTATGCCTTGTTAATAAAACCATACAAGGTACTCATTAAATAAGGTCTGATAGTTGCGTTTACCAAGTTTTATTGATATGCATTATACAGAGTGTCCAAAATTTAGTGTCAAACTTTTCAAACTTTAAAGTACTTTATTTTTCTTATTTTAAATTGGAGCCCCTGTATATTTTTATGTCATTCCATGTGGAATTAAAAGACAAACGTTTTTCCTTATTACAACTCTGTCTCAATTCCTAACACATTGAAAGTTATGTGCAGAAAACTCGATTTATCAACTATTCCAATAGCCATTTTAATGAATAAAACTCGAAGGTGACTTTGAAAAACAATTTATTGACATAACATGTTTTGTAGTTACAACTAATATCTCGAAAGTATTAAAGGTTTCACAGATCTTCGTCTAAACCTATTACACATCGTAAAAGTATTAAGTTTTGTATAAAAAATAGTTTTAGTAATAAAATTTCATAAAAACATTTCTGTGCATAACATTTCATAACATAACTGTGCATTTCTAAAATTAATTAATTGCTAGAACTTATGTTCTATATGTCTTCCGCCCTCTTGAAGGCACAAACGAAGACGAGTATGAAATGACATTGCCACTCTTCGTAACAGGTTGAATGTAATATTTTGAAATGCGAATATGAAAGTCATATCCACATTTGTCAATATAGGTCATAATATTTGTCATATTATTAAAATCATATTTTCCATGACAAAAAGTAATTTTGGTATCTTGGGTACAAAGACCTTAGCTACAAAAGTTTTAAACTTCTATATTACTACAGTCAACAATGGCTTTTGTCACTTTGTTAAACTTTAATGTCAATAAATTGTCTTTCAAACAAAATGGCCATTCTGCAAATATCTTTGAATGCGTTAGGAATTGAGATAGGGTTTGTAATTAGGAAAAATGTTGGTCTTTTAATTCCGCATGGAATTACATAAAAATATACTGGGCTTCCAATTTAAAATAAGAAAGATAAAGTGCTTTAAAGTTTGAAAAGTTTGACACTAAATTTTGGACACTCTGTATAATGCATATCAATAAAACTTGGTTACCGCAACTGTCAGACCTTATTTAATGAGTACCTTGTATGGTTTTATTAACAAGGCACTATTTTTGTCCCTTATTAATTTTCTTAACCAATGGTGCAAAACTGATTTTTCCAGTTTTTATTTTTTTGTGCTAATGTCACTGAACCGATTTCAATCAAATTTTATTGGTATGTAGGCATCTTTAAGAGGCACCCAAATAAGTAACAAAAAATATACCATGCAATCTAAAAATATACATCATGATGACGTCACACTTTTTTGGGACACCCTGTATAATCAAAAATATTTTCTTAAAATACACCACAGAATGCAACTAAGGTCTGCAAAATATCAAAATCTTAACTCAATTAGTAATTCAGCTATTGAAGACGGGAGGTGAAATGACGTATGTATATATATGTATATATATATATGTATATATATATATATGTATATGTATATATATATATATATATATATATATATATATATATATATATATATATATATATATATATATATTTTTTTTATAATTATCAGTAAATTTTCGTTTCGTTGATTTATATGGCCCGTAAAAAGCGTACACCCTGTATTTGATAGCATTTCCTATTACGAATTCAACTATTAATATCACAGTATGGTTCTTCATGTTTTAATTCAGAAAAAGGCTTGTTAATACATTTCGAAAACTTTCTTGTAATAGGCGTTGAAATGTTGACGACGAAGAAAAAAAATGTTATTTAATTTTAACCCAGAATAGGTACCACAATAGTAACAAAAAATAATTTAGCAAGAATAGTTGTTAAACATTGAAACATTATAGTTATTGAGAACCACACTTTATATCACTTTACTGTAGTATGAAACTTGTTATGTTCATTTAATGATGACAAAGACAACAATTATTACCTAATTTTAACACAGAATAGGTACCAAAATAGTAACTAAAAACAATTTAGCAAGAATAGCTGTTCAACATTGAAACATTATAGTTATTGAGAACCACACTTAATGTTTTTTACTGTGGTATTATAAGAATTGTTCCGTTCATTTAATTATCTTAAAAACATAAAATTAAGTAATCAATTTTGTCTTCGTCGCTCATTTCAACGCCTATCACACCAAAATGTTCGAAATGTGTTAACAAGCTTTTTTCTGAATAAAAACATGAGAAACCATACTGTGATATAAATCGTTGAATTCGTAATAGGAAATACTATTTAATACAGAGTGTACTTATTTACGGGCCATATAAAAATATAAATTTGATAATGGTTTCTTCGAAACAAAACGTTGTACTGAAAATTTATAAACGCTATCTTGTAGAGCTAAAAATGGCAATGAGGAAGTGCTTTTTATTTTTTTATACATTTTCAAATAACTTCATAAAAACTATATCGCAAAATTTCGGATTTTGTCGACTATCTCCGGAAGTAAGCGGAATTTTCTGGTTTTCTCAACAGAATATTACTGACCACTAAATTACGCATTTTTTCTTGTAATTTAACCGCCTTTGTAAATTTTACGGTTTCCGAGATCAGCATGCTGTTGATCCTTATCTTGGATACCTTGTATACATATTAACATACAATTGTAAGAAAATAACTTTAAATATATACATATAAAATAATGAAAACACTTATTTAAGAATTGATTTTACTTTCTATTACCAAAATTAATACCCCAAAAAAGACAATTTCACACATATATTCATCTCCACACTAAAAAATTACATAAATACTAAATCATTTATACACACTATAACAATAACCACATAAAAAAATATTATAATTTATATTTAAACATTTTTATAACAAACTTAATTCTATTTTATATTTAACCTAATTATTGAATTATTCATAGATATCATGCCTCTGAAGATGGTTATTTAAAAACAGAAACTAGTCAGGCAAGATAAATAATAAAATAAAATAAAAACAAATCTTACCAGTAAGTACTCAATTATAACAATCTCAAATTTTATTATTGCAAAGACAGATATTGTGTAGAATGCCTGAGAGTCCCAGTGCTTTTTGCTATTTTTTCCGGTTTAGTAGACCGGGATATTGACGTTTCGCTGTTTGGTTTTTACCTCTACATAAAGTAATTTTACTACACTAGATAGATTATACGTGCTTAGAAATTTGTACGCATAATCTAAATTCTAAATGTCGGTTATTACTTATCTCGCCTGGCGACTCTATAAATCGGGTTATGTAAACTGCATGCCAATTTTGCCCTAACAAATATGATTGTATAATAATTCACTTGCAAATAAAAACGAAATCATATTCCAACTAGCTGACTGCACCGTTTTCATTAATGAGAATGAGTCTCTCAGTACTCTCTAAAGTATAAACGGACTATTATCAATTTAAACTATTAAGGACAACTTGAACAGGTTTCATTGCCTCTTTATTAAGTCAATCACTTGACACACAGCGTATATGCAACATAGGCCAATTCTTATGCCCAATGTATATACTTATGTCGGCCATTATTTTATTAAAAGGGATTAAAATTAATATTTACTATGTGTATATTGTACATATCCAAGTAAAGATGGCCGAAGAATATGAAAGTATAAATTTAAAAAAATATATATAAGTATACATTATACACCAAGGTTGTGAATTATACTATTAAAGCCGCGCATCTGTTGAATCGCGGGGCGCTTGTGCCGAGCGATTTATGGCGCAAGGCTATAATTTTTGCAGAACTAGAACAATTACAATTATTTAAAATTGTAATATAAAAAATACAACAAACATCTGTCAAGCTCTCGCCAGTGCATATTGATGCCCGTGGCCGTGTCTGACAGACGAGGTGCATGGGCCGCACGTATGCGGGCTACGGGTCGCCTATTGTAATTGGCCGCGCGATCATAGTTTTGCCTGTGGGAGGCGCTTAGCCGGCCACGGACCCGGGACTGTCAAATGTGTTGTCAGTTTTGCAGTAAAATGCGGACCGACCCTTCTTAAAATCCGGACAAGGAGGGTCTTTGAACTATTACGAGCTTTATGGCATGAGCAGTAAAGGTGCTATTAGGTCGCATGCGGCCCAGCCGGCCCGTGAGTACTTTCATCCGCATTCTACTGCGCCTATTTTCCATTAAATTGTAATAGACGTCGATTTGCGGGTTTGCTACTCATCGCCTTAACCCGGCGTTACACATGTGAAGATTTTGTGCACCATTACATAAGTGGGGTGTGACAAACCCCAGTACTAAAATAGATGTAAATTTTTTTTTCGCATTTTTTTTCTTCAAAATTGTATGTTAGGGGTCTCATATAGGTTCATATTGGAATTAAATACAAACAGATTAAACATAATATTTCTATTTAAAAATTTACAGAAAGAAAACTGAAAGTAGTGATTTTTTAAAATACAAAATACTTCTAATGGCAATAACACATTATATAACATAAGAAAAAACATTAAATTCAAGTAAAAACATAAAAAATAATAGCAAACATATTAAGTAACTCTAAAAAAAAGCCAATCACATACAATCAGAGGGAAAACAACTATTGGTCTTTTGAATGTACGCAATTTTGGCAACTCATAACGGCGTGTTCAAGGCACAATAATGATTTGCAATGAACACAGAAATATTTTGTTTTTCGATCTTTCTTTCTAGGACATACAGAACACCTTCCCTGAGGCTTTGGAATATTGAGGGACTGTTCACCATGGCCATCATCGATTAGGTTCCCTATTTTTAGACGAATTTCCCTTGGAACCCTACAATTATTTTTCCTTTCTTCGATATGCTCCTGGATAAGTTGAAGGCCCAGTTTCTTGATAAAGATCCTTCTACAAAGTTTTATATCTTTTACATTTTCTCTGTATATGACAAGAGCATTTACAGCTGCCGTATTCAGTAGAGAAAAAAAGAGAGTTAGAGGCCATCTTCTTGAATTTCTGGAAACGTTATATGAAGCCGATAACTCATCTACTACGTCGACTCCACATTTTGTAGCGTTATAAAACGTTATAATTTCCGGTAAACGCTTCTCTGCACTAGATTCATCAATCTTCGCATCGTGGTGCATTGTGGACAACAACAAAACATTCTTATTTCTTTTTGGTACATAGGATACGAGAGTGACGTCCGTTTGGAAACCAAATAAACTACTTTTTATTTCTCTGCTTCTTACAGAAATGAAATTATCTGGTATGCATCGTTTATTTTTCCTCAAAGTACCGACTGATGTTAATTTGTGTTTTTTGAGGAGTTTTATCATCAGCTCGTATCCCGTGTACCAATTGTCAAAAGTTACATTCCGATTCGTTCCAGAAATGGGTTGTATAAGTCTCTCAACAATATCAGAGGGAGAATTGCTGAGTTTGTAGGGCCCTTGCGGCTGCTGACCTGCATACACTTCCATATTCATAACATAGTACGATCGCGCATCTACTAATGCTTGTACTTTGATGCCATACTTGGCCGGTTTATTTGGGATGTATTGCTTGAATGAGCACCTTCCCCTAAAGGACTCTAATTTCTCATCTATGGTCAAGAACTCCGAAGGAGAGTATGATTGTTTGCAATTGTCTACAAATCTTTCTAGAAGCGCACGTATGGGAGCAAGTTTGTCAATTTTGATCCTGATCTGGCGGTTTTTTACATTGTCGAAACGAATGCAAACCATCAAAAACTGAAAACGATTGATGGGCATCGTTATTTGAAAAATATCTACTCCAGTGCCATCTGTTTGCCACAAGTCTCTCAAATTCTGGCGATTAGAATGAAACATTCCTGCCAGGTAAAGCAAGCCAATAAAAGCTTTCATCTCGGGGACACAAGTAAGTTTGACCAGAGATTTGTTTGGATGGGAAACTGATTTCTCCTCTATTTTTACATTAGTCCATCGCACAATATCCTCCACTATTTGAGTGTCAAAAAATAGCTGCCAACACTCCAGCATGCTTTTTGCACTTTTAGCGTAGTCTTTCACATGTTGACCTTCAGTAACAATATTTTTCAACCTCGTTCTAATACATGTATTTGATGCATTTTTGTCCCATTTCGATCCATCTTTTCCGAAATAGACATCAACCTTGCTTCGCTTATGCCCCATTGCATTTTCCTCCTGTTGTTCTATTTCCGTCACTGCTTCAGCTTCTATTTCGTCGTCTGCCGTTATTTCCTGTTCAGAGTTAGTATCGTGCTCACTCCCTGACACATGATCACTACCATTTTCACTCCCTGATAAAATAATTTCATCATCACTTTGATCCTCATCCAAAAGAGCCTGAAGTCTTAATTGTTCCTTTTCATATGACATTTTTCTATGTAAAAAATACAAGAATTAGTAGTTTTAGTGTTATATTGAAAAACATAATAATATACCTTTTATGCGTAATTTACTTCCTTTATTACATAGGTGGGGTTTGATGGACCCCAAGGAGCTTTGGTTGCCTATAAATGTAGCCTCCTCGTGTGTAGAATGAAACTGACACTTGTATCTAAAGGAGTGATGTTTTATAGGAAGGTACTGGTGGGGGTATGCGCATCAGATGGCAATTAAATTGTTTCCGATGCGTTTAAACAGGCTTGGGGTTTGTGAGACCCCACATGTGTTACGCCGGGTTAAAGGACATTATTGTTTAAAGCGTGTTTTCTTGTTTGCCCGCGTGAGAACCGACCGCCAGGAAATTCACAAAAGAGAAGGCTGGGCATAATTTACTGCAAAAGTGACAACACATTTGATATGGACTATAGGCGTAATTTCGGATATTTTTTCACCATGTTGCTATTTAAAATATTTAAATCCTCCGGTCTTAATGATCAACTTCACAGTGCTTTGATACATGACATAATTATGTGTTATTGACTAGTAGTGCAAAATTAAATTTACTAACTTAAGTTTTTTTTCTTAATTCGTGTGAGAGCCCACCCAAGCGGCGACCGGTTATAGGGATGGGATACAGCTGGTGAGCCGAAGGGCCTAAAAAGTGCCTCAATCTATGGAAAATACGTCGAGGAGAAATATTTTTCTATGCATTTATAGATTTCTATCTCGTGTGTTTTATTTACGCCAGCACGCCGAGCACAAGGTTGAAAAAAAATCCTCATTGACCAATAATCGCCATTGCAGAAAACTTCTAAGCCGAAATAGTTCAGATTGCGTGTTAAGAGGTTTGAAATTGAAAATTAGGCCTTTCCACATTTCGAGATGCAATTCAGTACGCCACAAAACCGCCCTCTAATTTGATTTGCAATATACAGCAAAATTGGTGCATAGTTCAAGGTTTAAATGCCACGTCTGTATCAATCCCATCTTCAGGAGCGATTTTCGATGCAACTGGGGATGACAAGTGAGGACGGCAGTAGAAATTCTCTCGCTTTCCTCGGAGATGTTGCTCATGGGAATTCTCAGCTTTTCAGCTGTGGTGATCTGGCCGGAATGGACATGGCTTTGGGGAATGGAGCAATGATAAATCATTCTTGCAGTTGCCAAACGTCGTACTTTTGCCCTTCGATCGTAATGGCAAAATACTGTTAGGCATCGTGCTCGATTATAATAATAAATTTTATCATAAATTCAAAATGTATGAAAATAATAGAGGGGTCCTTGAGGTACTAAATGAACAAATATATGAATAATTTATAAATCTTAATCATAAAAGTCTACAAAGGGCATTCTCGTGGATCATTTGTCATCAATCATTTGTCTTCAGGAGATATGGTAATTTCCTTGTACGAGGGCAATCCACAAAGTGACAGATGTTTTGGCCTGGCGCGGCAGTTGGCGGCACTGGCGCCACCATCTGACTACAGAATGTTTCTACACCTAATACGCAACCAGCCGTGGTGACTAGAGCATTGTGCATATTGTACTTTTTATACAGTGGCGTTTTAAAATGAGCGCTGCAATTGAAAATCCCGCCAGTTGTGAAGTGCGTGGTGTGATAAGGTTTTTGTTGGCGAAAAATTACAAACCGATTGAAATTTATCGCCAGATTTGTGACGTGTACGGCAACGGAATAATGAGCGAAAGCCGAGTGAGGCAGTGGTGCATTGACTTTAAAAATGGCCGAACCAATGTTCACGATGAGGATCGCAGTGGTAGGCCTAGTCTTGTGACTGATGAATTGTTGGTGAAAATGAATGAAAAAATCCGTGAAAATCGTCGTTTCACAATTACGGAACTCTCGGAACATTTTCCCCAAATTTCACGGAGTTTGGTTCATGAAATCGTTGTTGGTAAACTTGGATACCACAAATTGTGTGCCAGGTGGATTCCGAAAATCCTAACAGAAGACCACAAAAACAAAAGACTTGCTGCAGCACTGACATTTCTGGAAGAGTACGACAAAAGTGAAACCATGTTATCGATCGTATCGTAACTGGTGACGAGACTTGGGTACAGCACGTGACCTGTGAAACAAAACGGCAGTCGATGCAATGGGGTCACACGCATTCGCCCAAGAAACCGAGGAAGTGTCTGCAGATGCTGTCAGCAAGAAAAATCATGGCTACTGTGTTTTGGGATGCTCAGGGAGTGATTTTCGTTGATTTTCTTGAACGTGGTCAAACAATCAATGCAGAGAGGTATTGCGAAACACTCCGAAAATTAAGACGCGCGATACAAAACAAGCGTCGGGGAAAACTTAACGATAAAATTTGGTTTTTCCATAACAACGCTCGTCCACGCACAGCCAATCGTACTCAAGAACTCTTGCGTGATTTTGGATGGGAAATTTTCAGTCATCCGCCATACAGCCCGGATTTGGCCTCGAGCGACTACCATCTGTTCCCAACGATGAAGACGTGGCCCGGTATGCAACGCTTTGACATTGACGCTCAACTCCATGCCGGTGTAAACCAGTGGTTGAACTAGCAGGCGGCAGATTTCTACAAAGAGGGCATTGAGAAGCTTGTAAAACGTTATGATAAATGCCTTAATTTATATGGCGATTACGTCGAAAAATAGCCAAAGAGTTTACCTTCAAAATATATATAATAAAAATTTGTTTTTTCACTTTATTTATTTTTAATTTTAAAACGTCTGTCACTTTGTGGATTGCCCTCGTAGGTCATGAGCGGCCCCTAATTGGGTTGGTGCGGCATATATCAACTTGATTTCCACAAGTGCTCTTAGCTCTACAATCATGGTACGAAGCGGTTTCTATTAGTGGACCGCCGTCGGTGGTGTGGCTTATCGATGCCATAGCGTAGTCGTTCTTAAACTCTTTTAGAGGGACCCCCATTTAGCAAGAATTGTGTGTACTTAGCAGGGTTGGTGTGATTTAAATCAACTGTTTTTTTTAATAAATCATTGATTTAAATCAAAATTGATTCTTAATTAAATTAATCATTGTTTTTGCACTCTTTGTGCATTCCAATATGTGAACAATTGAACATATAATGTAACTATAGAGTTTGCATGCTTTAAATCAGATAATTGTTAGTTTTCTTTTTTCTATTTTTTATAAATCACTTGGTACAGATAGACAGAAATTTGTTTCAATCATCAATTCTTGTTCAAATCCAAGAATTTATTAAAACAAATCATGATGAAATCATTAAAATCATTATGTAAATCAATTGATATAAATGGCATCTACCCTGGCAAAGACTGATCAGAAATTTAAAAAAATCTAAAAAATCATAATTTATTTGCATTCTTAGTTTTCGTTAAGAGGCCTCTTTACCCCAGCTAGTATACGGCATTATTAATAAGCGATAGCCAAATAATTCATGAACGGGTTAACATAATTACAATCGGAGAACTGATATAGAAAGTTTAGACATTTATCTACAATTAGACAAAGTAGTTTTAAGAAATAAATCAAAGGTGACTTATTTCTGATCACCTAATCGGATTTATGTGCAGACAAGAATACTCCATTATAATTCATGATATTGGAACAAAAAACAAAAAAGGTGGTTCGCAACAACATTAGCTCCAAATACAATGAGGGAATTTCCATTATATGTACCCTGTCTTAATTAAATAAATACAGAAGAAAATTTCACAAATCGGCTAAACATGTCATTCTTTTAATCAACATAATAAATCACCATTTTATTATTTCTTAAAAACTACTCAGCACAATTGTAGATAAATGTCTATACTTTCTAAATCAGGTCTGCGATTGTAATTATGTTGACCCGTTCATGAAATATCTCGTCTGTCGTTAACATGCAATTCCCTATGCCGCGTTTGGGTAAAGAGGCCTCTTAAATAAAATAATTATACGCTTTAAACTTCAGTACCTAAAAACAAATGCCATCAAGTGCAAAACGCGACAACTATTTTGTTTTTGTTAATTTCATGACAATTCGACAATTCATAGATAGTTCGGATAATTTGATTCATTGTAGTAGTACTGATAATAAATGAGCTGAATATCATTGAAAATAAAATTCTTGGGTATCTTGCAAAAAAATCATAGAAAAACAATTTTTTTAAATTAAATTATTCCAAAACGAATTCTTTTAATGATCATTGTTCAGAAAATATCCTACTTTCTAATGATAATTCAAATCCGTAAATTTTTAAATAAGAGAAAAGTTCATTATTATACATTGACTATGAAGAATATACTTTCGAAAAATTAAGTTTCAAAGAATTTTCGACGATCCTACCGTGAAAGTAAAAAAATATAATTTGCTGTATAATAAGAACGTGCCAACATATACGGCGTACCCTTCAAATTGTGAAATTGTGTACATATTCCTCATTGCATAAAACCTGCCGTAATTATTAATTACACTAATCAATTGCCGTATTCAAGAGTTATCGAATAGATATTTGTCGAATTGCATAATCATTTAAATATCTTATCAATTTCATGGTCAGGCAGTCAGGCCAATGCGCTGCATTAGTGATGAGGTACAGTCGTCGTTATTGTAGACCCAGGTCAGTGTTCTTTATCGAAACAAGTGTTTTATTACCATAAAGAATAGCATGGAGTATGAGCAATATATCGTATATTCGATTTCAGGCTGGTGTTGTCGAAATAAGGTGTACAAATAAGAATTTGGACGTTCATCAGGCAACAAAATATAAATTTATAAAGAAATCATAAAATCTATGTACAGGGTGGCCCAATTTTGATGTTTCTATGGGGGATCTCGGTAACTAGAAGTGATAGAGAAAATCGGTTGGCGTATCCTCGATCTCTTTTTTCGAGGTGAAAATAAAAATTGGCTATCGTCTATTGTTTTCAAGTTCGAGTCCAAAAACTCATAACATTCCAATTTCCATTTTTATCAATATTTCATTTATTTATCATTTTATTAAGATACGAGTTGAATGAGTTTTACAGACATTTGATATCTTCGTTAATAAACAAGGTTCAATGCAAAGTTGTATGTTTTTTTAAAAATAGTAGTCATAATTGGCTTTGGCCTTAATAAATAGGTTATCTTTCTCACTTTTTAATGATGAATCGCATGTGGATGATATAATCGCATTTTTGTTGAAATCGATTAAAATTCTATCAGAACATATTTTGTTATACTGTATACAATTTAGTATGTCATACGCATGGCATACATTCAGCTGTAGTGGGTGTAATTTGGAAAAAAAAAAAGAAAATTATAGTGTTCAAACTAATGAAAATGGATATAGCTCAACTAATGATGTGTTTTCTGAATACGATATTGCTGATGCACCAAATGATACTTTAACCCAAAGTTGGGAAATAGAAAATATTAAACCTGCATTGCAATAATATGAAAAATTATGAAGTTTTATGGAACTTCACTGATAAGAAACACAATACTACAAAAACATGACAAGGCCAAGCATGGGAAAGGATTACATTGATTTTAGATGCAACACCAGGTGGAATAGCATTGTGGCCATGGGGGAAGATTCTTAAAATTAGTTGGCTCAGTTCGAGAGACATTAAAATACTTGGGTTCCTTAACATTACCGGATGACAATATTAAGAATATAAGAATAAGTTCCTATGTTAAGAAATATTTGTAATACACGTCAGCCAATTAAACTAGCTGCTGAAGCATTGGGTAGACGTGATGCAAATCTGGTTACGGTCGATGCAATTTTGTTTTTATTTTATACTTTACGTAAAAATATACAATATTACAAGAAAGTTGTTTGATCTTTTGAAATTCCGCATTATCGAACGAAGAAACAAAGATCTTGTGTCCATTACAAAATTTCTCCAAACACTGACTTTATAATCTACTACTACAGTAGATTTCCCTTGATTATCAAACTTTATAATTACCTGTTATGATATGTGATATAACTAATAGATTACCTAGCGCTGCCTAAATGGAGCACTTGAAAATATAAATTTAGAAACACATGCGTCCGATATTCCGACAAAAAAATATACACAACGAATTACAAATATATGAAAGCACAGGAAACAACGAAAAATCAGCAAAAGTTGGATGCTTCGATGACTGGATAGGCCATCTCAATTGAAAGTGAAAGGGTATTTTCGGCGTCGTTCATTTTTGTTCAAAAAAAGATATCTCCTCGACTGTGTCTTCACAAAAAATTGCAAGAAATAATAAATGAAATACAAATATTGTTGTGATTGCCAACAGCCAACTTGAGGTCCCTGACTTTTCCCGGTTTTCCAGGTCGCGGGTACCCGCTATCCCTCGACTGTCTTCTAAAATTGTTTTTTTTTTTTGCAAAAATAATGAAGTACAAATATGTTAATTTTGCTTTATGTTAGTTATAATTTACTGTATGTTTTTCAATTTTGAATATTTTTTTGCTTCAAATTCACGTTTTAATTTAACATTTATAAATTTTCCGGGATTCCCGGGAATATGAATTTTAAATTTCTCATTTCCCGGGAACAAAAAATATCCGGGAAGTGTTATCCACTAACAAGTCACGGGCATTTAAACCTTCGCATCTTCCGTGGGACAAACAAAGCAACATGAAATCGAGGCGTATACATGCGCAGGTATTTTGCAGCCGTGTGGGTTGTTACAAGGTGCTTGTGGCGGTTCTCACATCATCAGTAATCTACAAATCACATAACCATTTGACTTCTTTGCTGTGAAAGGTTCCACGCGTACCAAACGTTAGCCACCCCATACCAATGAACCACATGGCTGCAATACAACTGTGTGTGTACGAGTGTGTGTGTGTGTGTGACGATATTTATGTTGCTTTGGTTTTTCCTTAAAACAGTTGAAATTTGAAATACCTGTGATGCCTTTGGGCACTTTGGGCAATGGTTATTTTTGCGCTCCAAACGAGAAAATAAAATGCTTCAATATATCATACTACCGTTAAATGCTGTAGGTTATAGCTGTCGCGTAACAACTATATGTGTCTCATTTAAATGTAAGCAGCTTTGAATGAGTTCATATGTTATAAATTAATGTGCTCGTGATATGGATGCAAATGAACGTATAAACGTTCATGTTATAAATTGGTTCCGATAAATATTGCTGCGATCGGAGAAAATATAAAAACCAGTTCGTAGCACGGATTCGATTGTGAATAGATAACATTGAAACAACCAGTGATACTGACGAGCGAATCGCAGCGCAGCGCGTGCACGACAAAACAACTGCATGATGTGGAAGGGATCAATGGGGTGCATCTGGCAAAAGTGTATACGAGCTTGTGCGAGGCAAGTGCTTGACGTCACTGCTCGTCAGCTGATTGCATAATAAGAAAGTAAAGTGAACCCGCCACTCGGATCATATGTTAGTTGTCAGATCAGTTTAAGTTCAAGGGCGGTCCTTGCATGTTCAACTACATATTACAATTAAAAAGTAACCTATATAAACTCATTACCATATATATTTGCAATGGATACAATAGTGGACTTTTAGGTATTCATGCTTCACGTTGATATCGACGCAACGGAACTCTCACTGCCACAATTATCGTACGAGACAAACAATGTATGAGCTGACTATGACTCATCGTTCCATATTGCCGGAATTCGACATACATTTCTTATTTCATTTCACTCTATTAGAATTACCTCAAGTATGCGATCGAGTTAGCTCTCCTCGGATCTAGTATGTACGATCGGTTTCACTGCACATGTCGACAATGATTATGATTTATCCCTCATCTCCAGTCTCTATTCACATATTGTTGTATCTTGATAACTTTAATAACAGTGCACAAAAACATTTGATCCTTGTTCGCTCGGACATAAGAGTCACAGGATGTCAATGATTTATGCAACACATTCATACATTTGCGTCGGCTTCTTGTCAACACCAATCCCCATTTGGTTTATCCCAGGCCAGGCGCCTTTCAGTTAAGCTTTATTAAATTACGTAAATATTGAATCCATGTTCTTTTCCGTTTCCTTAAGAAAAATATACGAAGACACAGCGAGTAACGACGGTAAGCTATACAATTATTTGATCCCATTTGACAGGTATGTATGCAAAATGCGACATACCACAGAAAAGTGAAAACTGCTTTTGCTGCATCCTTCTAGCATATTTTGGGCAATTATTGATTATACCGGGTGTTTCAAGTTTTACCGCCGAGCCCAAAATGGCCGCCTCTAATAGAAATAAAATATCCACATTTAATGTATATAATTATGTATTAAAGAAGAGCAATATTTGCCAATAAAAATTTTTTCACTAGTTTGTTTTTTCGGTTTTTTATAAGTAGGTAATTGATTGATTATTTATTTGAATTTTACAAGAGCGTTATTTTACCCAATCCAACATTATGCTGTGCAATTTAAATTAAAAATATAACTTCCGTTTTTGAAATAAATGCAATTTTATATTGTGGCGCTAATATTTATGACAAAATTGTGAAATTTACCATCTATTGTGACAATAGATGGTAACGACCCTTACTAATAATCTGGGTTCGAACAGTTTATACCCGGCATAAACCTGGTGACTTTCCGTACTGATACTGGAAACTTCTGGAAATCCAGAGGCAAAGGGATTAGTTTGCTGCACGCATCTGATTTATGGCATCACCCCAATGCTTTATTGCAATTTGACTTTTGAAATTAAATAAAAGTGGCAAGATTAGCATCGTATATACAATCGCCGGCAATCGAAGTGCAACACGGTTTTTTTTAAGAGCGCCTTATTGACATTTGAGGGCGAAGGTGTTTTCATCTGTATTTGTACTTGTACGTGCCTAAATCCCGATTATCAATAAGGTCGAAATTCGCTCTGGTTTATGGCTTTTGGTTGCACTTCGAGTGTGGGCGATTGTATGTACTGGCAAATTCTAATTTTTCTTCAACTGTAAATGGCTAAAAATGGCTCGGTGGTATAACTTGAAACACCCACTAATATATATTTTTTAAATTGAATCGGAACGAAAATCGAAATGAAAAAAAAACGGTTCGAAGACCTGAAAAATATAGTAATATCATATATTATAGATGAACGTTAATATTAAGCTACGTATATAATATTTTCGATTTAACTATTTCAATACACTATCCTGACGCACAAAAAATTACAAGTCTTGGAAGAGTGTACATTATTTGATAGGAACTGAATAATTTGTTAACAAAATTTTTGTCTACAATTTTTGCGACTTTTTATTTCACATTTTTTTAGCGCATCAGCACAGAAATTTGTATATTCATTTGGCCTTTTCATAAAACTTTTACTGCGTTCGTCGCAAATTCACTACATTATTTCAGAATATTAGGATATTTCATTAAGTGCTTGAATGAGTAATAACGTTGTCTCTGAGCCATGGTTTATCAAAAGGAGTATCCATTATTGTCTTAGTCATCAGGCTGCGTAATATTATATTACTTTTTAAATTAATTAACAAAGAACGCAAAACGCAAAATATACAGGGTGTCTCCTAAAAAACTCCGCTGGCCAATAACTCCCTAACTATTTAATGCCCGATTTCAATAAAACAAAAACAAAATTAAATGTCTCCACATGTTCTACAAAGGGGCTATAATTTTCTTTTTTTTGTGCAAAATTAACTTTTATTTCAGCGAGTCTGCTAGATTTTGGAAACAAAAAAAATTAGGGCCCCTTTGTAGACATGTGGAGCCATTTAGTTTTGTTTTCGTTTTAATGAAATCGGCCAACAAATAAAGTAGTTATCGCTTGCGGCTTTTTTTTAGGAGACACCCTGTATAATATATTACAATTTTTTTTAACAACATGAAACATAATGTCAAATTTACAAATATAATAAATACGACGCATGTTTTTAAAGTACCGTATTGTATTTTGGCCGCTGCAGCGCTGCTACCAAATACAGATATTGGCGAAATATATAAGCTGATAACTTGAAAATAGCGAATAAAAGATCACCCCGAAAAAAACCCAATCTTTCAAAAGTCAGGACTTTTTTCAAACATCGCGGGACGCGGGACAATTTCTAAAAATCGGGACTGTCCCGCCAAAATCGGGATGTCTGGTCACTTTACTCTAACTACGAGAAATAATTAGTAATAAGTGTGCCGACAAATCTGAGAGATCAGTCGCAAAAATAAACTTTCGGGGCCCACCATTCTTGTTGCATTTCAGCCCCCTTCAGCCCCCTGCGTAGACACATATACTAGCGCCGTGTACGCCTCCCGGCATCGGGCGGCGCTGAATTAAAAACACAAATAAACAACTGTGCATATCTTTAAACTATGTTGCGTACTAGTCGATTTCATAATTTTATCAGGTACGTCAGAATCTGCTGCGTTTTCGCCCACCCGATTTGACATGAATGTTGGAAATTATCGGAACTGATTTAATCAATGATAACACGACGGTCGCATCTGACCAATAAATCGTTTCCGCAGCAGCTAATGATGTGGACAAGGAATCGAGTATCGATCGCATTAATGTTGCCGGCAATAAAAAACTTCGCAGTTGACCTCGCGTCCAATCGCGGAATTGAAACCATCTTAATTGAAGCCAATCGCGGCTTTGTGTATATCAGTGTACTAGTTATTCGATTACCATTTGCGCATCGCAGGTAAATACAAGCTCGCCATCAGCAGATCAATATCCGCGCAGTTACGTCGTTCTGTCGGTTTTAGCCATGTAGTATTTGGCATTACTTCTTGCAATTTGGCGAGATCGATGTCTTGCCATAGTTGGTGTCATTGGTGCATATAGCAATGCATTTTGCCCAGCAAGTATCGTACAATCGCGGGCACTAGAACTGCAACCAAAAGCCATAAACTAGAGCGAATTTAGACCTTATTGGTAATTCGGGTTTGGGCACGTACAAATACAGATACAGCAATATTGCCTCATCATCCCGCCGAAAGAGACGCCGAAAACGAGAACGACCTGCCCTACCACGTCGCGCGTCCCTACCTGATTTAAGTTGTAAACTGCAAATCAGCATAGCCAGCATAGTCAATAAGGCGGTCGTAAAAAACCGAGTTGCACTTCAAGAGCCGGCGATTAGTATAGTGTTTTTACTTGAAATTAAAAATCTACCTACGAAGGGTGTTTATTGCGCTCCATCGTGCGAACGGAATTTTATGACGGGTAATGGGAAGAGAACAGAATCCAGAGCCGGCATCAGAAAATACAGATTCAATGCCCCGTAGAAAATTAACATTAGTGATTCATTATCATTAAATTGTACTTTTCATTGTATTTTTAAGTGTACATATAGGGCTGTCAATACCCGAAGTTTCAGGAACCGGGTACCCGGTTCTTGAAATACCCGTACTGTTGCAATGTAAAGGTTAACACCGACTGAAAGACAGATGTAGACTATTTGAGAAAAAGACTACTTGAGGCAGCCTTAACTGATTGTCTATCTGGACTGCATATTCGCCCAGCAATTAAGGTACAAAGAACCTTAATTGCATGGGCGAATGTATAATCCTTTAAAACCGTTTCCTAGGTGACGGCTCTTAATTATCTACTGGCGTCTGTAGTCTTGTAATTATATCAAATTGTAAAATTGTAAAAAGAATTACGTCCGCCGACTCATAAAAAACGATGTAAATAGTTGTAAGATTATCGAAATCAATTTAATTAATAAATCATTTTTATATTATGATCATAGTGATATAATTGTGTATATATCGAAGAGAAAACAATTAAGTAGCATCTTCGTCGAAAGTAAATTATTTGGTTATGTTCCTGGACGCTCGCCTCTTCGCAGCACGCCATACAATGGAGAACCCTTCACCGTAATGAACCCTCATTACAGGTACATTTTCAATTTCAAATGAAAACACTATACTTTTCATAAAAGGGGCGAATTAACATTTACCGGGCGTATTAGCCGTAATGGCGTTTAAATAGAATATTTCAAATGTTTTTTGTAACACTGTTTCCCTATTACATCTAACGAATGCTTTAAACTGAGCAGTTAGAAATATCGGAGAAGTAGGTATGTTCTGCCATTCCACTTGGATAGTATTATTTCATGAACACTAATCGTACACTATGCGAGCGGTACATCTGTCTCGCAGTGGCTTCTTAATATAATGTTTAAATTAATTTATGAACAGGCTTTTTAACTGTCGCTCTTCCACCAACCATTATTTGCGTTAATACATTGGCGGTAACTATTTCTGGATCGAGTAATTCTGCGCATAGCACACAATAAATTAGGGTTTTTATTGATGCGTTGGCTGAAATAGCACGAAATCGTGATATTGAGAGTGATCCTGTCACTTGGTGCGTCCTAAACGTTTATTGCGATAGAGATGCCTCCACATCAACCGCGACCACATGCGCATTTGGTTTGTTTTGCGACTTTAAAATAAATATTAAAGGGTTGCGCTATTTGTCTATTTGGAATCGGACAGGATTCTTTTCGTAATGGCTTTGGATCTACCTCATTTACTGCATATCAATTTAAATCATCCTGGAATTCACATAGTAGACATATACCGGGTGAGTCATTTTTATTGACAATCGCGAAAATATCGACAATTCAAAGATATGTATTATTCATAATTTATGTCTCGTGACATACCATACGCAAAGGGAATAATGCTGAGGTCAGTTTATATAAAACATGTCCAACGAGCCAATATCAAAACTCCGTAATTACAGCAATACAAGCGTTTTTAATTTTGTGAGATAAGTTATTTTTTTCGATTTATGACTTTGTTTAAAATTATATTGAGAATTTTAGACCGTGTGAATGGTAGATTGTTATATACATATATACATACATATATATATATATATATATATATATATATATATATATATATATAATGTCACATATATCTAAATCTAGTATATGACTGACATGACTGACCCGGTATAACTTATACTAAATATCACGTATTATACATCGCACATCCAGAATTTCTATTAAAATATCAAAAGTATCAGAAATTGCTGACGTAAAAACCTCGCAACTTAACGAAATCATTATGACGGAACATTTTATTGAAATTGCAGAAAATTAATAAATATACGCACAAATAAATATAATATATTTTCAGCAATTTTACTAGATTTATCAATGAAGAGAGATTAGAACATTTCATAAATATTTTATAAAGTTTAATAGAGAATGTAAATTTCAAAAATGTGCCATCAACATATCAAGAGATTTAAAACATTCATAACTTAACAAACAGATTAAAAGAATCAGAATGTTCAGAAACTGCTAACATTATATCAACCAATGTTACAAATTGCGAAATTCAGCAGGAAATTAATTCTTTATATGTTTTCAAAAAATCTAGAAAACCAACATCAAAAGAGAATCAGAAAACTGCACTAAACTTATAACAAATCTGTCATAAATATTGTTGTTAGAATTTTTTTATTATAATTGTATTGTAAATATAAATATGAAATCATGAAAATGTTCCTGAAAACAATCGTATATTTGGTTTTATTAGTGAAAAACTGTAAAAATAAAATTTGAAAATCAAAATTCTACGTTTTTATCAACTCCACATACTTATTATTTTGTATTCAACGCATCAAAAATATTTTGATTACGTATAAATCACTTGAGATGTGTTTAACTAATCTGAACAATAAAATACTCGAGTGCCGGATAAAATACAATCGGCGGTAGTTAGGGAGCCCTGGTCTATTCGCAGATTTTTTTTTTTTTGTGTTTTAGACGGTTACATCTATCGTACAATAAATGGTACGATTTCTTTGCCGCCCTTGCATATTGCATATTCATTTGTAAATAACAAATAAAATTTTGTAAACTGGCGTTCACCTCATCGAATAGCTGTGTGATGAGATTTTTTCAAACAATAGTTTAAAAATCGAAATTCATCTGAGGATCATTTGTTACATAACACTGATCACCGGTGGTTATAAATAGGTAATCGGTGTATTAACCGCGGACACAATTTTCGCCTGCTAATCATGTAATAAATCATGTTATGTTGGTGGCCGTGATGTTTTTTCGGCGACGATGCCAAATCTTTTTCATTAACACATGCTCATACATGTGTGTATAACCAAACTTCTTTAACTTAACTTGTTATATTTGATCGATTTGATTCGAATGTCAGATGCATTTATGTCATGACATAAATGTTTCATACGCAATGGACTTAAAGAAAGCTTGTAATACTAAACGATAGCAAATCTATCCAAATATATCCATCAGCTCGATGTTTGCCAGCATCGTTACATATTTCACGTTTCTTTTGCCTGCAGCCGGGAATCCAAACTAACCTCACGATTTTTGTCGCTGTCAGCGTTGGAGCCGAATACGGTGCGAACTTTTTTATATTTTGCCATTGCAGATGTTACACTATAACCACATGATTGATATCTGTACGATAAACGGCAGAGAAGTCGACGAATTTGATACGAACCGCGCACTGTCGTACAAGATTGCATGGGCGCAACAGCTGCAGCCATTTTTAAATACCCAGGACAGCTGGCAACCTTGTAAAATTGTGTCATCATTATTATGATTATTATTTTGATGACGTGAACGCCAGTTTAGAAAAATTCGAGTATAATAAAATATTAGAATATTTATACCTTTATATCTATATTTAGATGCGGATACTTAGACACGGTCCCAAATGGGGACCATACCATATGGGGTACCATAAATATGGTACGGATTATTGTGCCATTCCGTGACCTTAATTTATTTTACCGTCGACTTATTTAATTGTTAGTGTGTGCGGTGTATTCCAATACACTTAACTTGTTGTACTTAACAGTCAAAAACGGTACTTTTTGTAAGAGGCACTTGCCGCCTTAAGAACAATTTTGGGAACAATAAATACATTGGAAATTATAATTTCAATTCACGTTGGTTGCGACGTTATTAATTACCACAACGATGCCTATATTCATATTTAAGTTCAGAATTTAATGGCCGAAATTGCTATCGTCTCAGTTTTGGCCGAACTGCCCGCACAATGGGGTGTAGCCCCTAAAGGTACCGCTACACTGGATCAAAACGTTCGTAAACATTCTGAACTGGTGTAGACGTCTCGTATACGAGATAACTGTTCGCAAAATCGTTAATGTCGCGATATCACGATGGAATTGGAAGTTCCCTAATGTCATGCCCCTCTCCTCTTAACGCCCGCATAACTAGTAATAGTTCAGGGGCTATGGTAAAATAAAATGTAATTGGGTCAGAATTCTCTGTTAAATTATAACCGTAACCAATTACGCCATAGGTGGAGGAGTAGTACGGATTATTATCTGTCAACACATCAATAAATACTCTAATTTATCTCCGAGGATGGGATCTGTACAGCCTTAGGATGGGATCAGGCTGAATTTGTGAGCTGCGGGAAATTATTATTTCTAATATTATCCGTGGACCTCCAAGGGCCGTGTTTCTAGCACGTCGTAAATCGTAGACCAATCACGTTCTTATCTCCCCAATTGTCTTACATGCATATTGGGTTTAGCCATTTCTGCGCGACTAAAATACAGCGAACAGTAAAAATATAACTCACTCAATGTATTTTAAATGCAATCGTCCCCATAGGAACACACTCAAACGCTCGCGAACGCACGATCGTGTAGCGGCACCTTTACAGTGTATAGTCGCCAGCATCCGAAGTGGAACGAAAAGCCATAAACCAGAGCGAATTTCGAACATATTGGTAATCGGGGTTTAGGCACTTACAAAACACAACATCTTCGCTCTCAAATGTCCATAAGGCGACCGTAAAAAACCGTGTTGCACTTCGAATGTTGGTGATTGTACAGTAAATTGAGATGTGCTTGCCGAAAAGGTTGGTGAAGAAGATACTGATGAAGAAAATTTAAATACTTTCTTGCGTTGAATACATTTTCCGTCAACAGTTTTGACGTTTTATACGTTACGTAAATATACGTTATGAATTTGTATTTTTTTTAAGAATCGAGTTACACACGCTAGTAAATTTGGTTGCATATAATTGAATATTAGCATAGGATTGATCCCGTCGTTTTAAAACTGAACATACCCTATGTTCAGCGATTAAAAAAACGCGCGATATAAAAACTAAAATAAAGATTAAATATTAAGTATGTCGATTCATTCACAGAAACAGATTTGAAATATCTGCGGTTTGCAGATATTTCAGTCTGATCAGTTTTGCAGATCCCCCGTGGAGTTTGGAGATTAGCGTAGAAGCGCAGTTATGCCCACCCATTTAGAACGATGTCTGGTTTAGAAGCGCACCTATGCCCATACTTTCAGGCAAAATAAATTTCCGAGCGAAGATCTGCCACACCGGCCAATATAACTTCATTTACTAATTCCGTCGTTTTTGCATTGTGAAACTTAAAAGTTCGTATAGCACCCCAGTCGGGCCATATTACATAAAAAGATGCTCACCTTAAGAGGGAATGTTGCGGAAACCTCATATAGGGAATCCTTATCGAACTGCCTTAGTTCCACAGCCTTTAGATTCTCATGAAAGCTTACTAAAAAATGGTTCATTTAAAATTTCAAAATTTAGCCCACTTCTTGCATTAAATTTTCTTAAAAAGTGGTAAATGGTCCTTATACTTTGCACTGCTATAATTCTGTAAACATTGTGTTTCTCGCAAATATGAATGAAGCATTTCAAAGATACTACCTACAAGAATCTGGTAGTAAAAAATAATGTTAATTGGAGTATTAATTACGGGTGGAGACTCCAGGGCGTAAACCTCTGCTCATCGCTAAATTTAGTACTCAATGTCGCACTTGGATGTCGGCCCTTCGGTTAAACGGTATCTCCCTAGCATAAAATGTTTTCGTGGTGGTAACTCACCGGGCGCATCCCCACTCCAAAATGCATGTCGTCCGACGTTTCTGTTATAGCTGATTTATGGGTAGTGCCATACCAGATAATATCATATTAATATTTTTAATCTACCGATGCCTATGGAATCTTATTCCCTGCAACGTATTAGATAATTCATCAATTTCAAAATAAATAGTAAACCATCACTGATCAATGCGCATTATAATTACAAGACATTGTTATTTATAGTTATATTTATAATTTTAGTTAAATCAAACTGATGCAATTAGTATTAAAATAATACCCAAAATGTGGTAAAAATAATATTTTTTCTAGTCTTCATTTTAATTGAGGAATAGAAGTTACAAGGGGATAAATAAATGCCATATATTTTATTTAGATTTGGACTTAAAATGATTTTCAAAATTGTCACTTTCTAAAGCAAAATGTGAAAAAAGAAATAAAACAACTTGCTACGTAGTGATTTTGATCAAAAATATAATTTGATATACACCTCAATTACTAGGGAAGTATTAACTTGCGCCGGTGGAAAAGACACTTGTTTCAGAATTTTCTTATTGCCTGATTTATGTACAATTGAACCCCTTGGTGCAAAAACCGGGGAAGTCCAATTTTGGGTCAAATTTTTATTGAAATAGGGGTTTCTAAGAGTTCCCTATCGAATGGTGCAAAAATCAGAAGTCCCTTGCATATTAACGTAGTTATACGGTCATTGGACTTATTTGTGTCCATTGCTGGGTGCAGGGTGCAGGGTAGAAGGACTTGCTGGGTGCAAGTATGACGGTATATAATGTGATATACCTGACATTTTCAAGTAAGGTATAAAAAAAAATTATATCGTTATATTCAGACAAAAATAATGTATCAAATAAAATTATAAAATATTAGGATTCTCATTTAAAAAAAATAAAGTGTATGCCGTCATAACTCAAAAACAAAAATGTGACAAAATTTTTATATTTATATTACAATGTGTATTTTGAAAATTATAAATCGCCGTGTCCAAGGATATTTCCAAAATATTTTCAATTTGCGAAATACTGAATTTATTCCATTTTGCAGTTCCATACTGTATTCCCAGCCTAGTAGCAGGAACTCTTAACATCAACTTCGAAGATATGTCTTCCCTACGAGTTATATTAATTCTTATATACCGAACGTAATTTTCATGGCCCTTGTGTATGTGATAATATTTTACGTAATATTCTCCACTGATTGTATTTTTATTAACAATGATGACACTTGTATAGAATTTATTAGTTTTACACGAGCCTTTGCTCTTTGGAACGCATTCACGATGTTTCAGAAGAACGGGTTGCATTGCTGTAGAATGCCTGCGATTTTTTTTATTCAATAGTTGTATTTAATTGTTCAACCAACATACTTTATATTTCATTCAAATCCCCGATCAATATTCTTCCAACTTACTCCATCACCCTCGGTAATTTCACAAATAGCGCATTTACTTTTATAACACCGTTACCATTCAATATTTAACGACTCAGCCGTAATGGTAATCCCTTCGGGTATTTATCTTCAGGTTTTTGTAAACATTTACATAGGAAGACTGAGATCTTATTTTATGATTATACTATTACTAAATTTCGTCATAAACTCAATTTAAAAAGTACGGCAACCATAACATAGTCATTACTCTGGAAAAACTCAAAACAAATTTCAATCGAGTTTCTGTGAACCGAGAGCTATAAGCTTGTGCATGGTAGTGGTAGGTTCTACAGTCACGATACACTCCTGATCCTGACACAGTTGTTTATCAGTTTGTCATTACCCATCAGAAATTATTCGTGTCAGCAGCCTTGTACAGCTATCTTGGACAATTTGTAAACAGTGAAGTGCGAACAATAGTAACATTATTGGTTCAATGGGACGCGCAAACAAAATCGCAACAAAATAAGTTCCGGTACTAACGGAAGTGGCTATAAACGTTGTTATATTTAATAGAACACCCTGTATATTTTGCATATTCACATTGCTCATTAAATTCTGAACGCATTTCGCAGCCTATTGAGCACTTATATTTATTAGTTATTGAGAAAAAATAATTTCCGAAAATTTTGCTTCCAATAGAAATGTTTAAAACATATTTATAATTTCTCTTATGAATGAATAAAATAGGAAGTTAAACGCATAGCTCTATCATTACAATAATTCGTACGTGTTGATGATATACTTGTACTATAGCAAACATTTAATTTAAGGTATTATTCTGACCTTACTGGTAGAGTTATTATTTATTTTATTTTATTATTTATTTATTTTTATTTTGCCTGACTAGATTCATTTTGTTTAGCAAACCTTCATTAGAGGCGTGAAATGTCTACAAAGAATACAATAATTATGTTAAATATAAATTAGCGCTAAGTTTGTTATAAAAATGTTTAAATATAAATTGTAATAATATTTGTTGTATTTATTGTTGTAGTATGAATAAATTATTTAATATTTATGTAATTTGTTAGTGTTAATATAAATTAAAATGTGCGAAACTATCCTTTTTGGGGGTATTAATTTTGGTAATGGAAAGTGAAATCGATTCTTAAATAAGTGTTTTAGTTATTTTATATGTATATATTAAGAGTTATTTACTTACGTAATTTTGTCGTGTATATATCTTGATTTGATTTCATCATAAATATTTGAAATTTGATTTGAATGAATTTTGAAAGATGTCTGTTTGAAGTTTAAGTTAATTGTTTCATATGTTAAAGGGATTATTTAAAAATTTATAAAGAGGTTTAAATGTTAATTGAGTTTGCTCATTAAGGCATTGTATGTTGTGTTCTGTGTTGATAGTTTTATCTATTTCAAAAGCTTCTAATAAAATTTGTTTTAAGCATTTATCTGTATTGTTTAGTTTAGTATTTTTGTTTATGTCGAAAGTGTGATTGTAAAAATGTAGGTGTTCCAATAAATAAAAAATAACTCTATCAGTAAGTACAGAATAATACCTTAAATATATAACTGGTAACAAGGATAAAACTTTAAACTTCATAAAAATTTAATTATTTACAGGTACACTTAAAAACGTCATAATTCATAACAGGGCAATATACAGAACAATTTTCTGAAAAAATACGCAACACCAATCCCTAAAATGAGGGGTTTGTCAGTTATTTTGAAAATTCCTAATTGTGATATATATATTTTTTAAATTTATATTACATATTTATTTTATATTTAATTATATTTGTGCACGTGGGTCCTAGCAGGCACGTTTCATGTATTTTATGTTTTTTTACTATTATCAATCGCATTGAATTTAGAAGTTTATTTTTGGTAAAACTCCACAAATGGTAAATATTTTAATGATGAATGAATGCAAAAATCAATTAAATAATTAATAATTAATTAATTCTATATATAGGGCAAGTGTGACAGAATTATTCTTCGAGCTTGCAGACAATTTAATGATCCCCATTTACCGCCAACGTAAAAAACTAAATTTGGAAAATTGGAATCAAATTTTCTTCATACTAGAGAATTACATGAAGAGCAATTGTACGTAAGCCGGTCACAGATAATGAGGAAGTGCAAGACATGTTTTTGACCTCCATCCAAATGCATCTCCGTTGTCAAGAACATTTGGGCGTCATTAAAGTTGCACAAATTTAATTTTATATCGTGAAAATTTATATCCTCAAAATGCCGCTAAGATATAAAAATTATCTGCACTAAAGATTTAGCAATACCCAAAAGTTTCTGGCAACAACGGATAAGTGCATCACACTTGGAAGTAGGCCGAAATCATTGCTTGCACTTCCTTATTATTTGTGATCGACTTTCGTACATGTATTCTCCTATGTCCAGTATGAAATAAATTTGATTCCAAGTTTCAAGATGTTGTTTCTTTCATTGGCGGCAAATGCGGATAAGTTCCATTAAATTTTCTGCAAGTTCGAAGAATAATTCTGTCCCACTTGCCATGTATGTAGAATAAATTCATAATTTCTTGATTTGTGTATTAATCCATCATTATAATATTTATTATCGCGAAGCTCTATCCAAAAGAAACTTTGAAATACAATGCAGTAATGGTGAAAAATCATAAATACATGCATGAAGCATGTCTGTTATGACACACGTGCACAGATAGAAATAAATGTCGAAAAAAAATTACAATCAAGGAATTTTCAAAATAACCGACATACCACTCATTTTAGGGACAGGTTTGTTTTAAACTTTTTTGAAGAAAAGTATTCTGTCTCCCGTGATACAAAAGGTCATTTCATTAAAAAAAAAAAAAAAGAATTATGACGTCTTGAAATAGTAATAGCAAAATGCTGGTACTCGGGTAGTTTTGTGAGTAGGTGAAATCGTAAATAAAAAAAAGGTAGGAGTAAGTCAACTAGAGGATTGCTTTAAAGCAGCGTTTCTCAAAGTGTGCTCCGCGGAGCCCTGGGGTTCCGCGAGCTACCCCAAAGGGCTCCGTAAATTATAAATTGAAATCCGCTAAAAATTAATATATATTAATAAAAAATGAACTAAAAAATTTAGATTATAGAATTTTTTTAGATTCTTAGCGGTTGAGAAACACTGTCCTAAAGTGTGAAGCGTGTGTGAGTGTGTGCGCGTTGCTAACTTGAGTGGCCTTGAGTCACTCTAATTTTGTTCGTACGCCCGAAAGCGAAAAACGACTTGGACCCGGCCGGGCCGGGTACAAATAGTCAAAAGTCGGCCCGTGCAGACCATTGTCTCCACCGTCCGCAGATTGCGCCAAGAGTGGTCTTACAAACTGAAATTAAGTGAAATTTTTATAAAGTGAAGTTTAAGAATATTGAGGTATTTTATTTTATTTATTTCTATACATTACTTATACACGGTTAGTTTTTTAAATGCGAGCATGCCGCACATGTGGGTAAATGGTTGGAAGACAATAATGCGGTCTGCCGCGTGGCCGTTTGCAAACAGCTTTTTATTAGGTTTAGTTTGCATCAGTTTGCTCGCTCCGCGCTGTCGCATATCGCGTGACGATTTGACGTGTATTGGGTTGTCTACCTACACTGTTGTCTTCGTTCGTTCTTGCGTTCGCCTTTAAGAAAGTTACCGTGTATATACATTATAAAGCGAATTTTTAATTATTTTTTTAATCTGCAAGTTATTAAGGATGGATCGTTGGCTTATCAAAGGAACAGCAAAAGTTGCAGGATCTAAACAATCACCTGGACCGTCTACATCCAAAAACATTGAAACTGAAACAACAGTGGATACTTGCATAAATCCAGAAAAAGAGATATCTGCTGCCACTACGAGCATATAACGTGAACCCGCCACTAAGAAAAGGAAACATGTTGAAAGCTACCTGTCTCTTGGTTTTGTAGATGCTAATAATGTGCCTCAATGTGTCTTATGCAGCAAGCTTTTTCCAAATAGTTCTATGGTACCCGCTAAAATGCGTCGCCATTTGGAAACCGTACATCCAGAGTTTAAACATAAGAAAGTTGATTATTTTATGCGTAGGCGTGATGAACTCTTAAAGCGACAAAACCTAATTGTTTCAACTTTTAAAACTGGCAATGAGAAGGCCACTGAAGCATAATACATTGTCAGTTATCGTATTGCACTGGCAGGCGAAGCTCATACAATAGCTGAGACATTGATCAAGCCTTGTGCAGTCGATATAGCTAAATGTATGCTTGATGAAAGGTTGGCAAAAGAAATAACTAATGTGCCACTATCCAATGACACGGTAGCTCGCCGAATTAAGGATTTAGCAGCCAACGTAAAGGCTGAATTGATATCTCTTCTGCAATGTTGTAATTTTTCTCTACAAATGGACGAAAGCACAGACGTAGCTGGACTTGCAGTCTTGCTTGTATTTGTCCGATATCAGCATCTAAATTTGCTTGAAGAGGATCTACTTTTGTGTGAACCATTGCCAACCAATACAACTGGTGCCGAAATATTTAATATCGTGGATAACTTTTTTAATGCTCATGGTTTAGATTGGAAAAAATGTGTTGATATCTGCACTGATGGTGCAAAGGCAATGGTCGGAAAAACTGCTGGCGCTGTCGCAAAAATCAAGAACATGGCACCAAACTGCACAAATAGCCACTGCATACTTCACCGCCAAGCACTTGCAGTAAAAAAAATGCCATTGTCACTTAAAAAGGTCCTTGACGAGTCTGTAAAGATAATAAATTTCATAAAATCGCGACCATTACAAACACGGCTTTCAAAATTCTATGCGAAGATATGGGCAGCGTTCATAAAGCTTCACTGCTCCATACCGAAGTACGATGGCTGTCTCGAGGGAAAGTACTTGTTCGACTATTCGAGCTGCGTTCCGAATTGGGCACCTTTTTCATGAAAAACAATATGGATTTACAAGAAAGGTTGACAGATAAACTATGGTTGTTTCGACTTGGATACCTCGCCGACATTTTTTCAAAGATAAACAATGTGAATATGTCACTTCAAGGAAAACAAGTAACAGTGTTCACAGCCAATGATAAAATTCAAGCTTTCAAAAAGAAATTGGAATTTTGGATCACTTGCATTCGCTCTCGTGAGCTAGATAGCTTCCCAATACTTAAAGATTTCTGCGATGAAATTAATGGAGACATTGATGCAAATGACCTTACTATGTTGTGTGATGAAATTTGTCAACATTTGGAAGATATTCTAAACTCGGTCAAACACTATTTTCCAGATGAAGAGAATGAAAAGCTTAAAAATTATACATGGATTAGAAACCCATTCATAGTTCAGAAAAGGCCAGACACATTCACAGCTAAGGAGTACGAAATGTTCGTTGACATGATTACAGATTCCTCACTACAAGCCATATTTGAAAAGCTATCTTTGCCAGAATTTTGGTGCACTTTGAGACAAGAATTTGCAGATTTATCAATGAAAGCTGTTAAAATACTTATTCCTTTCGCTACGACTTATCTGTGCGAATCTGGCTTTTCTTCATATGCTGCAACAAAAACCAAATACCGCAACAGACTCGATGCAGAAGCTGATATGAAGATTCAACTGTCCTCTATAAAGCCAGACATAAAAGAACTATGTAAAAATAGGAAACAAGTCCATGCGTCCCACTAACAATGAAGTTTGTTTTTATAATATTTTGCAATTATTTGTTGATAAATAAATGATTTTATTGAAGTACAAATAATTTCATTCTTTCTTTTTGTTTATATTTATTTATATAAACTAAAATACTAAAAATAAAATATATTTATATACATATATATATATATATATATATATATATATATATATATATGCACATACATATGCTTATTGAACCAGTGGGGTTCCGTGGAAATTTGTATGCCTTTGGAGGGCTTCGCCGCTCAAAAAGTTTGAGAACCGCTGCTTTAAAGGATATATATATATATATATATATATATATATATATACACACATATATATATATATATATATATATATATATACACACATATATATATATATATATATATATATATATATATATATATATATATGGCACAAAGAACTACTTACAAAATTGAAAATATATATTATATGTATTTCTGATTGAAATGCATTCATTCATTTTTTCCGGGGCCCGATAGGTGGGGGTTTATAAAAACCGGTTATAAACTAAAAACACAAAAAAAAAACAATCGAAGCCTTAACGGCATTATTGCGTTTGAGTCGTTATGAGACGACAAATTCATACAAACGTGTGTCGCCGCCCCCACCTATCCTTCTTCGCACATCTCTTCCACATTCCTCTTTCGCTTTAAATCTAGAACAACCCTAAATAAAGTGTTCACCCTTATAGAGTTATTAATAAACTTAATTTATTATTTCCGTCGTTTTAGCATTACGAAACTCTAAATTTCGTCCAGCAACCCCAGTGGAGCCGCGCTACATAATTCTATGCTCACAATAAGTGTAGAGTAACCCCTAATAGCGCTTTTAACCGTTAGCCAGTCAGTCAAAAATTGATATCGTTATTATAGAAGCTAGGAACTCCAAATTTTGTCTAACACCCCCAGTCGATACATAATACAAATTTCTATATTTACATAGATTCAAACCCTACCCCTAATATTGTTTTCATCCCCGTGACGTCATGAATACGTCTTTGCGTAACTTACGCCTTGATACTTACACTTATACTTGATATCCTGGGTAGCAGTCTCACTCGTAAAGAGTGTCACTCTTTACATATTTCTGTACTCAACATTACTTCAAAACACTCCTTGATATCATTTCCACCCCACATCCCCTTACATACGTATATTTATTAACTAATACAGCAGTTTATACACATTATATAATTCTATACTCACAGTAAGTCACACTCACAGTAAGAACAACCTCTGTTATAGCGTTTGCAACCCCTATCCACCCCCGCGAAAAATTAATATCGTTATTAGAAAAGATGGAAACTCAAAATTTTTGCTATCGTCACCAGTCCATACGTATGACGATTTATGTGCATGCATTCATTCACAACCAACCCCTAATAGTGCTTTCATCAGCATGACATCACGTATACGTGCTTGTGTATACTACTTACGCCCAAATTGATGCAAAAAGAGGTTTTAAATGTAGCCTAGTAGTCTCACTTGGCAGGCTTTACATATTTCTGTACTCAACATTGCTTCAAAACAACCCTCGATATCATTTCCACCCCCCGTCACCGTACAAACATATATAGGGACGTTCAAACGTAACTGGTAAAATAGAAAAAATCTTTCAGAAACATAGTTAAAAAAAAATGTCGGACAGGACGATTTTTACTTTTAAATTGTCATATAGAGGTATAATTTTCAAAAAACAAGCGCAAGCAACCCTACTGCCTCCCTTACTCAATACGGTTTTTAGACATGGTACAACATGTGGGCATTGCTAGCCTCTTGCATTTGTACGATTGCAGAACGGACATACGGTTACCAAATGTGCAACGACCGACAATGACAGAGCTTATCGGAAAAGAAAGATCCTTCTTACCGTACTGACATTTGATTTTGCGATTACTGTACACTACGGCGATATTCATTGCGGTATGGATTTACCGCTTGCATAAGTGAGTGTTATTCATAAAGTTACATACCCCCGTCCGTCCATTTTTTTTTTGCACGATCCGATTTAAAATTTTAGGCCGGATTCAAAAATTTCCAATTTTTTTGTTCCATTTTTTTTGAAATTTTTCCAACCGTCCCAGTGCTATAATTGTAAGAAATTTTTGAAAAGAGCCAAAAACGGAGTTTCAGTTTTTTGGTGGAATCATTAAGGCGGGTGGAGATAGGGGGTTGAAACTCATATGGTCGAAGGTCCCCACCGAGATACCTTTGGGTAAATTTTTTGTAAAAATTCGTTCTGTACTTTCGGAGAAAATGGAATTTGAAAATTGAAAATTTCAGTTTTGAATAGGATTTTACTCGGTTGGTAAGCCTGATATGGAATTTTTGTAAATTTGAAAATATCTTAAATTTTATAATATTTTAAGTTAAATAAGTTAAATTAAATTAAATAAGTTAAATAAATTATATTAAATAAGTTAAGAAACATCAATAGCAACAATAGTAATGGACATTATTTTATTGCTCATTAATTCAATATATAGTGTATAATAATTAAATTAATAAAAGGAAAAACCTCGTTGCCAGTTATAACATAAATGTATACTTGTATATATAAATATGCGCTTCAACAGACAAGCGGGCTTTGGATGCGAGTCTTAAAAAAATACAATGATTTCATTTAATGATTTAACTTTACATCATCACAGCAACATACTCAAATTCTTTGAGGTACTTATTTGTGTATACGCATGGAACCTTATGCACTTTTGTTGACGTGTGTAAACACTTTGGTTTGCAATCGTAAATACCATTTAAACATTACTAAGGCATCCAACCTATATTTATATCTATAGTGTTTTTACTTGAAATTGAAAATCTACCTACGAAGGGTGTTTATTGCGCTCCATTGTTCGAACGGAATTTTATGACGGGTAATGGGAAGAGAACAGAGTCCAGAGCCGGCATCAGAAAATACAGATTCAGTGCCCCGTAGAAAATTAACATTAGAACATTGAAATAGATCGTCGAACTGAGTGTCATTATAAATTGATGAAATAATTGTTGCAGTTTCACTTAACGACATTTCCATCTTAATAAACTCTACCTTTTCACAAGTTTATAAATGATAATATGCACACACGTATGTAAAATGAGAACTGTTGCAATGTAAAGGTTAACACCGACTGAAAGACAGATGTAGACTATTTGAGGCAGCCTTAACTGATTGTCTACCTGGACTGCATATTCGCCCAGCAATTAAGGTTCAATGAACCTTAATTGCATGAGCGAATGTATAATCCTTTAAAACCGTTTCCTAGGTGACGGCTCTTAATTATCTACTGGCGTCTGTAGTCTTATTTCGCTCATGTAATTATATCGAATTGTAAAATTGTAAAAAGAATTACGTCCCCCGACTCATAAAACACGATGTAGATAGTTGTAAGATTATTGAATTCAATTTAATTAATAAATCATTTTTATATTATGATCATAGTGATATAATTGTGTATATATCGAAGAGAAAACAATTAAGTAGCATCTTCGTCGAAAGTAAATTATTTGGTTACGTTCCTGGACGCTCGCCTCTTCGCAGCACGCCATACAATGGAGAACCCTTGACCGTATTAAACCCTCATTACAGGTACATTTTCAATTTCAAGTGAAAACACTATACATTCGACTCATATATGTGGTAACTGGCAAAACGTGTTATGTCTGATTGAACTCTTCCGAGAGTATGTTTTTAAAGCAAATTTTAATATGGACAGATATTTTAATGGACAGAACAAATGTAAGTGCATGTCTCGAAGCATCCTAGCTCATGGAGGTATAGTGTCTTCACTTGAAATTGAAAATGTACCTGCAATGAGGGTTTATTACGGCCAAGGGTTCTCCATTGTATGGCGTGCTGCGAAGAAGCGGATGTCCAGGAACGTAACCAAATAATTTACTTTCGACGAAGATGCTACTTAATTGTCTTCTCTTCGATATACCGGGTGATTCAAGTTTTATTACCAGGCCAAAAATGGCGACTTCTAATTGAAATAAAAAATCCAAAATAAGTTTAGATATGTTTAGATATTGAAGAAGCCCAATCTGACGATAAAAAAAAATTAACCATCCGGTAGTTTATACGTTATTTCACAGAGAATTCGTAATTTTATTTATATATTTTTTGTCAGAACATACTTTAATGCTATTCCAAACATTCCAGTGTAATCCAAGTCAAAAAAATGGCACCAATTATTGAATTAAATGAATTTTGATATTGCAACAGTAAGATTTATTACTAAATAGTAAAATATGACGGCTGCTTCCAATAATAGTCTCTATAATGGATTTGATGGGTTTTATGATAGGGCCGTACCCAATCCCTCAGCCTGCTGGGTGGATACTGACGCAAGGATTTCTTCAGGGCCGGTGCTCAATATTTGCTTAATAACAAAATCAAAAAACGTTCCAACCGCACCGGCGCGGTCAATGCTTTGTAGGGCTCTTGACTTACAAAATCATATATCATACCGAGGAAAGTTGGTCAGTAATGTAAAAAATGCTTTAATTCGAAATCTAATCATTTTCGTTAATTTTTGATTTCATAAATGGGTTCTATGAATAAAATAAAACAGTTTAGGGCAAAAATAACGATAGAGAATTTTGCCCGAAAAGAGTTTTTTTTTAAATTTTATAACCGTCTATATAATTATATCGAAAAAGTCAAACTACCTTTCCGTAGATTAGTATCAGACCTATATAAATCCAAATTTTCATATTTTTTGGGCAACTCCAAATGCCTAAAAAACCTATGGTATTAAACTTGAATCACCCGGTATACACAATTATATCACTATGATCATAATATAAAAATGATTTATTAATTAAATTGAATTCAATAATCTTACAACTATCTACATCGTTTTTTATGAGTCGGCAGACGTAATTCATTTTACAATTTTACAATTCGATATAATTACAAGACTACAGACACCAGTAGATAATTAAGAGCCGTCACCTAGGAAACGGTTTTAAAAGGATTATACATTCGCCCATGCAATTAAGGTTTGTTGTACCTTAATTGCTGGGCGAATATGCAGTCTAGGTAGACAATCAGTTAAGGCTGCCTCAAATAGTCTTTTTCTCAAATACCATCAAGTACCATTTGGAAAACTGCATCGATCAAGTGATTAAAATTGAAAACGATTATAGGACGCTTAGTGTACCAAATCTAATTATGAATGTTCAAAGTGAAAGTGATAGCGATGAATCTAGTTGTGCGGAATAATATTTGCTTGTTACATTACGATTCATGAAAAAACTGATGTTAATTATGAAATAATTAATTATGAATAATTAATGTCGTTAATTTTTTAACGCAATGAGCAAGTCAATAATGTTAAGGGTAACTTAAGTTATTTGTTTCGCGAATCATACTGTATATAAATGTTCTATGAAATTATAACTACATTTGTAAAACACAATTAATAACGCAATAAACACCCTTCGTAGGTTGATTTTCAATTTCAAGTAAAAACACTATACGATAGTGAGCTTAAAGTTCCTGAGTAATCCTTATTCCAAATCCCTTCATTTCTAAGGGACCAAAGGAATACATTTATGGGTTTATGGCTGAAAACCGTTCCGCACGTTTAGGGTGCAATCTCAATAACCTGACCCACCAGCGGGCGGGATTTCGGTTTAATGTGAAAAGTGGGAAATTATTTGGCGTGGACTTTAGCTTGCAAGTGGGACCCGTAAGAGCTGCATTACTGCAAATGGCAATTTCTGGCACGAGAATTGTGACACTTTTACACAAATTAAAAAAATCCTAATACATAATAATACTGAATCCTGAGCTGTATATACCGATTAAAATTAAATGTTCTCGGTAATTTGACGTCTTAGAGTTTTTATTTCTTATTTGGCAACTGAATTCCCAAATTTTGTTTCACTAGATGATTTAAATGGCCTTGATCAAGAGAGGCGTAGTTGAGTAATGTCGATCATTTTTGGAAAAACATAAAGATAAAATCAGGTGATGATTCTGTAATGTTCGAATTCTGTGTTCTTTCGTTTTAATCTGTTTTGTTTGCCCCATTCAAGACAATCGTTAAAAGGGTACTTCTCCGAGATAAACTTGATTAAAACGAAAATTCGCAAACAACTGCACCTGAAACACGAGTGGAATTTTACACACCAAACAATTACTGAAAAATAAAAACGGGTTTAAACTTTCGTATTGATAACGAATTATTAAAAAATGAATACATCTATTTATGAACATTAAAACATCACTGTTCTATCCTGTTTAGGTTAGGTTATGTTTTAATGAAACAATAATGTATAGTTATCTTACTATTGTACAATTGGTTTATTTGTATTGTTTTCAATAAAAATGTGGTTATTTCGAAGGTCTTTTCTAACCTAAAAATTTCATTACAATTTGGGAGTTAGAGACGTTTGGGGGGATTTTACGTGCCGGTCTAGGAATTTCGCAAAATTTCATCTGGCAACCCTGATTGTAGTGTTAAATTCTTATATTTTCTGTTTTTTTTATTTACCATAATCTCTCAACCAAACCTCGGAGATAAGAGTTTTATTCGTAAAAAGTGTTCGTCCAGAAAGTCGAGCAATACGTCCAGAAGTTCTGTTATCGTCTAGAATTCTAGAACAATATATTGACAACATATTCAAGAACTTTCAACACTGAAAAATGGCCTATTTTTCTTGCCCGAGGTTTTACAAAACAATTCTTACGTGAGATGCTTTTATATGTTCGTCTTGTCTAGAGCAGGGGACTCCAAACTACGGCCGGCGGGCCAGACATGCCCGCATATTTTGATTACTTGATTTACTTACATTGTATAAAAATGACAATGTAAGTAAATCATACAAAATAATAAAGATGTTTTTATGTAACGACCAATGAAGAAACACAATAACTGACATACATACATAACGAAATTTAACATTTTAACTTTCATTAATGATATGAGATTTATCCTGAAAACTTACAATAAGTGACATACATAGGTAATTCACGTGATGAAATTAAACGTTGTAATTATAATTAATGAGATTTATGTAGCTGCAACTTTCCACTGACAATTGTTTGCAGTTATAGATCAAGTTTATTAGTGGAAATTATCAGCAGCGACTTCAAATGATCATCAGTTAATTTGGTTCTGTAAATATTTCTTGTATATTTCATTTTGGAGAATGATTTTTTCACACAGAAAAATAGTGCCGAATGCGGAAAAAAAGCTACGAGCAAATTTGTGCAACTGATCAAACTGTTTGAGTGGAAGATTTTCATAAAATTCCAGTAATGATGACTATTTATTTAATTCCATTTGCAGTTCTGAGGTAATGGTTTCCATATCGGCGTTAAAGGATTTTGAAATATCTTGATATCATTTGCAATTGCATCAAAATTTGAAAATCAAGACTAAACATTTATTTTCAAAGCTCCCAAAGCTGAAAATTGCGAAATCCACCGGAAATGGAAATATTAAAATGCGTGAAACAGGTTTTGTTCAATTCAGATTTCAACTAAACAATTTTGCTCGTTTTCTCTTTGTAATTTGAAAATAAGGTATTAGTTAAATGTAATATAAAATGATAACTTCCATAACTAGTCATTGATGTGTACCTCGGCCAGAGGACGAATCCTTTCATTCAAGAAAATTTCGATTAACGTTCAAAAAACCGCTTTAGAACTTTTCCGCACCGTCAGCGTGCTGCAATATAATATGGAAAGTCAGTTTCTCCAATCTCTTAATAAACTCGCGGAATTGGCGATGAGATGTTGAATGGGTCACGCGGAAACTGCCACGAGCTTGATGCTTCTTGCTCAGCATTTTCTTTCTTAAACAACAACTGCTGAGATTTCAACCCGCATTTCAGAGATTCATATTTTTCTTTCAGTGGGCTTCCTGAACTAAAATTTGTGCGTAATTCAAAGAGGAGCATGTTGGTATGATCAGCTAGCTAGATCATGGCCCTTTGGACTTAGTGGAGGAGTTGTGTGGCCCTTAGGCTAAAAAGTTTGGAGCCCCTGGCCTAGAGAATCACAAGAACTATATAAAAAAACTATAAAAATGGCACTGCCATTAAAAAAAATGCCCCGTAATAACATTTTCAAGGCAATATATATGGTCAAGGCAAGTATCGAGCAAGTATCATTTTTAGAGCAAGTATCTTGTAAATATCTTTAAAGGATTCCATTATTTAAAGAACATATGTTTATTTATAACAAAATGAAGATTTAAGGGCCGAATATTTCAATGTATTAAATAGCGATTTAAATCGTTCCTGCTGCAAGTTTATACTTTTTTTATGCATCACATCACATTTATGCAACACATCCCTTTATGATCCCTCAAAATTTTATTATTGTTAATAACAACAAAATTAAATTTTACAAGTTATAAGTTATCGATCTCCCCTATTTATGAACAAAATAATTTGTACCTTCGTACAGTGCTGCTCTATTACTCTATTACGTACAGTATTACGTACACTATTACCTACAGTACTCTATTATAGTGTGAAAACAATTGAAAAGAATCCGATGAAAAATAATCGAATTACAGTGTTTAGAAGTTCTGTTTTCTAACAAGAATGGGATGTTATCCAATACGTTTACTCAATTTCTAGTTCAAGCATTCTGCAACGAAGGCGCTGCCGGTTTGCGCGCAGGGCCGGATTATCTTAAATTGCATTTGCCGAGTTTCGTTCCTGACTATTTAATAAGTTTGATTATATGTTGTATCGCGCACGTATAATATCTATACACAAATGCGTTTAGTTTAGCCAGAATTCAGCTTCAAAGTTAATTTTAAAAAAACTTGCTAAACAATAGAACGTTTACATTGATTTGGATGGTATGACACGGTATGGATGTTGTTTCGTACGAAACTTGTGCATATTTTGACATAATATTGTTATTATCAGTAGACCGGTTGTGTATAAAACAAAGGTTGAAACATTAATACATTTATATTTTTGAATGTCAAAGCAAATAAATTAAAAAAAAAAATCAAATAGTACGCTTTTCATAACCCCACTTCTGTGAAACTTAACAATCTTTTGAAGTGGACATTCAGTTTAAAACTTTTATAAGTTAAGTATTAAAATGCTTTTTCTAGATGACGAAACCAAAGCTATAAATGATTCAGGAACGGTGTTTCGGGGTACACTTTCGGCTTCATCAGTTCGCCAAATACAAAAAAGTCGCTACAGGCAGCTGTTTAATTCTAATTAATGACACTGACACTTACTTGACATTTCTAACATCAAGGTTGATCAAGCAGCAGAAAATTTCTTATCTACTTTTTTTGCAATCAACTGTAGTAATAGGGCTCAGCTTTTTATGAGCATATTATGTCGCTGTGCGGCAGGAAAGCGGATACACTTTATTCAAGTTTCAGATACACTTTATTTTATTTCAAATTGATTAAATTGATCGATTAAAGTTTCAGAGGTTTAGTAGGCAACCTATTTTTATTGAAAAAAATATGAAGAACAATGATGTTGTCAATGATGATGTTGATGTTGATCATGATGTTGCCCTAACTAATGGAAGTTCTAAAAAAACAGCATTTTGACGGTAATAGTTTGTGGCAACGTCTTACAAAATACGAGATGTTTGGATCTAGTTTTATTAGCAGCACAATTTTAAAAAACAATATGTAGATGAAAATGTCTGAGTATTAGTCATTCCATACCTAGTAATCTATCGAAAAACCTTATCCTCTTAGAGTTTTTTTTTTTTTCAAATATGGCTGATATAATGTACCATCAGAGGTTGTCAATATAATTTTTTTAATTTTTTTACCTGTAGTAGTTTTTAAGTTACAGCCTCCCGAATTTACCGAAAAAGGGTATTTTCCGCTAAAACGTAAATATATAAAAAATATACTCCAGCTGGATATAAGTTAGATGGATGGGACAAACAACACTTTGTAGCATAGTTAATAAAGTTTCATACCACATATGGTAAAACTAGTTTGAGACGGTAACACAGTCAAGGTGATGCTGCAAAATAAAAAAAATCGAATTTCTCAATAGGTAGCATTTTCAGAAATTCGATAATTTTAATTTTGCGGCATCACCTTGACGGTATTACCGTCCCAAACTGGTCTTATTATACGTGGTATGAAAGCTTATAAACTAAACTATAAAATGGTTTTCGTCCCATCCATCAAACTTATTTAAAGCTAGAGTAATATTTTGTTATGTAATTACGTGTTAGCGGAAATATGTCTATTTCAGCATTTTAGGAGGCTGTAACTTAAGAACTAGTAGAGATAAAAATCCGAAGAAAACAAAATAATATTCACTACCTTTGATGCTACATTAGATCAACTAAATTTAAAAAAAAAAAAAACAAGAGGGCAGGGTCAAAAAGTGGCAACATTTTGTATCACTTGACATAGAATGACCCGTGTGTGCTATCAGACACTAGTTTTTTTTTTTTTTTTAATTTAAACATCATATCCTCCATAGAATTTTTATATGTATTCAATATTATTTTATACCGTGTGTTCGTGAATTATGAACATCGACAGTTTGAAAACCACGAAACCCACTGTTCCGTTTAATCTTGCTCGCCAGTATGACCCACAGAAAATGTTTTGTAATTAACGAAACGTGAAAATTATTGCGCACCTTATGATTTCAAAAATAATATATTGTTGAAATCAGATCGCCTGATGTTTTCTTACAACTTTTCATTTTTCCAAATAAGCTCTTAAATATTATTGAAGATCCCAACACAATTAAAACAATACTAAAAATAGTTGAATATTAACCACCTCTAGCTTCTGATTCTACACAAGTATCGGCGTATACTGCATAGTGATGAATTTATGCTGTAATTAAATACAAAACTAATTTCTCACTTTCCGCAAACTAACGCCACTATAATATATTCCAACCATTTTAACTCTCTGTTCCTTGAGTAATTATTCATATTGAAAATATAAATAGTAACCTACGTCAGAATGTCCAACAGATAAAAAAATTATTGGACTGAAGTTGTTGATTGCTTTACAAACCATGGCAACTCATATTTAAGTTCAATCAGTAAGATGAAAATAATTTAAATATTTAAATATAAAGCCACAATGTGGCGAAACATTATTGTGATACATAAAATAATTAAATATTTGAAAGTTCTGTATATATCTGTATAATATTTTCATAACTAAATATGGACTGTTAAAAAATAACAGACAATCTATTAATTTAATAAAATAATTTAATATACCAAAACATTTTCTGTAAAATTCAACTTGAGAGCAGAAATTTGAAAAAAAAAATGTTATTTTTTTTTAAATCCCAATGTTTATTTATACTTGTATATAAATTATACAAATTGACAATGCCAAATGTGAATATAACAAAAAATATTTCTTCCTTGAACTGTGTTTGATCATAATAGTAGAATATGTATTATCCTATTACCGTCCATTGACACACTATTAAAATAATTGTGTTCTTCAAATGATCCAAAATGCATGATCTAAATATTATATTCGTACGGCACAAATTTCGATATATCCCTGTTAAAAGGCTGCCCCTAAACGCGGCATAGACTGGCCTGGATCTATACCATACACGAAGACCCTACCATAAAATATGCTGACTTCCGAATTTTATTCTCGACCCATGCGGTCTTCTCTGCCCATTAGTGTAATTAAGAGAGATGGAAGATATTTTAACAGATTCGATGCTTGAACGGTGGACGGTGGTGAGACACGTCGTATCCTTGCGATGGCCCACAGATTTCCCCACCTTAAACTTATAATATTATAAACTCAAATTATTTTAGCGGTCCTCATAGAAGGGGAATAAATATGAGGGATACGGATAAAAATCGTGGCAGTTTTATTTCGATAATTGGCCGTCATAAACCGAACCGAAACCGACAATTTTGCTCCCTGGGTCAGTAATAGACCCATTATGATATATTATTTATGTAAAAACACATTTTTTTCTGAGGTAGACGTGGTTACAAATCGGGGCCTCCGGCCCGAGGTGCATGCCATACTTTATTTTTAAGTATATTTATACAATTTATAACTTTGGGGTGAGATGTTTTTGCGAGAGAATAACATAAATTTGTAGCCTAAGGTTGTGTGCAATTCACACTTATGCTTCATACAGTTCCAATTTACAGGTATCACTAATTAGAGTGGTCATATCATGTCATAGTCAAGTCATATCGAAGTCATAGCGAAGTCAATATCAGGAATTAGCGAAAGCGGTACTGGCGACCGTAGGGAACAGTTTACATGGTTGTGGTGGTTTCAAGCCACATAGTATTAACTATACCAAGTGGTGAATTGCTTCACGCACAATATGAATTCCAATGCAAAATTTGTAAATGTGTAAATATTTGCTTCTCTAATTATTTTTTACCAAGACCATAATTATGTGTTTTGAAGAGAAAAGAACCGCTTCTATTGATGCCATTTTCAAATACTGTCTATTTGGAGACTGGAAATTAAGGGTGGCACCCAACTCGGCACAAAATAATCCTATAATCCCGACCAACCTTTTCGCAATGATTTAAAATTGATCATCTCGGCACAACATTTATTGTTGCAAATGAGGCAAAACCAAAATTGGGGTGGGCATGCAAAACAGATAAGTAAACGGTTTTTTTTTTCAATAATAATTAGGTAAGTTTTGCACTTTGGTGCTTCCTGTTGCTGCATATAGTTACGACTTGTTGAAATGTTTCGTGTTTAAAATGTGCGTGACATTTCTCATAAGTGTTTCTCATAAATTAACCGAAATGTTTAGCCAGAGGGGAAAAACTTTGTTAGTTTTTAATGGCTATAAATTTAAAGAACACAATAGAAAGTTACATTCAGAAGAAACCAAATTGAGGTGAATTAAAGATAAATGTAAAGCATATTTACATACATTTGGCGAACCAAACAGCAGAGTCACATCGAGTCTAAATGACTATGTTTATGTTTTGCAACGACAAATGCTGAGTTATTCGGCCAAGCCCAAAGCAGAAAGTGACATCCGAGAAAACTATCCAGGATCATCAGGAAGGATCTGATCGAGAACAGCAGTACAACAACCAAACTAACCACAAACGACATAAATTGTGTAAGAAAGAATATATATCACGCATGCAGAAAATTAGTGCCTGTTTCGCCAAACTCAATTTCGGAAGTGCATGACGCTTTAGATGAACTGAAGACGAAAACCAACAGAAATGAGGAGTTTTTATTGATTAATGATTCTGTACAAATGTAATAATCTTTACATTATTAGAATTTAGTCTACAGTAAAATATTTTATTTTATATCTGGCCACAAAGAAAAATCGTATGCAGAAAGATCAGGGCTTCGAGTTGGCCAATGAATTTAACTGTTACTTAATTGTATAACTTTTATATAATAATTCGTGGACAACGCGACTAGACTATATGAGCCGGGCAACTATACTATCCATTTCAAACTAAATCTCTTGATTTTCTTAAGCTGTTTCATTTATCGCCGGTGTTATATCGTCTTCCAACAATTGTAAAAAACGTTAACCAGTAAAATTTCCATCAATGAAAAATGGTCACCGAGCCTCTTACTATTGCCGGCCATAAAATTCCGAACTCAAAACATTATTTGTAGGTCTAATTTCAATTGTGTAAAAATATATCCTACATTACTTAGTACACTAGTTAGTGTTTATATCGTTTCTGTATTTTATAGAATAACCAAGAAAAAAAAAACATGAAAATACATCAATGTGCAGAAAAACATAAATATCCCGCCAATTAGTAGAAGTATACAAATATACAATAATGAAGCTTCAGGTACATTTTTGCCTTGGCATCAACATTATGCAAAAATACAGATACAACAGGTGATTGATCTACAGTTTCAGTAATATATTTTAATGATGGTTCACTTTAGTTTCTCATTTGTACAACAAAATACGTTCTAAATGTCCAAACTGATTGGATATGTGAATTCGTTTGTAATTTCCCTGAAATAAAGATATTTTCCGCCCTCTAGTGAATTTAGTGGCAAAAGTGGGTAGCTTTATCAGAAAAATCTTGTATATTGTAATGGAAGTTGTTCTGTAAAAGATAATATTATCTATATCTTAGCTGGTAGTTGGTACACCACTGTATGGAATAGCATGTTACCAACTAACCATTGCAATCTTTAAATAATACCGTATCAACTTAGTAGAGATAGCTGTCAATATACGTATAAAATATTATATTAAGTGCATTATAGATAATACTGAGTCATACATTTTTCTCGGTGATATATCTAACTTATGGCCAACTATCGCTTAAGTTTAAAATTAAGTGTGCGAACACTATAAACAGATTTGTATATTTCAGTATACCCGGTGTTACAGTTAGTGATGGGATAATCGGATGATTTTAATATTCGGAATATTATATTCGGATGATGTCAATAATCGGAATAACATTCCTAATCAATAATCGGAATAATAATCGGAATCGTGTAATACTCGGCACAGAATAATCGGAATATTGATTCCGAACAATAATCGGAATTAAGAATCGGAATAATACTTGGAATCAAGAATCGAAATAATAATCGGAATCAAAAATCGCAATAATAATCGGAATGATAATCGGAATCAAGAATCGAAATAATATTCGGAATCGGATGACGCTAGGATTAAAAATAATCGGAATCGGATGATACTTCGGATGATACTTCGGATGAAAAAATCGAATAAAAATTGTTTTCATGTAAATCATTATCTAAATAAAGACTCGCCGCCGCGATTACCTGCTGCACGGCAAGCGATCGCAATGAACGGCTGGAAACGACCAACGTTGGACGTTACCGCCAGTAAGTTGCTTATTTTTCCTTTATCTTATTCGCTGCTGTTGAGTGTTACTACCTCCATAGAAGTTCTTTCATAGCGACTACTTGAGAAAAATGGCGCCCATTCGCAAAACATCTATCGTTTGGAATCATTTGCAAAAAACAAAAGACAATAAATTTGCGGAATGTTTAATATGCAAACAAAAATTATAGTACTTTGTCAGTACCACAAATTTACAGCAACATCTTAAAAGAATACATCCAATTCAATATCAAGTAACACACAATGTTCCCACTTTGATATTGAAGAACCAGAAGATATTACGACATTGTCTAATAGGGAACAGATAGTATGGTAAGTCATTAGGGGGGTAGAATACCCAAGGCTAGAATAATTCCGAATTCTACTGGGTATGTAATTTTAGGCAACACAACGGGCTCCGAAACGATATGTGGAAAAAAAACGACTCCAATAGTAAATAAAAAACCTCGGTCAGTTAAAACTTTTTGGTTGTTCAAAAACCATCGAAATCCGCTATCAATAGTGTAAAATCGAGGATTTGCCTAATACTGTAAAAAGTTGAATCCTCTATACGCTCTTCCTAACATAAAATTAATAAGTTCAAAACTTTTACCAGAATTATACAACGAAGGAGTAAATAAAGTATTTTTTTTACTAAATTTAGTTGAACATGTATCTATAACAACAGATATGTGGACATCAGACAGCAATAAAAGCTATGTAGCAGTACACATTTTGTACACATTTTGTATACCAAAATGTTTTACATTCTCAAGTTCTAACCACTGGGAAATGACTGAAGCCCATCTCACTGGAGTAAATATTGTTCGAGCTTTACTAGACGTTCTTATTGAATGGGAAATTAACAATAAAATTGTGGCCATACTGACAATGAAGCTAATATAAAAAAAAAAACAAATACGGAACATTTCCAACAAATACCGTTCCTTTCCAATTACCTTCCATGTATATCTCATACCTTGAACGTGACTGCAAACGACGCTTTGAAATCAATAGAATAACTAACGAGATTAATTAAAAAGTACGGAACCTTGGTTGGCCATTTTAAACATAGTGCATTGGCAACGAAAAACTGAATGATATTCAATTATAAAGGGCCTTTCAGTTTTGAAAGTAAAACAAGATGTTTGTACGAGATGGAAGTCGTGTCCAACCCTCCACACCCTCCCGCATTTTTTGGATGCCAGCGAATGGGATGTATTAAAAAATATTATTTTAATTTTGAAACCTATTCACGATATGATGGAAGTGCTTTCGGCAGAAAAATATCTCACAATGTCGCTTATTATTCCATTGGTCGGCGGAATAAAATATTCCATAAAAAGACAGCACATGAAAACGGAAGTAAGGTTAAATTTTCAAATTAATATGATAGGTGTGGTTAGTAGGCTATTTGGAACTATACAAACAAATAAGATAGTAGCAATGCCAACTGTCTTGGATCCAAGATTTAAAAAGACTGTATTTAACCTCGAGGAAGATTCGAATAATGCAGAAAAGTGGATTTTCGAAGAGCTGACTGACCTGTTATATATTAACAATAAGATATCTTTAGTACACAATCGTGATTTGGTAGGGTGTAAAAAGAAAAATAAATCCTGAAGCTGTCTTGGGGAATATCTTGACGAGAAACTGGCGCGATCCAGTACTACAGTTTCTCCATGCACTAGGGCTACTGCTGCAGTAAAGCAGTTTTCAGATATGCCACATATAAGTAGATCGAAGAATCCACTAGACTTTTGGACGAAACTCGAAAAAGTACTCCAGAACTGTATCGCCTGCATTTAAAAATATGGATGTATTCCTGCAACATCGGTGCCCTCTGAACGTGTATTTTCTGTAGCAGGGCTTATTACAAATGTTCAAAGAAATAGGTTGTTGCTGAAAAGTTAGAACCATTACTATTTTTAAATAGTTATTTGTAAATTGATATTAATGTGTTGAGGCGAAAATATTTATTATTTCTTGTAAATTACAATAAATTTATTTTCGCCGTATTATAATTTCTAATGTCTTATTTTATTATTTTGTAACTTGAGTTTTTGATATTATGTTGTCGTACCTCTAAAAGTTAAGAATATTTCTGTTTTAGTTATATTGTGTTAATTTTAGTTTCTATTTTTTTATAATATCATTTATTTGTTTCTGAACACCTGCATTTTTATTATTTATCACTTCCATCAGCAATAGAGCATAAACCAGAATCGGAATATGATTAGAATTAAATCAGATAATTATAGTGGAATCGGAATCGGAATAATAATCGGATGATTTTAAAGTATCCGGAATACGATATTATTTTAATATTCGGAATGGCCGATTATTTCATCCGAATCGGCCCATCACTAGTTATAGTAGCATAAGAAAAAATATAATTTGCCAGTACATACATACGATGCCAATCTTGCAGAACGGGTCTAAAATTTTCAAAATTATTTGAAACTTGACTATAAAATTAAAAAAAAAAAACCTTTTCGCGACATGTATTTATTAAGTTTTATGCCCAAATGCTTCATTTGAATTAAAAACACCATTTATGAAATAAAAATATCGATTAGATATCAAATTAAAGCCACTTTTATAAACTAACGCATAGAGACTGTAAGGGCCCAAGATAACCAAAATATAAATATTTAGCAAGAATTAATTAAATATAAAACCACGAAAAATAAATAATATTATTTGGAATAATTCGAGTAAATATGGATCATTTAATATGCTAGGAGAAAAAAATATGCAAGTGTGCATATTCAGTTTAAAGATTCACGAAGAGCGTGACTGATAAGCTACAGTTCAGAGGAGGGTCGGTCAATATTTTTGTTTAGACTGAAATACCGAAACGAGATGTGTTGGGCCAGGTTATGAGAAGTCTTGCAAGAGAGAATTATAATTATTATTATAAGTATGAGATTGTTTAATTTCTATGGGACATGCGTAGATGGGCATTGATTCGGGGGAATCACCGAAACTTAACTTAATAACATAGGGGAAATCCAGTCGGAATTATAGATAGGAAAATAGTGGGAATGATTTAGTATAAATAGGCGAGATTTTAAAATAAACGAGTCAGTTGATCCCGAGCGACGAAACCAACCTCACGTTAGGCATCACGTCAAATCATCAAGTTAAAGTCGACACAATATCATTAAAAAGAGTATTATTCGAGATATCGTAAATAAAGTTAAATAAAAGTTACATTTTTACTTTACTAATGATGAAAATATATACAACGAATAAGGGAATTTTAATTAAGGTACCCGTGTACGCACTAAGCGGCAATATGGAATTAATAAAATGATTTTAATGATGAAAATATCTACAACGAATAAAATAATTTTAAGTAAGGTACCTGTGTACGCTCTAAGCGGCAATGAGGAATTATAAAAGAATCTTCTTTGCGATATTATAAATTAGAAAAGAATGAAATGTAGAAATGTAATGTTCAATCATTTGTTAATAAAAATAATAAGAATGATACTCTTCAGGGAATAAGTATAAAAATTTAAAAATAACTTAGATACCATCTTTGCAAACAGAGTAGAAAAGATCATATTAATCGTGGGTAATTAAACATAAATAAAATCAATTAGGATAAGGTCAGGTCAGTATTTATTGGAATGGTCATAAATTAGGAAAGGTTAATAAGTAAAAATTTATAAAAATAAATTTAACAATATATTAAACTAGGGTCAATATTAAACTGTTCGTAAATTTATAAATTGTTAACAAAACTGTATATCAAAACCTAGTTAATGAATCCTAAAGTAATAGATGGAATGTGGCATTGTAACATTATTAACTAACACACATTACCTTTAAAAAAAATGAAGTTATTAAGATACTGATTTAAAATCAAACACAACGTAAAGAAGTACTACTATTATACGATCACACAAAAGAAGAAGAAAATAAATAAATCATGAGCCAAAACAATTATCATAAATTACAAGAATTTATGATCATGAATTAAATATTTAATTAATCAAATAATTGAGTATGTGAAACCTTACAAGATCATGATTTACAACTTCAAAGGTCAAATGCAATAAAGCATTGGGGTGATACCATAAATCAGATGCTTGCAGTCAACTAATCCCTTTGCCTCTGGATTTCCAGAGGTTTCCAGTATCGGTACGGAATGTCACCAGTTTTATGGCGGGTATAAACTGTTCGGGCCCAAACTATTGGTAAGGGTCGTTACCATCAATTGTCAGACACATTTCACAACTTCGTCATAAATATTAGCGCCACAATATTAAATTGCATTTCTTTCAAAATCGGAAGTTACATTTTAAATTTAAATTGGACCGCCTAATATAGGATTGGGTAAAAATACACTCTCGTGAAAATAAAATAAATAGGGAATCAATTACTTATAAAAAACCGAAAAAACTGCCTAGTGGTTGTAAAAATGTTGATTGGAAAATATTGTTCTTCATAAATACATAATTGTATACATTAAATATGGATGTATTATTTCTATTAGAAGTGGCCATTTTGGGCTCGGCGGTAAAACTGGTATACTACCTACAAATAAAATCAATCATGTATAAATCATAGAAAACTTAAATGAAAATTAGATTCACTTTCTCAAAACAATTTATGTTACTCTGAAATGATTAAAATAGTAGTTTTATTTAAGTTATTTTGCCAGGGATCTTAGTAAGAGTACAGTACAAGTTTAACAAGTTTATAGCCAACAATTGATTCTTCAAAGTTAGCATATTGCAACAATTACTGACATTACATGCCAGCCTGTGAACCTTATACGGTTATACAGTCGAATCAAAGTATGTGCACTTAGTAGTTCAGACAAATGATCAATAGCTATGCGATTCAAGTAAACATAAATAATAATGCAGTTCTTGCAACGTTGCGCATTTGAAATAAAAAATTACAGTAGTCTTCGTCAAACAAAAAAAATATTAAAAAAAACTACGTTTGAATAAATTTTGCCTCATTCTGTATTGACACTACTTGAAAACATAATAAACTTCAACTTATATTTGTGGTATCCACCATACGGGGAACTTTCATTATTATTTTTTGCTTAGATGATTTTAGAATGACTACTAACAAAATTAAAATTATTTGTCATCCGTAACCATTACAATTACGAAACAATTACCATTACGAAAGTTTCAAGAAAGATAAATTCCTAAATTGAATGTGCATCAGTCTTCATCTATATTCTGATATTTTGTATCTGGATTCTCACGAATAAATTAATGAGTCAAGTACAGAACATGTAGATTAAATAGATAGATTGATGCAAGCGAAGAAAATGGGGTAGAAGCGATTAAAGAAAAACTATAAAATAGGTGATTCGAACACTTAATAAGAATGAGCAATAATAAACCAGCAAGAAGAATTCGGAGGGCAAAGAATCGCCAACTATAGATTACCTCCTGTGGAGTTAGATACATTAAGCCTATGGTTTGTTCAAAGCACATAAAAACTAAGGCCTCTTTCACACGGAGCGGGTAAAACCCGCGCCCGCGAGAATCGGCGGGCCCGCAAAACTAAGAACTTATTGTTTAAATGGAACCTTTCACTCGAAGCGGGAGCGGAGCGATATCCGCGCGCGGGCGATAATGCTAGAGCGGGCGTTTGTAGTTGGTAGCGGGCCCGCGCCCGCAGGGAGGCGATTGGCCATTAGCTCTTATAGACGTCTTCACACGCAGCGGACCGCACCCGCGCCCGCTGACTATTGAATCAAGTGTTGGAAAAGAATTTCTGAAAAGCGCGGAGAGATTTTGCCCGCTGCGTGTGCAAGGGTCGGCGGAAGCGGGTGGACCCGCGGCTAGGCGCGGGCGCGGTTTTGCCCGCTCCGTGTGAAAGAGGCCTCACTGATCGAGTAGGCAGAATTTGGTCATTAATCGTAACAAGCGCCCGTGATTTATAATTGCTAAATCATCTTGCGAAGTACCCGTCTAATCGTATGTATTAATTTGTGGCGTTCTGTGTGATCTGTGAAATTTTGTGATTAGTGATCATCAACTGCGTACGTCTCGATCCATATCAATTTGCGAAGATATTCGCCCGGGACGCCAGTCAATTTTCCCTGCGGAAATATTTAATCCGTGCGTAGAACATACTGAGAGCTTTTTATAACGAAGGTCGCGCATCACTTGCCTGCTGAAATCATAACCTGACTTTTGTATGGATTTAAACCAGGTTCGTAGTATTGTTAGCAAAGGTTCAGCTTCATCGACCAATCGGGCTGAACCATCCAAGAACCTTTCTTCGTAACCGACACCCATCTCTGCGTAATATATTTTCCATTTAAAGGTTGACTGCTCGGGGAAGTCAAAGCGCGAGCGACGGAATCCGCCAGCTGAAGGTAAGCGACCGAAGGACCCTCCCAGGAATTGCTGCAGCCGTTCCAATTCTTGCCGTACCCGCCCCCAATCTCACCACCACATTGCTGGAGCCGCCCCGATCTTTGACTGCTACAACCAAAAGCCTTTCCCGTTCAGCAACAAGGAAGCGTAAGGAAATTTGGAGCCAGGAGAAAACGTACAGACAAGGAAGTCAACGAGAAGGTTCAACCCATGAAGAGGCTCATATAATCATCCCATTAACCGGAAAATTCACAGGTTGTATTATTCTAAGCAAATCCTTCGAGGTAATCTCTCTTTTGTTTTCATTAACCTTCATATTTTTCGCTTCATCCCCCATATATTGTAAATCACCTCGCCTCATTCGTCACCTTTCTTTATGAATATATGTACCAAACCGAGGTAGAAAAAGGAAAATAAGCTTATTGATCACACTAACCCCCTCGATTCCGCGTGCGATTTATCACCGCACTGGAGCCCATTAGCCGATTTAGTCACTTGAATCCGCGAACTTCACACCCCGCAACCGCAATTGAGAAAAGCTGCCGTGGCAAAAAGTAACAGGGTCTTCTCACGTTGGATAACACCACATACAAGGTAGCAAATGAGGGTGAACACTGAACACTACCGCTCGCGCGATGCGATGCGTTTTCTTTCGTTCCACTGCATGGGGGTAGTCACGCGCATGGATTCTATCGATTCTGTACAATTTTGAATGATCTATTACCGCAAAATGTAAAGGGATGGAGTTGGATAAAATGAAAATATGTTTTGATAACGTTGTTTGTTGTATTGATCAGTTAATTTATTTTTAAGAATGACGATATCTACAAGTATGAAGTTTCTAAAATTATTTGTGTCTACACGAGAATAACATATAATTTTGGAATTGCAATAAATTGATTTGGTCAACAGACAAATAAATTGCCCATTATGTTGCAATTAGATTTGCAAACTTCAGTCATAAATTATCCAGGTTTTGAAAATTTGGTTCAAAAACTACGCTCACTTGTACATACATTTTCAATGGTGGAGCGAAAACAATAAAAAAATCTAGTTCTTCTATATTATAATTCTATAATATAATAATAATACATAATATAATAAAATTATAATATTTTACAAATCTATAAAATTATTCTTCTACAAATACTCAAAAAAGTTTATAACTGCGTAGCGGTTTTTATATGTTTTCGTAATTGCGAAGTTTTGTACATCGATACTTGGCCAAAGTATACATTTTCACATTGTTACATTTTATAGTACAATTGAAATTATCAAATATGCTCCAGTTTCTGAAAAAAAAAAAAATTATAATATTTTACCCGAATGCTAACAGATGAATTACGGCAGCATTGTAGATTATTTTCACAATATTTACTGCCCGTTACTGGCACTAATCCTCTGACCTCATTCAAATTTACGAAGTTGTTGTAAAATGATCACGCTTCTGCTGCTGCTGCTCATGATCAGGGGTTTATGCCATAAATAACACCGACCTTGGCGGGTGCGTGAAGTTTGCGGAAAGTTGGAAGCAGTAACGTTAAAATTAGGCTTATTTTACACCCTTGCGTTAGTGCGGTTTACTGCCTTTAATCCGAAGATCAGCGGATAACTATGAAAAATTACAGCGTTATAATTTTTTTCCCGCAAATCTTAATATTTTTGTATATGTGAATGACAAATAGATGGTGTCAATTAGGCTTATTTTACAGCCTTACGCTAGTGCTGTTTACTGCCTCTAATCCGAAGATCAGCGGATAACTATAAGAAATTACAGCGTAACAAATGTTTTTCCGCAAAACTTAATATTTTTGTATAAATGAATGACAAATTGTTAGTGTCAATTAGGCTTATTTTGCATCCTTACGCTAGTGCGATTTACTGCCTTTAATCCGAAGATCAGCGGATAACTATCAAAAATTACAACGTAAAAAAATTATTTCCGCAAAACTTAATATTTTTGTATAAATGAATGACAAATTGTTAGCGTCGTTACGGCTGTTGCAAAAAAAAACATTATCTTTAAAAAAAAAGTTACAGCGTTTTCATTTTTTCCGCAGACTTCACGCCGTGTGATTTTTTTAATCTTCAGAGTTTTGTAATATATTTTTGCATTAATGAGTGACAAATCGTTAATACCGTTTACTACCATAAACAAATTATCTTCATTAATAAAAAAAAGTTAGTGTTTTCATTTTTTTTTAATAATTGTATTGAAAATATAAATATGTAATTCTGCTTTTTTTTTCTAAACACGATCGTATTTTTTTGTTTAGGGAAAAGTCTAAAAATTATAGTTTATAATTAATCCCGGAACTCTTCAGACTATAATTGTTTACGTTAAATACTATAAGAAAACGCATTTAGGTTCGCCAGAACTCATTCCCAGTCCTCTTACTATGGCGCGTCATCACTTTTTGTTATTAAAATTGCTTTGTTTTGAATTTCTAATGCAGAACTCTTTACAAAACTGTTATAGAACTCTTCCTATTGCAAAATCCTATAAGATATGTGTCTAAGAACTCGTTTCTTTGAAAGTGAGACGCTGCGTGAAGTTAGCGTCTCACTTTTTTTAAATTAATTTAAACTATAAGGAACTCTAGAACTCTTCAAAAGGAAGCGAGAACTCTTAAAGATCTCGAGTTTCCGCGAAGTGCGACGCCAGCTTCACACAGACCACATGTTTATATAAACTTTTTTGTTTGGTTTCCATCGCTGACTCAATATCCAAATTTACGGAACACGTATAACAAACACCCTGTATAATATATTATTGGGAGCTAACATGGCAAATTTTATTACAATTGAATAATTGATTATTGATATTTCAGGATAAAATTATGACGTAACGATTTTATTTGACCTAATAAAATGTATGTAACATTGATATTTTATTAACCAGCGTATCAATAATGATCATATTTTTCATATTTAATTTATTGAATTATTAATATTTTAATGTTTTTTTCTTCAAAATTTGCAATTTTTGAGTACAACTTAATTGACGAGAATTTGAATTCATTTATGAATTTTTCGATTTTGCTTTACATTGTGAGCAATTTTCTGTACTGTTGTATTGCTTTTAAATTGTGACTTCTTTCGCATTATTTCTCAATAATATTATTTATCTAGCATTTGAATTAATTGATGAAAACATTGCACTTCATTACTAAATATTGAGATTTATTATGTAATTTTCGCAAAATTCAACAGTTTAGTATAGAGCAATCTAATGGCACTTACAGATTATAAAAGCAAATAATTTTTTGTATTTTTACATTTAATTTTGTGTATACATATATTAGTATTTTTGTGAAAACAATGTAGAAGCTAATTTGAGTGAAGCACAATTTTCCCTTGTCGCAAACAAAAAAACATTTATTTTACTTAATGGAAAAACAGTAGGGAAGGGAAAAATAAAATTCCACAAATTTAGAAGGTTTTGGGCAATTTCATTTTTCAGATTTTCAACATTTCGTTAGAAATTGATATCAAATTTTGAAAATTCTATGTAATTATGCTTCTATGTACATTCAATTAGAAAATGGGAAATTTCTGTGTTAGTATATGTGATGAAATTTAAACTTTAGACTCAGAACATAAAATATTTAGGTATAATATACCTATAGATTATATAATAATTTTACATCAATTATTGCAAAATTTTCGAGAAAATTTGAAAGTTTAGAGATAAAATGAAACATATTATAGATATGTTTGTATATTCAATGGCATTTTCAAATTGTTGGCATTTCCATAAGTATCTCGTAGAAATTTTATAAAAACTCTATGTTAAATTAGAGGAATTTTTATTAATATTGTAAAAATTGTGAAATCCATGCCATATACTGGAATATAATTTTATTGTATTTTTTGCATTATCCCTTATAACTATATTACATGTTTGACATTTTAATCGAAATAAATTTGTTATAATATAAAAAGTTATAGATTTACTGATCAATATTATGCAGCAATTTTCACAACACTTAAGACAGTTTAGTGTAAGTAATTTGATTTTTTCTTGAACAGATTACATTTTAGTCAGTGCAATCATTAAAACCACAAATGCTCTAAATTTGAACTAAAAAATATCTTTATATGCACTAATATCATCAATTTGCCCTTAAAAATATTTCAAAATTCATCATGTAAAATTATAATAATATGTTCTATAAAATATCATAGCATTTATTTTTTTTAATAAATAATTGACTGCTTATTTATTTGATTTTCACAAGCGTGTACTATTACTAAATCCTACATTTTACATTAAAAATATAACTTTCGTTTTTTAAATAAATGCAATTCGATATTGTAGCGCTAGTATTTACGCTGAACTTGTAAAATGTGGTTAGCAATAGATGTAATGACCCTTACAAATCCATTCTAAAGAATACTAAAGAAGGATTCTGCAATGGGCCTTAGGAATCCTCACTGTAGTTTGCATGTCATTAGAAACGTATTAAAGAACTATTAATTGTTACTACTTAGAATTTTGCTTCCTTTTGGTGTAAGAGTAAAGGTTCATTCCGTTTGCGAATTTGAACAGTGAACAGCGATTTTAAATAAATTAATCATGGTATTCAAATATTCAATTGAAGAAAATTAGAATTATAATACGGCTCTGGAAAACCAGAGGCACAGGGATTTGTTTATTGCAAGTACGTGATTTGTGGCATCGCCTCAATGATTTATTGCCATTTGACTTTTGAAGTTGTAATTTAAGATCTTTTGGGTTAGTAATATTAAAGTGGCTTTAATTTGAAAGCTAATCGATTTTTTTAACATTTTTATTTCATAAATGATTTTGTTAATTCAAAGGATACATTTAGACAAACCTCCTTACATGACAAACTAAAAAAAAAACGTGTTTTTTTTTTAATTTATAGTCATGTTGGAAATGATAAATTTTAGACCAGTTTCTGTAAGATTGGTATCGTATGTATGTGTTGACAAAATTTATTTTTTTCTTAAGCAACTGTAAATGGCTGAAAATCGCTCGGCGGTATAACTTGAAACACCTTATAACATAACATAAAAAGCAACGAGGATTATATTTGGACTAATATTATTTGTGTATTGCCTGTACTTCATTATTCGTGAATAAATATTGATTTGATTTGATTTGAACATATATCTATAAAATCTTATCGTCTAATTGTCAACCAGTTGCCACCATTGCTTGTAACATCCTCTAACTCCTCTAACATCTCCAATGGAGATTTTTTTTCTTTTACATAAAAGGGTACATAAAGGATAAAAAGGGCCAATACTGTAGCGACTAGATTTGTTATTTAATCACATCAACAAACCATATATATTATTAAATGGGACAGTCTTAGCTACAAGTTGGTGAAAAAAAAAACTTTTTTAAACGCCATTATTTATTTGTTGTGGCGTCACCGACATTTTTTTTAACGGCTCGGTATAATTATTTTGGTGTATTCTTGAAGAGCAGTTTAAGTAATTTTCACCTGTCTACATTTTTAGTAGGGTTATACTATGAAATATTTGAAAAAATAAATGTAAAAAACTGATTTGAGCTAGTAGGCCGTTAAATCAGAAATTATCTGGAACAATCAATTTGTGATCATAATAATACATCAAAAAAAGACCACAAACGTCGGTTTGTGGTCTTGGAATTGGACGTAACACTAACACATCTGTTAGAAAACATAAATTACGTCCTTGTAAGGAGCATTACATCTTTATTACTTACGATATTAATTTACTTTTATTAATTCATTTCAACCTAGTTCATAATTTACAACTGAATGATGCTGCAAAACGAATAAACTTATTTTAAGCTTGCTTAATCAGGGACACAAAATTTGGTATCTTTTTTAAAAGGATCACCCTGTATATTCTTTCAATTTCAGAATCTGCTTCATGAGGGCTTCACAAATCATCTTTATTTTCTGGGATCAGATGCAAGGTTGCCAAGTTATTCAGATTTTAATCAAATTTAACGAAAAATCATGGACGAGGAAAAAAATTCAACACCTTATTATAAGAGATCAATGAAAGAATCTAGGTGTGCAAATACTCTAGCTATGTGCCAAAACATATACAGTATTTGGAGTCACGTAGAATACACAGGGTGTTCTGAAACAACAATCGAATTTAAATATTTTCAAATGGCTAAAACTCATTATTTTCAAATGGAACACCCTGTATATAGCTTCATAATCTGATAGCTCAATTAATGAGCTATTCAATAGTAGCATATGGACTATAATCTAATAATACTTTTTAATAGGTAAATAACGATCATTCTCAATAAGTAGTGATGGGATAATCGGATGATTTTAATATTCGGAATATTATATTCGGATGATGTCAATAATCGGAATATCATTCGGAATCAATAATCGGAATAACAAATGGAATCGCAGAATACTCGGAATAGAATAATCGGAATATTCATTCCGAACAATAATCGGAATTAAGAATCTAAATAATACTCGGAATCAAGACTCGGAATAATATTCGGAATCGGATGACGCTAGGATTAAAAATAATCGGAATCAGATGATACTAGCTTTAAAAAATCGGACAAAAAATTGTTTTCATGTAATTCGTTTCTAAATATAGACTAGCCACCGTGTTTACCAGCTGCACGACAAGCGATTGCCATGAACGGCAGGCAAACTACGTTGGACGTTACGACCACTAAGTTGCTTATTTTTCCTCTATCTTGTTCACTGCCGTTGAGTGTTACTACCGCCATAGTAGTTCTTTCATAGCGACTATACTCTATTTAGTAACTAGGATGAGCAATTCAAATTTGGCGCGCGAATGCCTACACCTGTGATTGGCTGAAAGCACGCCCATTTCACAAGGCACTAAAACGCTGTTTTTAACGCATATAACCTCAATTCGAAGCGTCCGTCAGCCTTATTTTCTTAATATCCCGCGAAATTTTGCAAGTAAACAATCAGTTCTGTTCAGAACTTATCTTCGCAGTGTTAATAGTTAATTTTGCTTATATTATCGTGATGGATTCTGAACCCAGTACAATCTCAGCGATGTTTTCACGTTCACCTCAAAAAGCGTTCACGGATGGATTTGGGTCATTTATCTTTATCCGAAAAGTCCGTGTTTTAGTATCTGGCAGAGTAACCAACAAATATGCCCCTTATCTTCAATGTCGTCTATGCACATTTTGGCGAGTTCTTCACACCGACATGCCCCAGATATACCCATTATTAGAACAACTTTCTTCATCAAATATATCCTATCTTCTGCCTCCGCCAAAAATCTGTTGCCTTCTTCGGGGTATAAGTTCGGGATTTCCCTTTGAGGTACGCAATTAGCTTCACGAATCCATATAATATTACAAAAAAAAAAAAAAAAAAAAAAAAACACATCCCTATATAATGTATGTCATTCAGGCTAATAAATAAATACAACTAACTTCGTAAAGTCCACATTTTCGTAGGCTTGTAGGTTAGTTTTATGACTGGGTAAAAACTGAGTCAAAATGACTCGGCCCGAAGGGCCTTGTGGACCAACCTTCAGTGGGCAATCAGTTAATTCGCCCAATTGTACAGTAAATGACGATTATATTATATTGGATTTGTTTAAAAAAAAAAAAGTAGTGATTATACAGATGAAATAATTTAAAATTACCGCCAAAAGTATCTGGTGATTTTTCTGGTAACTTTTTACAGTGTAAATTGGGTTTTAGGACTTACTCCTCCTAGTTATTAAATAGAGTATTCGATTATTCGCAAATAATCTATCACTTGGAATCATTTTCAAAAACTGAAGAATCAGATGATATCACGACATTGTCTACCAGAGAAACAGATAGTACGGCAAGTCATTTTAGGCAACACAAAGCGCTCCGAAAAGATCTGTGAAAAAAACGACTCCAATAGTAAAAAACCCCGTCAGTTAAAACTTTATGGTTGTTCAAAAAATCCCAATTTGTCCGATGCCGAAAATAAAAATATTAATATGTCTTTTAAAAATGATAGCAGTTGATTATCAACCACTATAAATAGTGGAAAATCGAGGATTTATCGAATACTGTAAAAAGTTGAATCCTCTATACGCTCCTCCTAGCAGAAAATTAATTAAAGGTAAGGTTTTTACTAAATTTAGTTGAACATGTATCTATAACAGATATGTGGACATCAGACAGCAATAAAAGCTACGTAGCAGTAACTACACATTGTGTATAATAAAATGTTTTACATTCTCAAGTTCTAACCACAAGGGAACAGACTGAAGCCCTGACATTAGAGTAAATATTGTTCGAGCTTTATTAGACGTTTTTATTGAATAGGAAATTAACAATAAAATTGTGGCCATAGTTTCTGACAATGGAGCTAATTTAAAAAAGCAATTACGGAACATTCCAACAAATACATCACCATCCATGTATAGCTCATACCTTGAACTTGACTGCAAACGACGCTTTGAAATCAATAGAATAACTGACGAGATTAATTAAAAAGTGCAGAACCTTTGTTGGCCATTTTAGACATAGTGCATTGGAAACGAAAAAAAATGATATTCAATTACGAATGGGCCTTTCAGTTTTGAAGGTAAAACAAGAAGTTTGTACGAGATGGAATTCTTGTCTTATGATAATGGAAGGATCCTTTGTCTGTAACTGTTACCAACCTTCCACACGCTCCCGCATTTTTAGATGCCTACGAATGGATTATATTAAAAGATATTATATTAATTTTGAAACCTATTCACGATATGACTGAAGTGCTTTCGGCAGAAACATATATCACAATGTCGCTTATTACTCCATCGGTCAGCGGAATAAAATATTCCATAAAAAGACAGCATATGAAAAGGGAAGTAGATTTAAATTTTCAAATTAATATGATAGGTGCGGTTAGTAGGCGATTTGGAACTATACAAGCAAATAAGATAGTAGCAATGGCAACTGTTTTCGATCCAAGATTTAAAAAGACCGCATTTAAGAGCGCGGTTTTTCGGGCGTAAAAGTGTTTTTCAACTTAAACGCTGTTAATAATCACTTTCACGTTATATTTTCTGTACCATAAATTATCAAAATAAATACTACGTGTCGCTGTATAGTAAGTTTTTCGATTATTTACGTTTTTCTATGAAATTTCATGAAATCGTCGCTTGTTGCCGTTTTTCATCTTCATGGATTGTATTTGCAAATATTTGCGCAATTTTAAAGCTTTACATGAATCTAGACCTGATTCTACGTGTCACTGTATAGTTTATAATTAAAATTACCAATTATTTACCATACTATTTAAATAATTTGATTCAGATAAATTATGTTTATTCATTCCAAAAATATATCCTGAAACCTTGTAAAATACTGTATCTAATAAGATATAGTACTTATTAATTAACAGATGTTTTATGGTTTTATTAATTATTTAAAATGTACCTAAATTGAATATCCCGCCGTGAAAATAGTTAAAAATTTGCTCCTAGCAGTTCATATGTTCCCTACGAGATGGAGCAATGACATAATTGCTAAGCCATGTTGCCTACACTCCTAACAGAAGTTTGAAATATGCGAATCAAGTGTAAAGGTCATTTTTTACCGCTGTTTTTCGTGTGTGTGAAGCTGGCGTCGCACTTCGCGGAAACTCAAGATCTATTAAGAGTTCTCGCTTCCTTTTGAAGAGTTCTAGAGTTCCTTATAGTTTAAATTAAGAGTTCCGGCCGTTTAGGCCGGAATTTTTAATTTAAAAAAAGTGAGACGCTAACTTCACGCAGCGTCTCACTTTCAAAGAAACGAGTTCTTAGACACATATCTTATAGGATTTTGCAATAGGAAGAGTTCTATAACAGTTTTGTAAAGAGTTCTGCAATAAAAATTCAAAACAAAGCAATTTTAATAACAAAAAGTGATGACGCGCCATAGTAAGACTACTGGGAATGAGGAGTTCTGGCGAACCTAAATGCGTTTTCTTATAGTATTTAATGTAAACAATTATATTCTGAAAAGTTCCGGGTGGTGGCATTACCGTGGAATGTTTAAATAAATAAATTCCGTAGAAAAACAATTTTGCAAGATGGAAACGTATGAGACGCTGTCTGATAACGAGGAGTTCTGGCAAACTTAAATGCGTTTTCTTGTAGTATTTAACATAAACAATTATAATCTGAAGAGTTCCGGGCGGTGACATTACTTTGGAATGTTTAAATAAATAAATTCCGTCGAAAAACAATTTTGCAAGATGGAAACGTATGACACGCTGTCTGATAACGAGGAGTTCTGACAAACCTAGTTGCGTTTTCTTGTAGTATTTAACATAAACAATGATAATCCTAAGAGTTCCGGGCGGTGACATTACCGTGGAATGTTTAAATAAATAAATTCCGTCGAAAAACAATTTTGAAGATGGAAACGTATGAGACGCTGTCTGATAACGAGGAGTTCTGACAAACCTATTTGCGTTTTCTTGTAGTATTTAACATAAACAATGATAATCCTAAGAGTTCCGGGCGGTGACATTACCGTGGAATTTTTAAATAAATAAATACTGCTGAGAAACAATTTGGCAAGATGGAAAGGTGTGAGACGCTGTCTGATAACGAGGAGTTCTGACAAACCTAAAAGCGTTTTCTTGTAGTATTTAACATAAACAATGATAATCCTAAGAGTTCCGGGCGGTGACATTACCGTGGAATGTTTAAATAAATGAATTCCGTCGAAAAACAATTTTGAAGATGGAAACGTATGAGACGCTGTCTGATAACGAGGAGTTCTGACAAGCCTAGTTGCGTTTTCTTGCAGTATTTAACATAAACAATGATAATCCTAAGAGTTCCGGGCGGTGACATTACCGTGGAATGTTTAAATAAATAAATTCCGTTGAAAAACAATTTTGCAAGATGGAAACGTATGAGACGCTGTCTGATAACGAGGAGTTCTGACAAACCTATTTGCGTTTTCTTGTAGTATTCAACATAAACAATGATAATCCGAAGAGTTCCGGGCGGTGACATTACCGTGGAATTTTTAAATAAATAAATACTGCTGAAAAACAATTTGGCAAGATGGAAAGGTGTGAGACGCTGTCTGATAGCGAGGAGTTCTGACAGACCTAAAAGCGTTTTCTTGTAGTATTTAACATAAACAATGATAATCCTAAGAGTTCCGGGCGGTGACATTACCGTGGAATTTTTAAATAAATAAATACTGCTGAAAAACAATTTGGCAAGATGGAAAGGTGTCAGACGCTGTCTGATAACGAGGAGTTCTGACAAACCTATTTGCGTTTTCTTGTAGTATTTAACATAAACAATGATAATCCTAAGAGTTCCGGGCGGTGACATTACCGTGGAATGTTTAAATAAATAAATTCCGTCGAAAAACAATTTTGCAAGATGGAAACGTATGAGACGCTGTCTGATAACGAGGTGTTCTGACAAACCTATATGTGTTAAATACTACAAGAAAACGCAAATAGGTTTGCCAGAACTCCTCGTTATCAGACAGCGTCTCATACGTTTCCATCTTGCAAAATTGTTTTTCGACGGAATTTATTTATTTAAACCTTCCACAGTAATGTCACCGCCCGGAACTGTTCGTATTAGAATTGTTTATGTTAAATACTACAAGAAAACGCTTTTAGGTGTGTCAGAACTCCTCGTTATCAGACAGCGTCTCACACATTTCCATCTTGCCTATTTGATTTTCAGCAGTATTTATTTATTTAAAAATTCCACGGTAATGTCACCGCCCGGAACTCTTCGGATAATAATTGTTTATATTAAATACTATAAGAAAACGCTTTTAGGTTTGTCAGAACTCATCGTTATCAGACAGCGTGTCATACGTTTCCCTCTTGCAAAATTGTTTTTCTACGGAATTTATTTATTTAAACATTCCACGGTAATGTCACCGCCCGGAACTCTTCGGATTATAATTGTTTATGTTAAATACTACAAGAAAACGCAAATAGGTTTGTCAGAACTCCTCGTTATCAGACAGCGTCTCATACGTTTCCATCATGCAAACTTGTTTTTCGACGGAGTTTATTTATTTAAACATTCCACAGTAATGTCAATGCCCGGAACTCTTAGGATTTTCATTGTTTATGTTAAATACTACAAGAAAACGCAAATAGGTTTGTCAGAACTCCTCGATATCAGACAGCGTCTCATACGTTTCCATCTTAAAAATTGTTTTTCGACGGAATTTATTTATTTAAACATTCCACGGTAATTTCACCGCCCGGAACTCTTAGGATTATCATTGTTTATGTTAAATACTACAAGAAAACGAAAATAGGTTTGTCAGAACTCCTCGTTATCAGACAGCGTCTCATACATTTCAATCTTGCAAAATTGTTTTTCGACGGAATTTATTTTTTTAAACATTCCACAGTAATGTCACCGCCCGGAGCTCTTCGGATTAGAATTGTTTATGGTAAATATTACACGAAAACGCATTTAAGTTTGCCAGAACTCCTCGTTATCAGACAGCGTCTCATACGTTTCCATCATGCAAACTTGTTTTTCGACGGAATTTATTTATTTAAACATTTCACAGTAATGTCACCGCCCGGAACTCTTCGGATTAGAATTGTTTATGTTAAATACTACAAGAAAACGCTTTTAGGTTTGTCAGAACTCCTCGTTATCAGACAGCGTCTCACACCTTTCCATCTTGCCAAATTGTTTTTCAGCAGTATTTATTTATTTAAAAATTCCACGGTAATGTCACCGCCCGGAACTCTTCGGATTATCATTGTTTATGTTAAATACTACAAGACAACGCAAATAGGTTTGTCAGAACTCCTCGTTATCAGGCAGCGTCTCATACGCTTCCATCTTGCAAAATTGTTTTTCGACGGAATTTATTTATTTAAACATTTCACAGTAATGTCACCGCCCGGAACTCTTCGGATTAGAATTGTTTATGTTAAATACTACAAGAAAACGCTTTTAGGTTTGTCAGAACTCCTCGTTATCAGACAGCGTCTCACACCTTTCCATCTTGCCAAATTGATTTTCAGCAGTATTTATTTATTTAAAAATTCCACGGTAATGTCACCGCCCGGAACTCTTCGGATTATCATTGTTTATGGTAAATACTACAAGAAAACGCAAATAGGTTTGTCAGAACTCCTCGTTATCAGACAGCGTCTCATACGCTTCCATCTTGCAAAATTGTTTTTCGACGGAATTTATTTATTTAAACATTTCACAGTAATGTCACCGCCCGGAACTCTTCGGATTAGAATTGTTTATGTTAAATACTACAAGAAAACGCTTTTAGGTTTGTCAGAACTCCTCGTTATCAGGCAGCGTCTCACACCTTTCCATCTTGCCAAATTGTTTTTCAGCAGTATTTATTTATTTAAAAATTCCACGGTAATGTCACCGCCCGGAACTCTTCGGATTGTCATTGTTTATGTTAAATACTACAAGAAAACGCAAACAGGTTTGTCAGAACTCCTCGTTATCAGACAGCGTCTCATACGCTTCCATCTTGCAAAATTGTTTTTCGACGGAATTTATTTATTTAAACATTTCACAGTAATGTCACCGCCCGGAACTCTTCGGATTAGAATTGTTTATGTTAAATACTACCAGAAAACGCTTTTAGGTTTGTCAGAACTCCTTGTTATCAGACAGCATCTCATACGTTTCCCTCTTGCAAAATTGTTTTTCGACGGAATTTATTTATTTAAACATTCCACGGTAATGTCACCGCCCGTAACTCTTAGCATTATCATTGTTTATGTTAAATACTACAAGAAAACGCAACAAGGTTTGTCAGAACTCCTCGTTATCAGACAGCGTCTCATACGTTTCCATCTTGCAAAATTGTTTTTCGACTGAATTTATTTATTTAAACATTCCACGGTAATGCCACCACCCGGAACTTTTCAGAATATAATTGTTTACATTAAATACTATAAGAAAACGCATTTGGGTTCGCCAGAACTCCTCATTCCCAGTAGTCTTACTATGGCGCGTCATCACTTTTTGTTATTAAAATTGCTTTGTTTTGAATTTTTATTGCAGAACTCTTTACAAAACTGTTATAGAACTCTTCCTATTTCAAAATCCTATAAGATATGTGTCTAAGAACTCGTTTCTTTGAAAGTGAGACGCTGCGTGAAGTTAGCGTCTCACTTTTTTTAAATAAAAAATTCCGGCCTAAACGGCCGGAACTCTTAATTTAAACTATAAGGAACTCTAGAACTCTTCAAAAGGAAGCGAGAACTCTTAATAGATCTTGAGTTTCCGCGAAGTGCGACGCCAGCTTCACACACACCTGTTTTTCAGCTCTGTCGGGGCTCAGCCGTTTGAACGAACGCCGACATTATTTTGGCGACTTCGCATTTAAACCGCGAAATATCGTAATTCTTATAATTTTTAATGCAGGACATTCTAAATCTTTGCAACGCGAATGATGATTAAAACAGTGATAAAGCCCATTAATTAAATCATCAATAATTGTTGCCCCATCACCATGGGCAATATCGTAAATGGGTTTTTTGTGCTATTTTCTGTAATAAGGAAATTAGTTTTTTATTTACTATTTTTCTAGCAGCCAAGGAAACATTTTTTTTGTCATTTTTTAAAGAGTTTAATCTCTTCCCATATTTTTTTATGATAGGGGTAACACATTCAATTTTTGTGATATCCTTCCCATACACACAAATCTCGAAATACGCAAAAGAACTACACAATGCACAAGTAAATTATCACAGGAAGATTTAATAGTCTAACTAAATATAAAAAATATAAAATATGCAATAACAATTGTCATAGGGAGGAATTAGTCATACACAAAATACAGACACAATAGTTGTCACAGGGTGAAAGTAAAAAATAGTCACGGGGAAGACAGAAGTTTATAAAACACACACACAACCAAAACGCACAATAACCAAAGCAGAAACAGACGAAGAAAGCACAACCATAATTGTATAGGATTTTCAAATTAACTACGCACCCGAATGTAAAGAAACCTAAATGAATCTATTTGCATGTGGGGTGTTGTTGAAATCTCTAGGGCGAAATGCACGACTTATAATACTTTAAGAAGGGATAAGTATGTACACAAAATTTGGGTCCTGAGGAGATAAGGAGATAAGTTCTTGGGTCGTTTATAACTGCCATCTTAATACTACCTCTGTTCCATAATAAGTGAGCCATTTGAGTTTTCTTTCAAACTTATTGACACTTAGTTATTTTTTTAATTTATATTTTGATATTCTTAATATACGCAAAACTTATTTTGTGAAAAATAAACATCGGTAATGGCTCACTTATTATGGAAAAAAAAAATAAAAATCGGTAATGGCTCACTTATTATGGAAAAACTAAAAATCGGCAATGGCTCACTTATTATGGAACAGAGGTATTAGTATTTTGGACAGTTGAAGAGGTCACCAAGAGCTTGCTTATATTGACACCAAACATTTGATTTGAAGTCAAAAATAAAAGTATTTAAAATAAATATGGTCTCAGTTTACTTATAGTTTTATTAGGGTGAAATTGAAGGAAACTCGTTTTCCAATGTTATTTCGCAATCAAATAATCCCTCGTCACGACAACGAAAATGGAATTGGCTGTGTCAGGCATCTATTTATTTTAAAATAAAAGTGATCTTAAAGTGTAAGAAATGTTTCATATACCTTTTTTGGCTAATAAGCTTACAGTAATCTTAATAAGACTCAAATTTGGTCACATAAATTACAAAACTTGTAAAAGGATTTCGTAAATTTAATTAAATAAATACAACATTTTAAAGAAATTATTCCCTGATATTGAGAGGCCTCTTTACCCCAGCTAGTATACGGCATTATTAATAAGCGACAGCCAAATAATTTATGAACGGGTTAACATAATTACAATCGGAGAACTGATATAGAAAGTTTAGACATTTATCTACAATTAGACAAAGTTTTAAGAAATAAATTAAAAGTGACTTATTTCTGATCACCTAATCGGATTTATGTGCAGACAAGAATACTCCATTATAATTCAAGCTATTGGAACAAAAAAAAGAAGGTAGTTCACAACAATATTAGCTCCAAAGAAACAGAGGGAATTTCCATTTTATGTACCCTGTCTTAATTAAATAAATACAGAAGAAAATTTCACAAATCTGCTAAACAGCCATTCTTTTAATAAACATAATAAATCACCGTTTTATTATTTCCTAAAACTACTCGGCTCAATTGTAGATAAATATCTGAAGTTTCTAAATCAGGTCTCCGATTGCAATTATGTTGACCCGTTCATAAATTATCTTGGCTGTCGTGTACATGCAATTCCACATACCGCCTTTGGGTAAAGACGGCTCTTAAAATATATAATATAATATCATATAATAATAATAATAATACTCCCTACTACTCCTCCACCTATGGCGTAATTGGTTACTGTCTTTGTTTGAAAGAGAATTGTTACCCAATTATATAATATAATGTATCGGAAATAAAGTGTTTATGCTCATAAATTAGCACGCGTCGCAAAAAAAATCTCGCGCTGCTTCATCGTAAAATTATTTGTGGTCCGCCGCAAAAAAAGCTGGCTATACAAATTAAACACATGGCAACATGTTCAATTTTTTGCACGCAAATTTCGTTAGTAAGGAATGCAAAACATATTACAGAGCGCTTTTAAATCAAATCCTGGCGGATTTATCAACAACCAGATGCCAGTTTTCGCGCCAAAACCCCGCTCTTAACTTCGAGAAAGATTCGAATTATGCAGAAAAGTGGATTACCGAAGAGCGGACTTGTTAAATATTAACAGTGAGATATATTTAGTACACAATCGTGATTTGGTAGTGTATGAAAAGAATAATAAATCCTTAAGCTGTCTTTGGGAATATCTTGACGAGAAACTAGAGCGATCCAGTACTACAGTTTCTCCATGCACTAGGGCTACTGCTGCAGTAAACCAGTTTTTAGATATGCCACATATAAGAAGTTCGGAGAATCCACCAGACTTTTGAATGAAACTAGAAAAAGTACTTCCGGACAAGTATCGCCTGCATTTAAAATATGGAGGTATTTCTGCAACATCGGTACCCTCTGAACATGTTTTTTTCTGAAGCAGGGCTTATTACAAATGTTCAAAGAAATAGGTTGTTGCCGAAAAGTTTGGACCAACTACTATTTTTAAATAGTTATTTGTAAATCGATATTAATGTGTTGTGGCGAAAATATTTATTATTTCTTGTAAATTACAATAAATTTATTTTCGCCGCATTATAATTTTTAATGTCTTATTTTGTAACCTGAGTTCTTGATATTATGTTGTCCTACCTGCATTTTTATTATTTATCACTTCCATCACCAATAGAGTATTAACCGGAATCGGAATATGGTTGGAATTCGGAATAGGAATAAAAATCGGAATCGGAATCGGCATAAAAATCGAGATTGGAATAAAAATCGGAATCGGAATAATAATCGGAATCGGAATAATAATCGGAATCGGAATAATAATCGGATTCGGAATAATAATCGGATTCGGAATAATAATCGGATGATTTTAAAATATTCCGGAATACGAGATTATTTTAATATTCGGAATCGTCGATTATTTCATCCGAATCGGCCCATCACTATCAATAAGTTTTAGCCATTTGAAAAAAGCAAAATTCGATCGTTGTTTCAGAACACCCTGTGTATTCAACGTGACTTCAAATATTGTGTATGTTTTGGCACATTGTTTGGGTTCTTGCATACCCAGATTCTTTCGTTGATCTCTTATAATAAGGTTTTGTCGAATTTATTTCAACGATCGAATTTTGCTATTTTCAAATGTCTAAAACATTACCTATTATTATATTATAGTACAAATGCTACCTTTGAATAGCTCATTAGATGAGCACTCAGAATATGATGCTATATACAGGGTGTTCCATTTGAAAATAGCAAAATTGTATCGTTGTTTCAGAACACCCTGTATATTGTACGTGACTAAAAATATTGGGTATGTTTTTTAAAGAGACCAAATTATGTGTCCCGGATTTATGGTACACTCTGTACACTCGAAAATAATTTTAACAAGCAAGTGTCCAATAACTTCCAATCAGATTTTTTCCCTCAATTTTCATTAGTCTAACAGCAATGGTCCAAGCAAGGATAGGTGGGCCACAATGTATATATATATATATATATATATATATATATATATATATATATATATATATATATATATATATATATATATATATGTATTTTTTTTGTATAGCATACCAAAATACCTAAACCATTTTACTTTCTAACAGTTTTGAACTTTTTGGACTTGTTTTGAACAAATTTTAGATTTTCATTTTTGTCACCATTTCGTTAGAACCTGAATGCTAAAATTCTCTAAATTTTAACAAAAAATTATCTTTATACGCAATAATATCATAAATTTTATAAATTCGTCCCAAAAATATTTGTCGATCATTAAAATTTTCTGATTTCAATTGAATACATTCGATTCAACGCCCTGAGCGATTGGAATGCACAAACAATGCAAAACAGGCTTGGATAAATCAGGATTAAAAAAAAACAAACAAAAATTCGGGATGATTTAAATCATAAAAATCATGATTTTTTTGATTTCTTTTAATTTGTGATTAGTTTGTGTTGTGCCAGGGTGGAGGTGATTTAATCATTAATTGACATCACGATTTGAACCATGATTTAAACAAAAATGATTGATTTTACTTTATGACTAGGGCAACCAAATATACAGGGATCCCACGCTAACGAACCATTAAAAGTTTATGGGGTTCCCGATAAAATAATAATATGAAAAAATCGTCCAAACATGGTAGATTTTGTTCTTCTCATGTGAACCACTTTCGACCTTCTATCACTTCCGGTTCTACCGGAACCAGCCATCAACTTTTGTTTTTTAAATAGAACACCATGTATATTATTATGTTTCTTGCGAACCCGTTTAATTTGGAACATGTCTTGTGGGAAGCCAAAAACATAGTATGTGTTTTATTTAAAAAAACAAAAGTTGATAGCTACTTCCGGCAGCACCAGAAATGATAGAAGCTTGAAAGTATTTTATCTGAGGAGAATGGAATCAGTCAAGTTTGGATGATTTTTTTTTAATTTTTATTTTATCGGGAATCCCATACACTTTTAATGGTTAATTAGCATGGGACACCCTGTATGCAGGCTTTTTTTTTCATGCGACTGATCAAAGCATGGACGGCACTCAAATGTGTTTCATGAGAAACTGAGAATTTTCAGTCCGATTTGTTAGAGAGAATATATTCTGAATATATTTTTAGAAAAAATGGATTTAGAAAGAATTTTGGAGCATAGTGTGCTACTTTATTACATTTATTTGTTCTATATTCTAATATTCACGGGTTCGCGGTTCCCCGATCTTTCGTTAGTCAATTCCACGTTTTACCATCCGGGGATTACCCGTCCTGTACGTGATTCCCCATTCTGCCACGTGAAATCTCACGCATTGCCAAAGCGCAACCACAACAGTCGTATAAATCTTGGTTGTGTATTCCTTGTATTTCTGCTGTCAGAGAATTGAGAACATATTCTTCATTTTTAAGAGCATATTTTCCATTTTTAAGAGTATATTTTCCATTTTTAAGAGAATATTTTCCATTTTTAAGAGTATATTTTCCATTTTTAAGAGCATATTTTAATTTATATAGGACATGTTTTAAGCGCTTAAAATAGATTTTTTAGAGCATATTTTTGGTTGCGATATTTGTCACACTGCTGCATGGACAAGTTTTGAAATCGTGCGAAAAAGAAAAATTTAGATTTCAAGGGATTTACATGTTTTGGCATCCCATGAACACGAATGGATTAAAAAAATCTGTGTATCTGTACTATGTGATGGGCAAAAAATGGAAGAAAAGAAAAATATTTTACTTATATACAATTCTCCATTCTAAACCATGGTACATTAGTTGCATTATATTTATAATTATTCACCTGGAATGCACAATAGTCCAAAGGGATGATTAATTAAAAAAAAAAAATGATATAAATCAATGATTTATTTAAAAAAATCATTTGATTTAAATCACACCAACCCTGGTGCAAAAGCAATGATTAATTAAAAATAAAATCAATTTTGATTTAAATTAATGATTTATTTAAAAAAATCATTGGATTTGAATCACATCAACCCTGATTCAAAGTAGTTTTTTCACGAGACAGTTACATTTTAATATAGACACATAGAGAAAGTTTGTAGTGATCTGGATTTACTAGGTCGTAAAAGCATTTTTTTTTTATATTATTACTAATTTACCACACAACAGTGTTGCACAATAAGTGAACGATTATAGAAAAATGTGTGTAGTTCAATTTATTCGATATATCCGGCGGCGTTGCAAAAGAAACGTGAACGCAACTTGTGCATTTTCCCAGACTAGGCCGTATTTTTCTCCAGATGTTATTTGACAACTTAATTTTAGAAAGTTGCTTTGCATAATTAAGGCCGAAATTCTACACCCAGACGCGCTGGTTCAACAGTATTAAGTTAGAATTTTCTAAAATGAATCTCTCCAGAAACTTCGAATTTCCCGCGGATCGTTCCCCTGACGCAATGCATCAGCCTTTCCGAGTTTTCATATAACGTTATCAAGAGCGCTTGCGTAAAAAAACCACCTGGCGTAGGCAGCACATTACAGCGTGACAATTTCATCTTAACTTATGAAACATGAAAATTTATCAAATACAATCGTATGTTAATAATAAAAACGGGCGTCAAATTTGGCATAAAAAGATTTCAACATCAATAAAATAACGACGCACGTGTTTTTTGTGGTGTAAGCAAAGAAATACGTAAAGTTATGAATTTGTGAACTATAACAAAGGGCCTTTCCTGGCAATTGAAATGTGTCAATAATATGGGCGGAAGAACGCCGCCAGTGATCCATTACAGATCGCAATTACACATTTCGATGCGTCTGTGTACATAAAAAGCCTGTGTCCTTGACCTCACCCAGTATGCACGAAATTTAGATAGCTGTGGAAGCATTGTTATTAATGACCGAACGGGCAGTTTCACTGGCATACCAGTACCAAACCAACGGAATAAATGACACGTGATTGTAAATTTTGTAAATTTAATACTATTATTGGCATATTTAAAGAGCAAGACACTGGTATTTTTGGGGATGGGTTTACCACGTGGTTAAAAACGCGATAAAACTGTCGCCGTTTTCAAGATATCAAAAACTAATAAAAGTAGCAGCAGCCACTTGTTTGTACGCGATGTACGCAGTTCTGATAAAAGATTGCATTGCGAGATAGATATTACTCGTAGATTGCAGCTGAAATTTAGTTTAGACTTTAGAGAAATCGTGGGTTAAATAGGTTAAGCTAGGTGCAACACACTTCGCGTTTCTTCCTGCCAGTCAATGTTATAGAAAGCTACACGTGGTCAGCTGTCACTGTCACCATTGTCAATAAGATTGGGCTATATAACACATTATACCGTGTACCGAAACCATAGAACATTAAACATGTCTCCACCTCGGCTCTGCTTGCCGTATTCTCGAGGTGTAGTATATGTCAACTTATAATGTTAGCAATGGGAGTTAAAATCTGAAAGAGCACAAGTGGTTAAAGGTATGAAAGTCCGCGGCCTCGTGGAAGCCAGGGTTTAGAGAATGACACTCACCGATGTTTGGTTCCGATATGGGGCCCCACCAAGTGGACCAGTAGCACCATAAGGTTTCTGAGAAGGCCACCCCTGATTATAAGATTGTTCGTAATTATTGGGGTACCGATGTATCGTGTTAGAGCTCTGCAAAAGTTGGTTAAGAGTAGGTGTAGGACCTGTAGGTTGCGATATTGTCTGTCCTGACACGAAACGCTGCTGCGGTGGTTGTGGTTGTAGGGAGAACGCCCCAGAGCCGGGACCTGCCCCCCCTGGCGGACCAGGGGGCTGCTTAGGGCTCCCGAAGCCCTGCCGATGGGCGAAGGCATGCACGCCGCCTTCGCTACTGTTGTGCATGTCTCCTCTATTGCCGAAGGGAAAGTTATAACTACTGTGGCCATCGGTGACTTGTGGCCCCTCGGATGGGGCGGCAGTATAACCAGATTCCGATGCAGGCCCCATGTCGGAGTCATTAAGCCCTTGTTGTTCGCTGGTTCCGCCGCCACCGTTGCCCCCGTCCTGTCGATATTGACTCATCTCAATGCAGAGGTTCTTCGAGCCGGTATTTTTTGCTTTTGTTACCACTACACTAGCACTTCCTCGTAGGCTACTCTTATCGGTCCCATTTTGCAACAACGAATTCCGCACATTCAGATGCTGATCCGGCTGCACTTTTTCACTATTCACGTCATTTTGTTGCTTTTCGGCCTGCGTTGCAGCCATGTTAAGAAAAACGGCTGCGATCTAGCACAGGCAATCGTTGCCAACACCCCGCCGTTGTAGTCAGCAACCGATGCTTTCCGTCATTTTTATAGCTAAATATGCACTCACAACGACGCAAACACATAATAGAGTAGTCACTTTTACACTATTCCTATTCCTTAAATATATAGAACCACAAAACTTTTTGAATAATCCAAAATGATGGACACATCTGACACACAACTTAATTCCGTATCTACTCCAATAACACGAAAGGAGGTTATGGGAAAAGGTTTCCAATTCCTACGCGAACATATTATCTAGCAATTAGGTCTAATGTTCACATATCCACACAACTATTTATATCAAAAATTATTCCTAATGATCCTTTAAATCATCTACATCATTCCTAATATGAAATTATACAATTATAAAATCAAGCTGAATAACACGGTACTACTTTTCTGAATAGTTATACCGCCACCACAATGGCGCTAACGTATGGAATTGAAGTAAACGCGGTTATATTTTTCGTGCTCTTTGGCGCCAAATTTAAACGTATGCCAATCATTTTCGAGTACCATTGCTTTCCAATTATCAAAATTCACTCATCAATCGGCACATACGTCATATTATTACACTACATGTACATGACATGTGCTTCTCACGTCTAAAATACCCCTCAAAACACTGCATCCATAAAATCATTATAAATATACAAATGATTAACTGCATCTGTAAATAAATACTAATTTGTAAAATACCAGCTACTTCTCAATACTTTTAAACAAAGTGATTCAATATCACCACTATTCACGTTTTCATTTAATTTCGCTTCCACAAACTTGTATTCATATCGTTTCACTCAAAATCACCAATTGCTCTGGTCGTCTATACATAAGTCTCATTTAATACTAGCAATCTGCAATTATAATACTATACACCGCATCTCACTTAATAGTTACCGTCAATAATTTTAAGTTACTATGATAAACTTACTTATGCTATTTATAATAAAGGAATGTTGAATGTAAGTAAATGTGTCAAAAATATATTTTGGAATAGTTTTAGTTACGTGTATTCTTATTAATTAACAAGTTTTCCAATAAAATAAACAATTTCAATGGTATTAAACGTTGAATAATTACTTTAGTATCATAACTACAATAAATATAAAAGTATTTTATTTTCTAACAATTTATTACAATGTTATTTATTATTATTTAAACAATATACTCCAATAAATTACAGTTACTAATAAATACTAAGGTTAATAATTTCTACACCAAGCCATAACTATAAGAACATAAGTGTCCATAATAAAAACAGATTTTAACAAAACAAATCTCATAATACAGTAGACGTCCATCGGTTAATCTGAACATGCAAAAAACAAAATTAAGGATGAGTTGAAGAATGTCTGCAAAAACGTAACCATGGTGTGACATTGATCTCCGCACAATCAATGCAATCAGCTAGCAAAAGTTGTGTGTCTATCTTACAATATGTATTTTTCTATTAAAAATTTGAATTTTAGGTTTGAGTTTACAGAAATATCAAGCGTTCAACATAAATCGATGACAAAGTTGGCGTTGGCAATCTCAAGTCATGTCCAAGATCAAATCTGACATGTCAACATGACAGCCAGCATTGAACGGGTGTGTGTGTGATCTTAGTGTAAGGTGACCAGACGTCCCGATTTTTAGAAATTTGTCTCGCGTCCCGCGACGTTTCAAAAATGTCCCGACTTTTGACAGATTGGGTTTTTTTTTCGGGATGATCTTTTATTCGCTATTTTGAAGTTATAAGCGTATATATTTCGCCAATATCTGTATTTGGTAGCAGCGCTGGAGCGGCCAAAATACAAAACGGTACTTTAAACACATGCCTCGTATTTATTATATTTGTAAATATGACATTATATTTCATGTTGTTAAAAAAAATTGTAATATAATATTATTCAGGGTGTCTGCTAAAAAAACACCGCTAGCGAGAACTCCTTTATTTATTGGATTTCAATAAAACGAAAACAAAACTAAATGGCTCCACATGTCTACCTAATTTTTTTTTTGCAAAATCTAGCAGACTATCGCTGAAATGAAAGTTGATTTTGAAAAAAAAAAAAAGAAAATTATGATCCCTTTATAGAACATGTGGAGACATTTAATTTTGTTTGTTTTATTGAAATCGGGCAATAAATAGTTAGGGAGTTATGGAGTTATAGCGGCGTTTTTTAGGAGACACCCTGTATATTTTGCGCTTTGCGTTCTTTGTTAATTAATTTAAAAATTTAAAAATCAAGCCCCCTCTCCCCCGCTTTTGTATCGTTAGGATCTGGTCACCTTATCTTAGTGCAGATATGACTTGAGATTGCCAACACCAACTCCGTCGCTGAATTTTATTGGAAGCTCGATATATTGCTTTTCAGTATTTATATATAAACAAATGAATAAGAAAAAGATAAACAATTATTAAAAATAAGATTAAAAAAGGTACAACTTTATAAATGGGGTTTAAATCCATTGCACTCAATATGTCTGTGAATTCACACCCAGACTCCTTCCACTCCTTCCTTCCACTTGCGCGGCATTCAATGTCGCACCGCGGTTACCTTTTCGCACACACATTCTTCACTCAGTAACCCCCTTAGTTTTGTTCTTGATTTTGGGCGTTCTGATTAGGGAGACTTTCAGATTATCGTCGTTCTAAAAAATACTTTTTTACGGCATTGATTTGTGCATGTCTAAAAACTGAAAATAATGTTTTTCAAAATGATGAAAATCGAAATGTTGCTAATTTTCAGAAATCACGCAAGATATAAATGAAATTTTTGTATTGTGTGTTAGTTATAGATTACTGAATAATTTTAAGGTCCTGAAATTGAATTTTAAAAAAACTCTTTAACAACTTTACAAATTTATAAATGGGGCTTAAATCCATTGCACTAAATATGTCTGTGAATTGACACCCACACTCCCTCCAATCGATTGCGCGGAATACAATGTCGCACCGCAGTTACGTTTTTGCACACACATTCTTCACTCAGTAACCCCCTTAATCTTGTTCTTTTATTTGTTTTTGGGTGTTCTGATTAGAGGGGTTTTCGGATTGTCGTCGTTCTACTGTACTCATATTTTCAATTACACTTCTCAAAAGAATTATCGCATATAAATAATTCCTTTTTAAATATATATTTTTATAGTGACCGCCAAAAAGTCTGCATCGTATGGGAATTATTTTATTATTGATTTTTCAAAAAACTTTTTTACAGCATTGATTTGTGCATGTCTAAACACCTTATTAATGTCTATTAGATGTATTGAGTGATTTTTACTTACTTAGGAAATTTCGTTTTTCAAAATGATGAAAATCGAAATGGTGCCAATTTTCGGAAATCACGCAAGATGTAAATGAAATTTTTGTATTGTGTGTTGGGTATACATTACTGAATCATTTTAAGGTCCAGAAATAGAATTTTCGAAAAAACTCTATGTTTATTAAATATTAATTCTCCTCATTTAGGCCACTGTAAAAGAACACATACAGGGTTTTGTAGAACTAAAACATTAGAAGGCGTAGAGTCATGTTTTTAGAAGCTGTTTAAATAAATATTAATTGTTATTTAAAAATATTTCTTTTCTAAATAAAGTTCATTAGATGTACATAAAAAAATTAAATCTATAAAGTTTTTATCAAACCCGAAAACGAAATTTAAGATTTAGTTTTTGTAGGGGAAATTTTAAAAATAAGAAAAAAACATAAAAAATCAAATTTTTGCAAAAGTTAGAGTAATCTAAAACTAACATGAAATAAAAAAATATCATTGATATCTTGCGTGATTTCCGAAAATTAGCACTGTTCCAATTTTCATCATATTGAAAAACAAGATTTTTTAGTCAGTCTAGTCAGAAATCACTCAGTGTCTGATAGGGGCTAATAAGGTTTTTAGAGAAGCACAAATTAATTCTGTAAAAAAGGGTTTTGAGAAATCAATATTCCCAAATGATGCAGATATTTTGGAGGTATATTAAATTATATCACTAACGGCAATATGCGAAAATTCTTTTGAGTACTGTATCTTGATAATTGTAGAACGTTGCGTTACAATAAAAGTTTATAAAAGCAAATTTAATATCATTTTGCAACATAAATTTAACCCTTGAGGTCTCAATTCAGTTCAGTACATCGTACTTCATGCATGTTATACAGAGCGATCTGTGAGGTCAGCGACAAACTTTGGCAGATGATTACTGATGTGATCATGAGAAAAAAAGTATATGAACATTAGGGTACTAAAAAAATTTGAATTTTTGTGTTCTCACCCTCCAATTTTGTGAGAGCAAAATTTCAGTTAAATCGAACAACTTCTCTAGAATTAATATGATTAATTTTCAAGAAATTTAGCAGAATATTTCATATTAAAATGAAATAAACTTGAAAATTCTAATGGAATTTTATATGCATAAAATGCTATTAATGTTTTCAAATAATTACAACTCTGTATAATTTGTAGAAAATCATTCTGGAATATCTAAATTAATACTTTAATGAAAATACCTTTACGAATTAGCTCCATAGATCTCTTAGATAGCAATCGTAAAATGATAAAGAAACTCCTTATATGACTTCAAATATTTAAGATATAACTAAATTAAGAAGTGAAAATGAAATTTTAACTCACTTTCGTCTTAATTTTTTTTTAATAAACAATATTTCTATCTAATATTGCCTTACAAGTGAAATCACTTGAGTGAAAAACTATAAAATGTTAAAGCATATGTATATAAACTATAAATGTTGCAATTAAAGTTTAATATTCTACTCAGTCATTTAATGAGTTAAGAATTTGGAAGTTCAGCTATAGGACCCTTTACTATACCCCACTGAGCCTGAGATTTGTTACAATTTAGTAAACCATCAAAATAAAACTTAACCAAAAACGGCCAAAAATTTGACGATTGAAGTGTAAGCCTCCTATATAATTTAGAGGAATATAACATAAAATAATTGTCATAGATACGAATAGTTCTTAGGATATTAACCTCATGTCTTTTTACGATATAAAGTTTTGCAACAACAGGTTGTAGTTGTAAAAATGTTAAGATTTTCGTAGTATATCGACACGCCCTGGCTTTTGGGGAAATGTTACCCATTTCTGTATGCATGGTAACATTATTGATAATAAATAATTTATTATTATTATCTTTAAGGCATTGTAACTTCTTAATTAAGATGAATCGACCTACGTTCATATAATTTTTTTCTCTTCGCATTACATCACGTTTCATCTGCCAAAATTTGTCACCGGGCTCATAGATCATCCTGTATAAATCAAACAAAAGAATATGGGAGTACATTGAACTTCTTCAATTGTATTATCAAGAAGATCCGAATTCGTTCAACCACCTCTCATATTTATCTAAATCATGCTTGGAAACACTCTTGTTATTCTTCTCAAGTGCTTGTTCAAAATCCTTTGTTGTTACAGGCAAATCCAATTCTTCCTTTGGTAGCTGTTTGATCTGATCAGGTTTTAAGCCAAAAATTTTTCTTCTCATTGACATCATAGATGCATCCCTGCAAACATTTGTGACATCAGCACCGGAGTATCCATCCAACTTTTTAGCGAATTCTGTCAAGTTCACGTCAGGATCCAATTTCACCTCTCGCAAATTGATCTTGAGGAGCGCCTCTCTTCCTTCTTGAGTCGGAAGTGGGATGTAGATACGCTTTTCTAGGCGCCTTCTGAGAGCCTCATCGATGTCCCATGGAAAATTTGTGGCAGCCAGCACCATAACCACCTTCCCAGGCTCATCATTATTTGCAGTTATACCATCCATTTGGACGAGCAGCTCAGATTTGACTCTTCTCGATGCTTCATGTTCAGATTCGGAGCCCCGGCGTGAACACAATGAATCAATCTCGTCGATAAATATTGTGCTAGGTGCATAAAATCGGGCCTGTAACATTAAAAAACAATTAATCAGTTTGGTGTTAGGAAGGATTTTTCTTCTTCAGATATTGTTCAATAATCATAAAACAACCGGAAATATCACATTTATAATAACTAAAGAACGGATTGTATATTGTGTATCAGTCATTCTTATAGGTATCAATAAATGGATAGTAGAGAACTGTTTCGTCATTTTTTCTAAATTTTAAGCTGCATTTGCTTTTGCCTATTTCATCAGTTTTATAAAAGAACTGCACACTTATGTCCCTTTGTACCTACTATTGCCATCTTTTTTTTCCCTCATAAATGCCTTTTGTCATGTTGCCCAGACATACCATAAAATTGTTAATTGTTATTTGTAAATTATAAGTCAGAAAGACAAATTGCAGTTAAATCAATTGTTCAACATGAACATATACGATATACACACACACATTTCAAAGCAACGTAAGCAAGGAACTAATTTTTTGTTTACAAGAACATAACCTGACCTAACCACGGAAATACCTTGATACTAGTATACAGATCTCTGAATTACTGACGTGTAACAAAAATACAGTTCATGAGCATGGAAAAATGTCGTTCTTCAAGAAAACAAAAAAATCGTTTTGCTTACTACACTGAATTGTTTGCTCTCAGGGTAGTTAAATAAGTGCAATTTTCGTATTATTCAGCAATAATTTCAGCGACAAACAGTTTTTTTTTGTTTTGTTGGGATGAGCTAGATTGTACTTAGAATGAAAGTGTAGATGTTACATAGCATTACCTAGCAATTAACGAAATCACAATTCGACTAATATGCTTACCATTTCAAATAGTAACCTGACCATTTTCTCAGATTCACCTCTATATTTGGAAGTTAAAGTACTTGATGAAACATTGAAAAATGTCGTGCCACATTCAGTTGCGACTGCTTTCGCCAGCATTGTTTTCCCAGTGCCTGGTGGGCCAACCATTAATACTCCTTTCCATGGTCTGCGTATTCCTTTAAAAAATTCAGGCATCCACATTGGCAAAACAACAGCCTCCTCTAGTAGCCGTTTGGCTTCTTGAAGGTCAGCTATGTCATCCCATCGTATGTTTGGATTTTTTTGCACAATATCTCTCTCCAGAGTGTCTGCCAATTCTCTTTCCATTCCATGGCACTCAAACTTCCTATCCTCATCTCCTTCATTTTTATCATTTCGCTCAGATAATTCTCCGTCTTTTGATTCTTTTTCCTTGTTACTCTCAGGAGTTCTCTCCGACTTGGAAGATGATGGTCTATCATCTTTTTTTGATCGGGTTTGCCGTACATCTTTCCTTGCTGTATTCGATGAATTTACTCTCGAGCTATTAACTTTTTTAATCTCTGATTTTCTCATAAATCTTGACTTTACTGGCCCGTTACTTCTGAAAATATATTATTAAAATCATAGATAGACTAAATAAGATACAGAAACGACCCGATTTAAATATAGGGTGTTATTATAATTAGGCCATTTAATACTCATTTCTGCTTATAAATTTTTTACATGGTTCTCGGAGTTATTTTCTAGTCTATGTAAACACAGCTACTGCGTCACTATAACTACGATAAAGACATATGCGGAGAAATCGCCTATGCTTGAAATTGTTCATGGCACTCCAAGAATAAAAATTTCGGCAATGCAAAATTTGGGTAAAACTTTAACCTGCTGCTATTATATCCATGATCCACTGCTATCGGAGCTGGCCAAACATCCGGATCATTAACCTGATTCAAAAATGGATCATTTGGTAAGATTTCTCCAATGTCTCTCACAGGTTCGTCTCCAAGTAATGATCTTCTCAATCCAATAGGTGTTTCACCGCTAGTTTCCAAGCGCAAAGTATGCAGCATGTTCTTAATCACTTTTACTTGGTCATACTCGTTTGCAATTTTCTTTTGAACATGCTGCCATTTGCTCTTCCTAAGAGGCTCTGGTATGTTGATTATAAGCTTGTTAATCATCTGGATACCTCCTTCATAATACACTTCTGCACTTTCATAATTTCCTAGCATAGACATTTCCCTTGCTAAAGTTACATTATCGCATATTTCTTTAACTGTTACAGCCATGACGACCATTCCGAACTGAAAATTAAAAAAAAAAACATGTTACTTCAACAATTATTGCTTTTTCTTCTAAGTGGCAAAGGAGAATCGTCAATTTATAAAAAATACCTCGCCAGAACTTATTTGAAACAACAGTGTTTGGTACAGAGCACAGTCCACGAGGCCAAACTTTCTGCTTAACTCGGCGAACCAAAATTTTACCAACACAACAGCAATATCTGATATCAAAATTTGTAATGTATTGAGCTATGCTGTATAATTGACTCATCTATATTTCAGGGCACAAGAAACAGAAGATATAGTGTAGTACTCTTTTTATTGCATAACAAATTCAAGGAACTGAGCTGTCCTATAAAAAGAGAACACTACAGTAGTAATGCTATGTAGATTGTAATCAATCATTTTCTAGAGCGTAAATTCCTCTTTAATTCAGGAAGCAACCAAGTAGTTCATCTGACTCAAGTAGAAAATTTGCAAGTATGTCAAATAATTTCTACAAGCGCAAATTCCTAATGTTGATATAACTTTGGAAAAATACTGATAGAATAGTTATTAAGTAATTATTTTCCTGTAAAAAAACTGATCTCAGTGCATCATCATATTTAAATAAAAATTGCTCTCACTCTCCTCAATGAATTTTCTCTAAATATTTTTTAAGGTTAGAATTTATACTTCTCTATTATTGCATCCAGTTGGATGTGCAATTGTAATAGCAAATCCCATGGTAGAAGTTTTTGAATTTGATTTCAAACTAAGATTTGCATTACTGAATATCTTCGCTGCTACCAAATGTAGTCGTGCCTTACTAGCAAGCGGCACAAACTGAAACACTATCGAAATTTAGCGGCAATCGAACAGGACATGAGTTCAGAATGTCGGCATTTGGCGACAATGGCAATAAATGTGTTAAAAGCTCCATAGTTTCTCAAATTATCTTCTAGTCTTTCAAATTTGCGAGGCTCTAGAACATCTTTGTATGTAAACCAGCTGCTGTAAAGCTTAATGATTTTTATTGTGTTCTAAATACACTTTAGTTTTAGAATTATTTTTTAAATCGGGCAGAATTGGAGCTTATGGTGTTTCTTTAGTAACAGCCCACATAAATGTGCTGAGGCATCAGTAAATGCTGTGGAAGCAGCACACCCCTAAAAGACCCGCAGAACAGAAAAATTGTATTTTATTTAGCATACAGACAATAACACAATATTGAGAAATACAGATAATCCATCCGGTGAGCTGCTGCTGAATGCCGGGCACGATACGTGAGTGCAACAGTGAGACTGTTGATGAGGCTTCATTTACAATCTTCAGTGCAACCTACGAAGCTATAGTGCAGATTTATATTCCCGAGACATACCAAATTTCTTCTATCCACTGTATAATAAGGTACTTACGCTTAACTTCAATATTTAATACATTAGTACCTACAACTGTCAACTCAATAACTTATAATACATCACGTTAAACAAGGTTGACGATTCCAGTGGAATCTGGGAACTAATACTAATCCTACGAAATTAGCGCTTAAGCCCAAATTGCTATAACAACAGAATAATGAAGAACGTTAGCAATAAAAACTACCATCTTAATAAGATCGTAAGTAGTAAATTTATTATAATTAAAATCTCTCGGTGAATATTTAATCACAGTTGAAGAAGATTTAATACAACCGTACAAAAAAGAACAAATTATCATAATCTTCTCTTATCAACAATTTTAATAACATGTAGAGAGTAGGTCATAGAGATGATAATAATAACACGAAACAATTTGTAACTTACATTAAAGTAGGATGTCCTCCCTTTAAGTTCTTGGGATACTATTTGGATATCTATATATATTCAACACAGACCTTGAAAATTGACAGCTGTTTATTGAATTGCATTATTAATTATCTGAAAATCATTATCTTAGACACCACAAAGGGACATTGTATTATTAACCGACAGAATTATACTTACAAGATATATAGAGATAATTAAATATCGTTTTTTTTTATTAAAAAACATTTATGGTACAAGGACCTGATATAGTCACTACGAGGAGAGATTTATGGATGGATTACAGAATTACAGTGTCGCCAGTCGCTTGCATATCGTTTTTTTTTAATAAAAGTTCATTAAAAGCCACCAGCTTTCCCACCAGATTCACATTGACAAGTTAACAAATATTTGGTTGGCAGCATTATAGACTAAATACTAATGTTTGTTCCGATTCGTTAAATTTAACGCAGTTAACATTCACAACCACTTAATTAGTAATTAACGTATCAATTAGTACTTTACGTAAAAGTTTGGTATATAGAAATACATAAAGTTATTCACAACGGCTAAATTAGTAATGCGAAATCAGAAATTAACTCGAAATTAGAACCTTGCAAGGTCCAAGGTCTTACGTTAATTTTGGCAGCGAATTAGTGGATTAGAATAAGTGCGCATGTGCGAAAACAGCTCTACAGGGGCAAATAAACAGAATAAAATGGGCCGAATAAGAAGTGTGCAAGTTCTTATTCGAAAACTTCGGAAATTAGCACTGGAATTCCTGTAATCGACACATATTTCAGAGGCGTAATTTATACCGGACTTTAAATGAGAAAAGTACCAGGGGATGGTGGGTTAGAATATTTTTAAAGATTTATTATATAAATATGGGTACTTCATTACCAGAGCAATACATTTTTCAGGCGTGTGTTTCATTTTGTGCTGTTCGGTAATAGGTATAATAGAAAGCGTTGGGATTGTAGACTCACAAGAGAGGATATAACAAGGTTGTAACAACAAACCCCAATCGTCTGCGTCTGACGGTCAGATGTTGGCTTGTTTTGGTTTTACAGGTATCTCCTTATCAACTTGTTTCACTTCAGTAAATAAGCGCTAGGTGGCTTTTCTAAATTAGTACACTAAACTACAGTGTGAGCAACAATGCTTGAGGTTTGATAGGTAGACAACCAAACACCCATGTTGGTATAACTGAAAATGTAAAAAGAATATACCCTAGATTATTTTTCCAGTGGCGTAGCAAAGAACACACAAAACAACAACAAAATGAATTAAATATTTAATCATAAATTGCATATTTTAAAACGTTACAATAAAAGTTTACAACAAATGTTGAAAATGGCGGCCTTCGTTTTCAAGGCAGAAGTTAATTCTACGTTTTTTATTTTCAAAAACATATTGGAGCTGCTCTGGAGTTATGTTTCTTATCTCTTCTTCGATTGCTTCTTGGAGTTGGTTTAGGTTGTGCATCCTATTTTTAAAAACATTATTTTTCAAATGTCCGAAAAGATAAAAATCACACGGAGTGAGGTCTGGTGAACGTGCTGGCCTTATTCCTTAGCTTATCAATTGATCATCGTAAAATTCCCTTAAATAATTTATTGTCGCAAAGGCAGTATGAGCAGTGGCTCCGTCTTGCTGAAAATAACCCATTATTTGTTCATCAGCATGCACCTGATTAAGAAATGCATCCAGGATGATTGTGCGGTAACGCTCCGCATTGATTGTTTCATTGAAAAATATTGGGCCAATTATCCGTCGTCTCGAAATTGCTACCCAAACACCAATTTTAAGTGGATGTAAATCTATTTCGATGAACGTATGAGGATTTTCTGTAGCCCATGTACGATAATTTTGGCTGTTCACATATCCTGATAAGTGAAACCCCGCCTCATCAGTGAAAAATGTCCTGTCCAGCATATCGTTATCATTTAAATGCTGATTAAACCAATTGCAATAATCAATTCTTTTTTGAAAATCAAGTGGGTGTAGTTGTTGAACTACCGATACCTTATACGGGTGCAAATGGAGAATTTTCTTCGCGACTTTTCGGCAACTCCCATACGATACTCCTATAAGCGAATTTAAACATTAAAATTTGTATGCCATAAAGATCGCATGAATGATAAAAAATAACTTTTTTGCACCCTAAAATTAAGAACCAACCTGTTTGTGCTGAAAGTTTTCTTATAGATTTTGTTGGACTTTGTTCAAGCCGTTGTTGGACATCAGCAACAATCTCTTCTGTTAAGGTAGACGGTCTTCCAGTTGACTTGCCCTTACAAATACAATTATTTCCTTCAAAGCGCTGAATAATACGGGTTTTATGCTGGATAAATATTTTGTAAGTAATGTTGACATCGGGGAAGGCTTCGTTAAATTGATTCATATACGATTGTAATGAATATGTCCATGTGCCGTCTTCATTTAGTATTCCACTTCGATAACGAGCCTTCAGGATGAAGGCATCATGTTGTGGTGTAAAAACCATTGCAACAGGAAAGCGATTTCACTTAAACTCTGTAAATTTAGAATAAAACTTAACTTTTATAATTTTATAACCTTAAAACCTGCAAATCACTTACCAGAAATCAAAGATTTACTCAGAGTAGTCCTGATAAGAACTGATGTTTATGAAGCAGAAGACAAAATAACTATATGTGAAGAATTGGCACAATGGTAATAAATAATAATACGACTCGGACGGCACTGGGCTGCGGCTGTCAAATCTTTTGAATTTACAGTAAATTTAATTAATAATAAACTTGGAGCGAAGAAATTCCCCAGTTTTTTGGGCGGGAAATTTAACTTGACTTCAGACATTGTTGCTCACTCTGTAGTACTTGGGTAGTTTTATGAGTAGTTGAAATAAATGGTACAATAGAGGTAGGGGTAGGTCATATAAAGGGTACATTGTTTAAAAAAAAATGTTGAAATATTTTGAAAACCTGATGGTGTGAATGGTCGCAACGTGCGCGGTTGGATGGGGGTATGTTTAATGCACAATATTGTATATCTATCATTTTATGCTCGATTTATTTTTAATTGAAAAATTAATTCCGTAAAAAAAATAATATCTTCCAAACCTAAAGACGTAGAGCGACGAAACCTATTTCATTGTACATATCGAATGGAGTTCTACAAATTTGGATACTTTTGAATTTTCGCTTAGATTAATCGTTCAGGAGTTATTAATTGTTTTATGAAAATCAATTTTGTTCAATTCAATGTTATCCGCCATTTTGGAGAAAAATAACGACCTGATAAATTTACCTAGTTACATGAAGTGATTTTGATAAAGTTTTTTGAAGAGCTATCGACTTTATATTTTTAGACAATCTGGGGACAACTTCTGAGAAGGCCCATGGTGAATTTCATTGACCCCCGACGTTTCTAACCGTACGAAAACAATATTAATGACTGTACAAAAAAATATAGAAAATTAGATTTTTCTTGCAAACCGCAAAATATATTTAAATAAAACAAACGGCAGACGATGATCCTCCTGAAGCTCTATAATATTGAAGTAAAAAGTTTTTCTCTGTGACGCGTGGTTTTTGAAATATTAAATATATAAAAGCAATAAAATAATTGTTTTTGGCTCGGAGCAACGGTTTGGCGATAATAAATTAATTTGTCTCCACGGGTCTCGGTTTCGAGAAAATTTTCCGGAAAATTGGTTACCCGCATCGCGTCGGTTTTTTTCCCGTTCCGTTGGCAGCAGCGCTGCGAAAAAATCAGACGTTACGCCCAGATGTCCGGGGTATGCCTTCGTGAAATAACACTACAGTACGCCCAACCGTTTCAGAGAAAAATAATAATAATCACAAATCAACTGTTTTGTCTTCTTTCATTTGAAGGTCAATCGCTCCGAAACGTAGGGCCTAGGCTCTTTAAAAAAATGTGCGTTGTAAAGCCCAGAAAAAGGCCATTTTTTTGTTGTTGTATATAAACTCAAGCGATAAATAATACGGCCGCGAAAAAAAAATGTATCTGAAAATTTCTCTATTTTAAAAATCGAAAAAACGTCTCTGCGCAAAAATCTGATGATGCGCGGCGGCGAAATTTCTTCTATCGGATGCGCCTTCCAAAGGCACAAAATAGACTGCTCTTAGTATTTTTCGCCGAGATGGACGGTTCGGCCGCAATAATTTTTTGTGATTTTGTTAAATTTTGGGTTAAAATTCATAAATTTCGTGCCGCCAATAGCGCGCCCATCTCAAAAAACGGAGGTACGGTCCTGCAATTTTCTTTAAATGACGGCCCCGCCCCTCCCGGACATTTTGTTTCACAGGACCCCCCACCGCACTCCTCCGTGAATACCTGTAATTAGCATTGTGCCGAGTCGAATAATCCTATGACTCGAGAAATTACGACTCGTAAATATTCCAACTCGAATGATTATTCGAGTTGCCAACCCGAGTCAGCACCTGTGTTTGTTTACTTGATTTCCAAGTCGCTGAATAGCACACAGGAATAGCAGCTGGCCGCAGTCATTCATTCGTTCAGGGGATTTGTTCCGTTGCAGTCGTTTGCTACTGACGTGCCGACGTGTCTAGGCCAACAATTGTTACTGACAATGCCCCCAATATTAAAAAAAGCAGTAGCTGAATATTTACTCCAACAAAATCACTATTGCGTAGCGCATACTTTGAATTTGGCAGTCCAAGACTGCATAAAAAGTAACTCAATAGAAACTCATAAACTGCATCAAAATTTCTTTCCAGATTTATATAAAATGGCCATCAAATACTTATGCATTCCTGCTACTTCCTGCTACGCAACCGGTGTGCCATGAGCGATGCTGGGTGTGCTGCCAGAAAATAACAAATATTTCGCAGACAGTAAAAGTACACACAACCGCTTTTCTCGTCAGTCTCGTCAGCTTATCACTCGGTAACGCTTGTCATTTGGTCAGTAATTGACACGGTCTTCGGTTGCCATGCTGGATTTATATTTAGTTTTACATCCCGTTAAATATGGATAAGTTTTTATTTAGAAAACATTCAAATTCCGAGATGGATGATAACAAACCCAGCACCAGCAGTGTTGTTAAAAAACGAAGGTTGTTAATAGGAAGTATAAGAAAGACTACATTTGATATGGATTTTCATGATGTGGCGAAGAAACGGCTCCAAAACCACAATGCATCATTGGTAGAGAAGAACAAACGAAGCAATGGTACCTAGTAAACTGAATCGATATGTAACTTCAAACCATACCAATTGCGCCAAAAAGGATAAACAATATTTTCAAAGACTTGCACTTGAAAATCGAAAACAAATTCAATTTATGAAATCGACCGTTACTGTTTCTGAAAAAGCCTTAGAAGCTAGTTACCAGATTGCAAAATTAATTGTACGTCAGAAAAAAACACGTACTATTGGTGAAACACTTATTTAACCCGCATGTATGGAAGTTGTTCGGCTTATGCTTGGGCCTAATGAAGTTAAGGAAGTGAGTAAGGTTTCGATGTCAGCTGATACTATTAAAAAACGTATTAGATAGATAGATAGATATCATTTATTTCTAAAAAGTTTGAACATACAAATTTGATACAAATTGGGTTCGAACGAGAAAGAAACACGTCACAAAACAAATGTACAAGTACATACAAATTGCACTACACTAAATATTCACTAATGCTATATAGTTCCTTGGCACATAGGAAACTATGTAGCTGCTTCTTAAATAAAATGATGTTTCTTATACCTTTTATATCACATGGCAATCGATTATAGAATAATATGCTGCTGTAATGCAGCCCTTTTTCAGTTAGGGTTAGACGGTGTTTTGGAATATTGTAATTCGATTTGTTTCTTGTATCATATTTATGATCTATTTCATTACCAGTGAATAAATGTTTGTTTTTAAATAAGAATAAAATACACTCATACACATATATTCCGTTCAATGTGAGTAAATTATTGTGTTTGAATGTACCTCTACAGGATGATCCAAATTTTAGATTATACATTCTTCGAATGACTCTTTTCTGTATTATAAATAATCGTCTGCATTCTGTACTGTGTCGACATGTATTGACGACATGTCGAGCGATAATTTGGGAACGCTTATTTCAAAATTGATAACAACTGCAAAATTTGTACTTCAAGTGGACGAATCGACAGATATTAATAATCAAGCACAACTGATAGCGATTGTTCGTTTTGTTGACGAGGACTCCATAAAACAGCATTCTTTATTTTGTAAGCAACTTCCAGAGCGAACTACCGGCGAAGAAATTTTCCGAGTAACAGGCGGTTTCTTCAAAACTTATGGTATTCAATGGAGTAATTGTACTAGTGTTTGAACTGACGGCGCTGCGGCAATGATGGGCAATAAAAAAGGTTTTGTCTCGTGTGTAAAAACCCATAATACTATAGTAATATATGATTGCATACATCGCGAAGCACTAATGGTCAAGAATTTACCAGAGGAATTATTGCAAACGATGAATGAATGTATCAAAATAATGAACATAATTAAATCGAGAGCTTTGAATTTTTTCAAACACTTTATGCAGAAATGCGATCGGAATATGAATCTTTATTGTTTTACTCAGAAGTACGTTGACTATCCAGAGGTAAAGTTTTAGCTAGATAGTTTGAGCTTCGTTACGTGGTTCGTAAGTTTCTTTTGGAACAAAATATGCCTAAATTATACCATCATCCAGTAGACAATAACTTGGATGGCGAGACTTGCATACATGGCTGATATATTCGAGCATCTGAATGAACTGAATAACAAAATGCAAGGTAGGAGTTAAAACAATACGTCAATACGTGCTCTGACAAATTACAGGGGTTCAAAATAAAACTCACACTTTGGCAGAAGGAGTTAGGAAAAAGATCTGTAGAAAAGTGCCAAAGGACTAACCAGACCACGTTTGAAAACTAACAATTAATTGTGGATCTGGCTCAACAACATTTAACTATGCTCCAGAATAAATTTGATCATTATTTTTATGCAATTAATACGGAACAATACGATTGGATTAGAAATCCTTTTGCAACGAACGCCATAAATTCTAAAGGAAAGTGCTTCTTTAGAAATTCTAAAGGAGCACTTTACCTGCAGATTCGGGAGGAATTTGTTGAATTGAGTAACGACGGGTAGCTTAAACTTTAGTCCGCTGAAGTTCCACTGCATATTTTCTGGATTTCGATTAAGAGGCATTTCAAACAACCTCGGATTTCAGACAATGCTATTGCAATTCTACTCCCATGTTTGACAACATATTCATTCGAACAAAGTTTTTCAACTCCAGTGTTAATAAAAAATAAACGGTCGTGCTTAACAGGTCTTGATCAAAAACTTCGGGTTGCACTTTCAAATATCGCGCCGAATATAAAACTTTTATGTTGAATGAAACAAGCTCAGGTATCACATTAATTAACAAATATTTGTTTTGTATGTAGGTATATTTATCAAATTAAAAAAAGTACAATTTGTGTTTTTTATATTTATACCTTTGAGAAGCAAAATTTTTTCAAAAATAACAAACATAAAAAAAATCGTTTTAATAAATGCTACATTTATGCTTCCTTATTGATATTTAAAAAAATCTTGCTTGCTCTTAAAAGTGTATTCTGAAGTCGCGCCAGTTTTTGAAAAAAGCCCTGCGTCGCATTTGATCACTCAGCGCTTTTGCCTTGTACTCTTGTGGTGTGCCACGGAATTCTCGAAATAACTTTGGTGTGACGTGAGTGACAAAAGGTTGCGGAGCACTGCCTTAATAGACGATTGCTTGATTCCAATTCAGTTACATCCTAAATGGTAGTAGCGAAAAGTAAGAATTATTATTTATTGTTATATTTATTTTGAATTGTTTTAACTAACTTTTAATTATTATTTTTATGTTACAAGAAATTGTATTTTGGTTTACTTATAAAGATATGTAGACCATTCATTATTATAGAGTTTTTATATTTGTGTTATATATTTTTTATATTATTGCCTTAAACATCTAATATATTATGTTATGAATAATACTATTAAATTTTGTTTAGAATTAATAAATGCCGTTTTTAATTTGAGTCGACTACATTATGCTTCTGTTAAAAGCAACGATGCGATGCGGGATATACAGGCGTTTTATAGGTAATGTTACGTAATCGAAGGACCAGGCGAGTTGTATCGCCAATGTAAATGAAAAGGTAATTAAAATTCGTAGGTTTGGAAATAACGTGGACTATAATTAATATGTAACAATAACAAATACACAACGATGTATACCGGTGAAGGTAGCGAATTGAAGTCTTCTCTACTCTGCCTGCTTACAACTAATTTTTGAGTTACTGGGGTGGGGCGCAATTTGAATATGCACCGCGAGGGGTGGCTTGAAGATGGTCCCTGATTGGTGCGGCATTTCGTTTTGGTAAACCATGTTGCCACACTTGGTTCTTACAATCCTTGGGTAATTCCTCTATCTGGAATTTCTGAGGATTCCTAATGCGGTGCAATAAATATGTTTTGGATTTCCCGGTCGCTAATTATATTTGCCGAAGTGGCAATCCTTGCTCAATAAACAGCTTAAGGTGCCTATTGATCTTTATGCGCATCGTAATTTACTCAAGCACTTCTCGGTGAATATAATGGGCAGGTAATAGCCACTCCAAATACTCGTCTTTTCAATCTTAATACAAATGTGTCTGCTGCACTAAAAGCCAAATACCGAGAATACACTTTAAAACAGATTTGGGGTTCGACGCTGTGGAATAGCGCCGAAACATCCTCCCCCCGTTGGAATTAATAAATTTCAAGAAAATAACAAAATTAAACACTAACAATCGCTGGAAAGTTATTAAACTTAAATGAATACTATACCATATATACTATATCTAACTATAAACAAACATATTTACATTATAAATCATACATCGTGGAAATAGTTGAGTCTTTGTTCCTGTGGGAATGCGCAAAGCTTCACTGTCGGGCGAACAAAACGATCACTAGTAGTTTTCACTAACGCAGATCGCACTACACCATCACTTCCGGGATATATTGTTTCAATGCGTCCGGTGCGCCAGCGGCTGGGGGGTGCGTTATCTTCGTGGATAAGCACAAGCTGGCCCACTTCCAATGGTTGACCTCTCGACTGCTTCCACTTGCGGCGGCCCTGCAACTCCTGCAAATATTCTTTGTGCCATCTGGCCCAAAAGTGTTGTTGGATACGTTGCACCAGCTGCCAACGGGAGAGTCGTCCAATCTTGATTTGTTCCAGATTTGGTTCCGGAAGAGCCCTTAAATTGCCTCCAACTAGGAATTGGCCGGGTGTAAGGAAGGATAGATCACTAGGATCGTTGGACAAAGGACATAAAGGTCTCGAGTTGAATATTGCCTCGATTTGGACTAACAACGTCCAGAACTCCTCGTACGTTAATCTCGCATCGGTCGCTGTTTTATATAAATGTCGCTTTGTTGATTTGATACCGGCTTCCCATAGGCCACCAAAATGAGGAGCTCGCGGGGGTATAAAATGCCAATTTATCCTATCTATGCTTAATTGCGCCTTTAACTCATCTTGTTGTTCGCGTAAGAATTCATACAACTTTCCAATTTCATTATTAGCTCCTACAAACGTAGTTGCATTGTCACTATATAAGTTTGTGACCACACCGCGGCGTGAAATGAATCTACGGAGGGCAGCCAAGAAAGATTCAGTGGTCAAATCACTCACAATTTCGAGATGAACGGCCTTTGTCGACATACAAACAAACAAGGCTATATACAGGGTGTAACAGAAATACGTGTGTTAATTTTAAACATTGGTAGAACTCGTTAAATAAAACATTTTTTCTATATGTTTTTTTTTTCAAAAAACAACGTTAAACTGATTTAAAATATGTTCCAGTTTTTCTACTAAAACGCGTACCCGCCTATGGTTAAAGGTGTGCAGCGATAAAATCTTTTGTTGTGATGGCAACGGTGTCATAAAGGTAATAAAGATCATTGCCTGTTAGGCAAAACACGTTCAGGATATTGTGCACTGTACAATCTACGGGTTTCTGCGGCATTTCCAAAAGTTCTCTACCAACACAATACCTGTTAATTCTTGATTAGAAAAATTTGGCATTTTGAAATAAACTTCACTTGACAATTATAGTGACAGTACTTGAGAACGGCTCGTTCGGTCAAAATTAGGGGGTAAAAAAATATTTAAAAACCTGCAAATTTTGAAAAAAACATAGAAAAAATGTTTTATATAACGAGTTCTACCAATGTTTAAAATTAACACACGTATTTCTGTTACACCCTGTATATATATATTAACTAATTTTGCCGTTCTGCGTTTACCTTCCTTGATCATAAACGGTCCACCGTAATCGATACCTGTTTTACTGAAAGGCCTTAATTGTTCTGTACGATAATCTGGCAGGTTGCCCATGATTGGTTCTGATGCCTTAGGATTTGCCTTTAAACATGTGACACATTCTCTCGTAATACGTCTGACGGTATTTCTGCCTGAAATTGGCCAATATTTTGTAAGAACGCACGCTAATGTACCTTGCGGACCTATATGAAAATTTCGACAGTGGTAATGACGAATGATTAATTCAGTTAACAAACTATCCTTTGGTAAAATTATTGGAAATTTTGAATCATATATTAATTTAGAATATCTTAGCCTACCGCCGACGCGTATTATTTCATATTTATCTAAGAATGGATTTAATTGCAGAAGGTTGCTATGTGCATCTACTGATTGATCCCCTTTTAGTATTGCGATTTCCTTTGAAAATTTTGTTGATTGAACTGCCTTTACAACTAGAGTTTCTGCCTTATTTAATTCATCCGAGCTGAGCTCGCCCGATGTTCTACTACTACTATGCAAATAATTGTGTATAAAACGTCGAATCCACGCCGTTACACGAATTAATCTATTATAGTTTGAAAGTTTATTAAACCAGAATATGTTTGGCTTCGAGCTCGATTTAGCAACAATTAATGTTCTAACTTCTGCACTGTGCTCAAATTTTGGAATAAATAGTTTAGGACTTGATTGATGTTCTAGAAACTCTGGACCATGCCACCATAAGCCAATATTAATTAATTCTGACGGTAGAATACCTCGAGAGATAATATCTGCCGGATTATCGCCTGAACTAATATGTTGCCAATCATCTATGTTGGTTAGTTTCTGAATTTCGCCAACTCGGTGTGACACGAATTGTTTAAATTTGTTAGCCTCGGAGTTAAGCCATGACAAAACGATGGTTGAGTCACTATAGTAATAACATTGAGCTATTTCTTCACGTAATGCCTTTTTTGCACGTTCGGCCAGATCTGCCGTGAGAACCGCGGCACATAGTTCTAGTCGAGGTACACTAATTGATTTGAGCGGCGCGACCCTGGACTTTGCACATAATAGGGTGCAGGCTGATGAACCATCAGGTTCTACTGATTTTAGATATATTGTGGACCCATATGCCTCCGTACTGGCATCACCAAATGCGTGAAGTTCCACAATAGCATTTGCCGATGATTTTGCCTTTCGACCAGTTCTGATTGTTGGCATCGAATTTAATTCTTCACGTAATTGGCACCACGAATCTAAAATATCTCGAGGGACACGCTGATCCCATTTTAATTGTAGTTTCCACACTCTTTGAAGACGAAGTTTAGCTAGTATAGTTACCGGACCTAATAGTCCTAAGGGATCAAAATATTTGAATATTTCTGATAGTATGGTTCGCTTCGTTGTGCTTAGAGAATTAAAATTAAAAGACTTGTATTCAATCTGATCATTAATTGGGTTCCACTGAACACCTAATGTTTTATTTGCTCTTCGGGAGCTAAATTCAAAACGTGATTACTGAGTTCTGAATTATTTAAATCGTTAATTATTTCGTTATTACTTGCTGCCCATTTACGCAATGAAAAACCTCCCCTTGCCAGAGTTTTTGCTAATGTATCGCGTAACTGTCGCGCTGACTCGACCGTTGGAGCTCCCGTTAAAACATCGTCCATGTAAAAATCGTGCATAATAACTTCGGCTGTTACACTATCCGGTGCTTCTTTTGCGAGCTCTTGCAAACACCGAACCGCTAAGAACGGCGCACAGCAAGTTCCATATGTCACGGTTTTCAGTTGATACGTTTCAATCGGGTGATTTGGAGATTGGCGCCATAAAATTTGCAGATATTTGCAATCTGATTCGCGAATTTTAATTTGCCGGTACATCATTTGGATGTCGGCTGTAATAATATATTCGTGTGTGCGAAATCGTACAAACAGTTCAAATAAATCGTCCTGCAAGGTGGGACCAGTGAGCAATACATCATACAGTGCTACTTTATTGTATGACTTCGCACTTGCATCGAATACAACCCTGAGTTTGGTTGTCAAACTTGAGTTTTTAATTACACCGTGGTGCGGTAAAATATATTGACTATCTCTACTAGAAAGTGAGGTGCGCCCCATGTGCCCTAACTTAATATATTCATTCATGAAGGACGCATACTGATACCGTAATTCTGGATTGCGTTGTAATTTGTTTTCCAAGTTAAATAATCGCTTTTTGGCACTACAGTATGAATCGCCTAATGTAGAAGTGTCGGTTTTTTAAGGCAGAGCGACAATAAAGCGTCTGTCTACATCACGTTCTAATGATTTGCAAAATAATTCTCCCAAATCTCCCAAATACGTTTGATATTTGAGTTTAGTTGAGCATATGTGACAGAATGGCAATTTAAATTTATGTTTGGTTGTGCATAAGGCACCTTGCCACTAATTACCCATCCTACCTGAGTATTTTGCAAAACAAGTTTTTTATTATTAATAAATATTCGGTCAGATTTCAATACATTATAAAACACTACGACCCCTAATAGTAAATCTATTTCTGCCGGTTCGTAATATTGAGGATCCGCTAGTTGTATATTTTCGGTTATTTCGATTGATGTTATATTTATGTGTGCATTTGGTATTTTATTCGTAATTCTATCGATGGTAAAGCAACGAACTTGGGACTTAAAATTACCAAGTTTTGAACCTAGTTTCCGATCGACACATGATTGTGTCGTAGAGTTACTAGAACCTATTCCTGAGAAAGTTTGGTTTGATTTAAAGGTTCTCAAATTTAACTTTTTAAGAAAGTTTTTTGTGATGAAATTAACTTGAGACCCTGAATCTAATAAGGCCCTAATGTCATGTTTGTTATGGTAACCGTCCGTAACTTCTAGTATACAGGTAGACAGCAACACAGTCTCGTTGCTTGAATCATTTATATGTAGAGTATTTGAAGGCCGCGATTGATTTTGCGACGACGTAAAATGCAACAACGTATTGTGTCGCTTATTGCACGTTTTGCATTGCACTGTTAATTTGCAATTTTTTGTGTTATGTCCTGCCTTTAGACAGTTACGACATAATTGTTTTGATCGCATCACATCAAGACGTTTGAGAATTTCTAGGGCGCGAAATTTATCGCAACTAAAAAGCTGATGTGGTTGTGAGCACATGCCGCACATAATTGGTCCATTCGTACTGGCTGATTTTACCTTAGTATGCTCACTAGAACTATTAATCGATTCTAATGTTTGACAACGTTTAGATAAAAATCTACAAAGTTCATCAAATGTTGGCATTTCAGTGTTTGTGAGTTGCTGTTCCCATTCCAAGCGTACAGCTTGTGGGAAATGTGTTAATATCAAATGAATCAACCAATCTTCTGTTGATCCAACCGATCTTTGTAAGGACGCTAGTGACAGTGTGTTTTGTAACACGGCATTAATTAAATCCCTGTATTCCGAGCTCGACTCTCTGTTAATATAGGGTAAATTGAATAAGGCTTGAATGTGACTATTAACTATCATACGCTTATTCTCAAAATTGTCACACAATAATTGTAGTGCAATTGCATAATTCAATTGCGTGATCTCTAGGCTCTGAATTGTCCTTGATGCCTCCCCTTTAAGTGATGACTTTAAATATTGTAATTTTTGCAACTCTGATAATTCTGAATTGTTTCCGATTAGAGAATTGAATGAATCCTTAAACGAAAACCATTCGCGATAATTTCCGCTAAAAGATGGTAATTGTATATCTGGCAGTTTAACTTGCGCGACATAACTAGCATTAACTGCCGGTGGAGCGTTGGCATTTTGAGCAACGTGAATTAATTTTGACACATTTAATTTGAGTTGTTATATTTTTTAAAAGCCCAAATCCCTCATTAAACAAATGAGGAAAATCTGGATCCAACTCCTCCTGTTCCTTTCTACAAAATTCGCGAACTTCATCTAACACCGTGTTAATCAGTTCTAAACTCAATTCTGCATTTACTGACTCGGAATATAGATCAGTTCTAATCTGGCAATATGTTGTTCTAACGACATTCGATGCTTGTTTAACGCACGACGAGCTCGATCACTCTCTTTGGACAACTGAGGTTTCGATATAAGGGACATGTTGAAATAATAAAATGAGGAACAAGGAAAGGCCTACCTTATCGTCGTTGCTGTTGAACTCTATGACTTGGAGGGCTGACTTATCTTGTCCTGCTTCGGAATGATGCCGTGACCTGAGGGCGACTGCGGATCCTGGTCCGCGACGACGCTGCTTCTCTGGGCACTACGATGAAGTTTCGTTCGAAGTTCACTCCAATATCGCGGGTAATAGTTTCACCGGCGTGTTTGTGTTAATATGTTAATTTACTGATTCTATGTCCAAAATACTCTTGGCAATCCGGTACGGTAGGACCAAAATGTTACGTAATCGAAGGACCAGGCGAGTTGTATCGCCAATGTAAATGAAAAGGTAATTAAAATTCGTAGGTTTGGAAATAACGTGGACTATAATTAATATGTAACAATAATAAATACACAACTATGTATACCGGTGAAGGTAACGAATTGAAGTCTTCTCTACTCTGCCCGCTTACAACTAATTTTTGAGTTACTGAGGTGGGGCGCAATTTGAAATATGCACGGCGAGGGGTGGCTTGAAGATGGTCCCTGATTGGTGCCGAATTTCGTTTTGGTAAACCATGTTGCCACACTTGGTTCTTAAAATCCTTGGGAAATTCCTCTATCTGGAATTTCTGAGGATTCCTAATGCGGTGCAATAAATATGTTTTGGATTTCCCGGTCGCTAATTATATTTGCCGAAGTGGAAATCCTTGCTCAATAAACAGCTTAAGGTGCCTATTGATCTTTATGCGCACCGTAATTTACTCAAGCACTTCTCGGTGAATATAATGGGCAGCTAATAGTCACTCCAATATCTCGTCTTTTCAATCTTAATACAAATGTGTCTGCTGCAATAAAAGCCAAATACCGAGAATACACTTTAAAATAGATTTGGGGTTCGACGCTGTGGAATAGCGCCGAAACAGGTAAACCACAAAAAAAATGCCGCACGTGAAGTTCCTTGGATCGCCGACCGCTTGCGATTGAACACGAGCCAACTCGAGTTGCCGCTATTAATATCTCGAGGTATTCGAATACATTTATAACTCGATATGAGCGAATACATTTATTCGAGTCGGCGCAACGCTACTAGCGTTGTGTCGAGTCGAATAATCCTATGACTCGAGAACTCACAACTCGTAAATATTCCAACTCGAATGATTATTCGAGTTGGCCAAGCCGACTGTGTTTGTTCTCTTAATTTCCAAGTCGCGACTGGACAATTAACAAATCAAGATAGAAATAGACTTGACCCGAAGAAACTTGATCAAATATTCTTCCTTAACAGTCGGTTGCTTGATACATACATTCAGTTATTTCCTAAATAGTAGAAGCGAAAAATACAATTACAATACAATTTAATATAGGTCTCTATTATATGTAAGAATTATTATTTATTGTTATATTTATTTTGAATTGTTTTGTCCATTTTAATTATTATTTTTATGCTATAAGAAACTGTATTTTGGTTTCTTTATATAGATATCTAGACCATTCATTATTATAGAGTTATTATATTTGTGTTATATATTCTTTATATTATAAAGAGACTGCCTTAAACGTTCTCTAATATATTATGTTAATTTTAAAATATGTTATGAATAATACTATTAAATTTTGTTTAATATTAACAAATGCCATTTTTAATTTGAGTGTACTACATTATGCTTCTATTAAAAGCAACGATGCGGGATATACAGGCGTTTTATAGGTAAACCACAAAAAAATGCCGCACGTCAAGTTAATCGGATCGCCGACAGCCCGCGATTGAACACGAGCCAACTCGAGTTCCCGCTATTAATAACTCGAGTTATTCGAATACATGTATAACTCGAGATGAGCGAATACATTTATTCGAGTCGGCGCAACGGTAATTGTGAAGACAGACACTGGAGCTCGGGAATTTGAATTAGTATATATAAGTAAGTTAAATATAAGTTAATAAGTTAATAATTAATGAAAATAAGTTAATAAGTTAATTAGTGCAATAGTGAATGATCATTATTTCCAATTAGTGTACTAATTACTAATTGCACGGTAATTACAAATTGAGTGGTTGTGAATAAAGCTTTAAGCTGCAACTTTTACTAATTTTGATTGTGCAATTTCCGCACAACTTAAAACTATTTCATTATAATGCGATTTCCGCTAGATAAACTTCAAAATAATCATTTACCACGATGACGTTGAAATTGTGACTTAATAAATTATAGTGACAAAAGCGATGTTTATTACAAATTACAATATTAATCAATAGTTAAAGAAAGTGAATGTACAACAATTATGATTTAATATGAATATATTAATTCTCAACCAATTAGTTTAGTTTAGCAAAGTTTTCTGTTAGTAGGAGTACGAGACTAGTCTTTTTAATTATCCAGCTATTGTTTGTGAACTATGCAAATATTGCATAGGTCATGCTTCAAAATTCAGCGCTAGTCTAGCACTTGCAGCAGAAATGTAGCAAGCCGTTTCTTAATTCCGCTGCAAATTTTAGCGGGACCGATTTTTAATCCAGCACTGGCGGGTGTTAGATTCAAGCGCTGTTCATGTTTCTAAATGTAGCACACTATTTAGTGCTACCTACTAATACTAAATGTCTGCTTCAACTGACAGAATCATGTGTCAAGCGAAAATGGCATAAATAAAGAAACGATATACTAAATATAACCTCAATTACACAAGGTACATTTTTTACCACCGGCCACTACAGCTCGAAATGGCACTTTGAAGGTTATGTTATTCTAGCTGTAGCAGCTAGCAAATACTTTTGCCGCTCGAAGACTCGACCAGCGCTAGTCAACAGCCGCCTAGTGCTCGATTAAAGCCGTGGTTTCCTCGAAAACGGTGCCGTCTTTTTACGGCCGTAAATGTACGGTGGGTGACGTCACAAAAACGGTGGCAAAGGTACGGCCGTCGAAGCGGTGGCAAATAGTGTAAACTCTGAAGTCGAAGCGGTAGCATGGATGAGATTGACGTCGTACCTGTAATTATTTTAGAGGAAGAAGAGTCGTTAGCAGATGAGGCTCAAAAAGAATGTGAATCACAATTATTCAAAAATGTGTCGTGTGATTAATAAAAAACCCCAAAAAGAATGAAAATAACTGAAATATTTTACAATTATGTCCACCGCTCTGCACAAGCCACCGTAAAAAAACGTTGTACGACTGATTCCCACCGTTCAGGCCCACCGCTTCAGATGACACGGCACCGCTTTATTGCGAACGGTGGGCTCTCTAGAAAAATAGTTCGCTTATAATACAGGGCAACGTTTTCGTGACGTCACCCACCGTACTTTTACGGCCGTCAAAAGACGGCACCGCTTTCGAGGAAACCACGGGGCAAGAAACGATCCGCTAAAATTATACGCTGAATTAAGAAACGGCTTGCTAGGTTTCTACTGCACGTTCCTAGAACTAGCGCTGAACTTTGAGACACGCCCCTAGCTAGGGATCTTTAGTATATTCTTTGGTTAGGGTTGTCATACGTCCCGATTTCCCGGGATTGTCCCGGTTTTTGGCTGAATATTGCAGTCTCCCGACAAAATGCATCAGGACGGCATTTTGTCCCCTTTATAAACTCTAACAGAAGACAACTTAAAGTCAATAATGTTGATCCATTATTTACTAATTGCACAAAAATATAACCTAATTCCCTCTATTACACCCTTCATCCATACCCAAAACATCAACCAAACTAGTAAATTCAAATATCCCTCCCAAACATTGTACGAAAGCTGACAAACCATCAAAAAAGTGACTAACTCACGAACTAATATCAGACAATCATTCATATTCACAACAGTTCATGGGCCGAAAAACGAAAGTCGATAGCCCATTCCATATATCACGTATCACATCATATATCTTATATCTATCTATCATCAAAATTATATTATTATATGTACATTAATTTGGTTGCTAACAATTGGTTTCTTATTGACAAAATTTTGTTAATAAAATTGTGTATAGTGTTGATATTTGATAATTTTCATCAATGGATTCTAGTATGTAATTAATCATTTTTTGTTATTTACTGTCCTAATTAAGCGGAATGTTGTCCAAATTTAACAATGTAATTTACTGTTAGTTTGGTTTCTGTTCTTTGAGATTTGGCCCAAATAGGCGGCTGCCCCGATTGACTGCCGCCGGCGGCTCAATTAATCAAAATCATCTATAAAAGCAAGACTTGTGACTTGTTATCCCATAGCATAATTAATGCAAGCAAGACTCTGTGACTCGTATTATCCCAAAGCACGATTAGTAATACTTTACTTTATTTATATGTATTGGGGCTATTGTGTTAGCATGAAGCTGCTCATATAATCTCAGAGCATGAATCAATGCAGTATGCAGGCAAGATCTGACAGGTATCAGTTCCTATATTCTATAATCAGCGTTTCTCAACCTTTTTACAACTGTGGACCGGTAAAAATAGGAGAAATATGTCGCGGACCGGTAATTAAAAAAAATTCGTAATAGGACAAGGTATATATATTTTTCCGTCTTATTATGTAACTAGAGCAAATAAATGACACTCTTGTTGCAAATATAATAAAAATAGAACATAAAAACAAAAAGAATATTTTTTAGTTTAAAAAAATAATGAGATATCTGCTGTTAAGTCTATCATAGAACAGTTGATAAACGTGGCTCTAGTGTTGCTTCCGAGAGGCGAAGTGCATCACTAACGTCCAATCGGTTTCCCAGATTCGTTTTGATTATCGACATGGACGAAAAGGTCTTCTCACATGGAGTAGTTGAAAAGACTGTTAACAATTTAATTGCGTTGTGGCTTAAGGGTGGATATTCTTTTTCCATCTATAACCAAAACTGAACCAATGTTTGCAATTTATGTTTGGACCCCAGAAGAGCATCCAAAGACAATTCAATTTAGTTTTATTTTTCTTGAAGATTGAGTGAGCATGCTATCATGTCTTACATGAAGGGATTATTAATTCACAGATTACCTTTACAAGGATCCTTAAAAATTAAAAAAAATAAAATATTTTTTTAAATTTATTTCCGTAAATGATCACTAATTGTGTTGCAAATTCATTTTCTGTTTATTTTACCGGCAGATCAAGATTCTTCCAAAAGTGGAAACATCTCCATGTTTTCCTTTTGTATGCACATATCTCAATAAGCCAGCTTCTTTTTAAACGCATCCATCTTGTTTCTGAACGTAAACACACTTGTTGAAAATCCTTGGAGAGACATATTCAGCTGATTGAGAAGACTAAATATATCCGCCATATATGCTAGTGTAGCCATCCACTCATCATTAAACAAAGCCTCTAATAGGGCCTGGTTTCGCTCTTTCAAAAACTGTTTTACTTCTTCTTTCAGTTCAACAAAGCGTGAAAGAACCCTTCCTCTGGATAGCCACCGCACCTCTGCGTGGAGAAGGAGATGTTGGTGTTTTCAGTCCATACTCTCCCACAGTGTTGTGAACAAACTGAGTTCATGGCACGGCTACGTATTTAATTAATTATCTCTATTGCGTCATTAGTCACTGTGTTTAGCTCCAAAGATATATTTTTGCAGCTAGATACTCTCGGTGGATGATACAGCGAGTGAGCAAAATTTCTGGATGAGCAACATCTTTAATATTTACAACCACACCTGAACGATATCGAGTCATATTTGCAGCACCGTCTGTTCACATTCCGACGCACTTCCGCTAGTCTAAGCCCTGCGCTTGATATACTCATCAAGAGCACCAAATATTTCGGAACTAGTAGTGCGTCCAGGTAGGTCAAGGCGACAAATAAGTTCCTCCGTGATGTCTTCAACTTCTCTATTCCTCATGGAGCATAGTAGAATTGCATGGCTCTTCACGTCAGTTGAATCGCAAAATATCTTGATTTCTTTATCCCTTCTACAACTTGCTCTTCAATATCGAGAGCCATGTCATGAATTCTCTGAATGGTGTCATTCGAAAGCGGAATAGTTTCTAATTTTCGAGCTGCTGAGGACTGAAAACTTCCAAAGCGACATCTAAGATGCAAGGCTTTACTAACTTAAACTTACCAATAGTAAACGGTTTCTTTGTTGTAGATACTCGAAAGGTAACTACACTTCCGGACAAAATTAAGGGACCACCAAATAAACTTGAAATAACTTTGCCAATTTACAAGTTGTTGTCAATAAACTTTCACATGTTATAAATTGACGTTTATTAAGCACTATTCAAATAGTTTGCCATGAAGCAAATAACAATATCAGGACATTATCTGCTAGGAAACGAAAAGTTAACAAAAAGCTCTAATTGTTGACTCACCTTTTTAACTCATTTAATTAATAAAGCGTGCTTTGTGTATGAAAAATTAGTGAGTTTGTTTGCATTAAGTTAATTAAATATGCCTAGACGCCATTGCAGAGAAAAATAATGATCCCAAATTATTATTCTTCTTCGTGAAGGATATTCACGAAGAGAAGTTGCTGGAATACTAAATATCAACAAATCTGTGGTACAGATAATCGCAGCACGGTTCAGAGAGACTGGTAGTTTCAAAAGAAGATGCGGATAAGGAGCTAAAAGAAAAAAAAAACAACACGCAGAGAATATAGTTTTATCGAACTTCAGGGTTTAAGAAAGCGGTTTGTAACATCTAGCATCTAGTGAATTAAAAAATGATCTTGATTAGCCACTGGAACAGAAATTTGAAACAAAACAGTAAGAAACCAAAACAGAAAGAAGGCAATTTGTCTGCTAAAAACCACCAACCGGTATAATCTAACAGCTACGCACAAAATAAATCGCTTAAACTTTTATCAAAATCATCAAGGTTTTGACGAGGGGCAGTGGAACTCCCTTTTGTTTTCGGATGAGTCCAGATTCCTCCTAAACAAGAATGATCGCCGTGTTCTTATCTTACGAAGACCACCTGAGCGATTTGCACCACGTACCATTCGAGAATTTGACAAATATGGCAGGGGTCTGTAATGGTTTGAGATGGGATAGAATTTAATGGTCGTACAGAATTGGTTTTCATACGAAGTGAGTCGCTAACAGCAAGAAGATATAGAGACGAGACTATTGTACCCCTTGTTTAACAATTTGCCGAAAAGTTCGGCAATGGATTCATTTTTATGCAAGACAATGGCAAACCTCATACAGCTAACATTGTCACCACTGCGCTGAGAGATGCAAATATCCAATGTTTGGAGTGGTCTTCTAAAAATAATTGAGATCATTCAATTGAGCATGTCTGGGATCAATTGGGCAAAAAAACGAACCGAGACCGCCTGTAACTCTTGATGAGCTCTCTAACATGCTTGCTCAAGAATGTGAACAGATCCCATAAGAAAGAATACGAAACTTAATCTCAAACATGCCGGAAGATTAGAAGCTTATAGTGCTGCAAGAGGAAGGCATACACACTATTAATAATGTTACTTCTTATTACAAATTAGGATTTCAGTTCATAAGAAGACCATTGGTATTTTTGTCTCATTTTTAACTTGATTTCTTCAAGTCCATAATAGTAAAGTTTGTTAATTTTAACAGCTCTTAAGTCAACTAAACTGTAAGGAAACACTTGGATTTATATATTTATTCGTTTCATTAAATTTCGTTATCTGGTTTTAAATTTATTTTGAATTTTACTAGTGGTCCCTTAATTTTGTCCGGAAGTGTATATAAGACGCTTGCTCAGTGGTTGTCATCTTCTTCATTTCCCTTTTTTAATTATCCACTGGTCGTATAATCGTTCAGTATAATCCAGTGGCTCATTTGCAAGATCGCCATGTTTCGAACTCAATTGACGAATAATTTTGGAGGGTTTCATGGCCTCATCAGATAGAATTTCGGAAATACTACACATAAGGGTTGTGGAGATTGTTCACTTCCAGAGCTTCAGCGAAACCAAACTTTAAATATTCTTTATTGTAATGCCTAACAAAACTTGCTTTTCTTTCTTTAGTGCCTGTCGAACATTCCAAAGTATTCCTTGTTTCTTCATATCTTGATGTACCAGCTCTGGAATTATGTTCGCTGTCTTCGCTGTCCTTATTATTGTTCTTATTTCCAAAGAATTTTAAAAGGCTTTGTTGTTGTTTCTTCTTACTTTCCATTTTGTGAGGTTAAAAAATATTCAACACAATAACACAAGAAATAATTTCAAGAAGTAGAACAATACTGTATTATCAAAAGAAGTGCGCTGTGAATCAAAGAAAGTTTGCGTATTGCGTAAGGACGATGCACGCGATTGCAAGACGTATTGTCAACAGAAGAGCCTCAATACTGAAACCCCACCGGGTTGCGCGACATGTATGAGGGTCTTTGCCTCGCGGTAGCGTTTAAACCTGGAAACACACTAGCAACATGCAATATCATACAACATCAACATCACGCAACACGGCGCAATATGTCACACGACGTGACGAATGTGTGAGCACAAATTTAACATAGTTTTATATACTACGTGTGTTCGAATGTCTTCGTATTTCACACATCGGACCAGGAGAAAATTTGAGAAATTTTCCGCGGACCGGCAGAAAATTTCCGCGCACCGGCGGTTGAGAAACGCTGTTCTATATAGCTACTTTGTAGTTAGGTAGAAAGATATGTAGATCGGATGCTATATGCTGTGCCGGACTGAAGGTTCAGTTACACAATCTCCGATAAATTTTAATCGTAGCGTCAGCAATTGCTTCCTACGTAACTGATTTCTAATCACCGCTAATCAAGTTAACCGCTGAATGTACTGGCTCTAACGGCGCCTTACTCAAGACAACTCATACATGATATTATAAAGACATGATGTGAGTCATTACTTGAAATTGAAAAGAAATTTTTCAATTTAATTCATCATTCATTAGAATCAAATTAATGCTTTTTAATTCAATAAGACTCATCAATTTTTTTGAGTAATCCAAGTGATAGTGAAATAATCAGTTTATAATTTTAATTTAGTGTTACTTCGTTTCAAAGTATCAAAATAAATACAATTTTGTTCTTAAAATTCATAGTGCAATTTATAAATCAATAATATTTTATTCTACAAGGTATATTTACAATGTAGTGCTAATTATGCATAGAAAGAGGCACCAATTCAGCAGTACCTATACACCTACCGAGAAATTAAAAATTGTGCAGATATTCTACTCGGCAAATATTTCGATATATCGATGAGTTTCAGCTAAAGCAACTTTGAAGTATAAAACTAGGAGAAATTATTTTCAAAACCCCAAAAGCTGTGCTAAAGTTTCTCTCTGTTTTATAAGGAATCGCTTTACAATTAATTAAGTAATACTTGCATAGAGTACCATGGCACAGTGTAATGTTATTTGAGTTTTTGTTCTTTCAACGATCCTATGCTTCATTGTCGACAACTTCATAATCAATGCAACGTTTAAAAAAAATCTCTTTCGAAAAACGTGTTTTATAAGTGATTTCATCAATTGACATATATTATAATTAATATCAGCTATTGTACATGTTTAATTACTTAATTATCAAATTCTGAGTAACAAAATAATAAAGTTTACTTGAATCATAATAAAAATAGGATGCTATGTTTAACATTTTATTACAATTACACATGGTTTCAAAATTTTAGTGAACTAATTATGATTTTTTGTATATTTAATCTCACTTAGAATCTCAACCTTAGAATTAAATACTAACATATTAATAATCAATCATTGAATTCTAACCTATTTTTTTATATTAGGTTCTGATATAATACTGCATATCACTTATAAATATGTATCAATATTAATAACTATTTCATCCATTCATCAGCAAAATCCTCAATTTTTCAGAATTCTAGAATTTATAGAAAAAAATATAATGTCATAGATGACATCAAATAAATTATTTTTGTTATTACGATAATATTCAATCATTTTTAATTTATACTCGATTATCAATTTTCCATGCTATACAAATTTTGATGATTCAATTTATTGTGAACAAATAAAGGACTTCTTTTGCTGATGGATCAACTGAGTGGATGGTTGTTGTATACATGGGACACTATACATGGGATGGGACACCCTGTATATATATACTTCAAACTTAGACAAAAAGGTAAAAGTTAATATGAATATGTCTCCTGTCACTACAGACGATCCCCAAAGAACCAACCCATACCGAAGCCTAGATGACACCTGGGCATGATAGTAATTCAATAGTTGACTCGTATTGAGGACTTCCTTCAATGCACGGGAGAGAAAACAAAGCGAATTTAATTTAGTGGCAAAACCATCCAGTTGAGATGTATTTCAATGGTTAAGACTAAGAATTTGGTACTATCACACCCTCTTATAGTTTTATTGTTAACATGAATATTAGGAGTGGCCATGTTAGTATTCTGAGGATTACAGAAATTCATAAAATTTGTTCAGTTAATGTTGAGATGTAATTGGTTGCTGCCAAGCCACAACTGAAGACTGTATAAGTTGTTGTTGCATTGCACTTCCAATGCTTCTGGTGTATTAGCTGAAAGAACGAAAGAAGTATCATCCGCATATACAGTTGAAGAAACATCTGCTGTGAGACAGTTTTGCATACTATTAGCGTATCAAAGAAACAGTATTGGACCCAGAATGGAGCCTTGTGGTACACCTTGATACGACTTAGTCGATGCCCAGGCTAGCGTTGGGGACGGGGTGGAAATAAATGTAAATGGTGGCGCCGTTGGCGTGAAATGTTTATTTATACCATACCAAAATAAGAAAAACATGAGAGAGAAAAAACACGATGCCTCCCGTTGACGGCGCGGGTGGTCCTGGCTTTGAACCTAGATCCAGATCCTGGTCGGCGGTGCGTGAGCCAAG